>LR749500.1:5437922-5569700 GCA_902729485.2 Mus minutoides
ATGGCTCAGCGGGTAAGAGCACCCGACTGCTCTTCCAAAGGTGATGAGTTCAAATCCCAGCAACCACATGGTGGCTTACAACCAACCATAATGAGATCTGACACCCTTCTCTGGTGCGTCTGAAGTCAGCTATAGTGTACTTATGTATAATAATAAAGGAATCCTTGGACCGGAGCAAGTGGGGCCGGCCGGAGCGAGCGGGGTAGACCAGAACGAGTAGGATTGACCGGAACAAGGAAAAAAAGAAAAGAAAAAAAAAAAGAAAGCCTAACCCAAAGGGGTAGGGTCTAAAGCTGGGTGGGTACTTTTGCCTCCAAGAACACCAGAGATCTGGTGAAGCATTTACACCAACCAACCCCTGATCATTTACCAAGCATCAGTGGGCCAGGTGGGTCTGTTGCAGGGAGAGCTGGTGGGTAGGGTCCCAGAGTGGCTTTAACCCCCAAAAGAGGAACACAGGCACCAGGGTACCAATGTTAGGGGGTTTTGTGTGGAAAGTTTACCTGGGTGGTTGGGGCCAAGGAATGTGCAGAGAACACACCACACAATTGACCTATAATAATACAATAAATGGCTGGGCGTGGTAGTGCACGCCTTTAATCCCAGTACTCGGGAGGCAGAGGCAGGCGAATTTCTGAGTTCGAGGCCAGCCTGGTCTACAGAGTTCCAGGACAGCCAGGGCTACACAGAGAAACCCTGTCTCGAAAAAAAAACAAAAAATAATGCAATAAATGTAAGCGATTTATTGGAGGGGCACAAAAGGCTGATTCTGAGCAGGAGTGAGAGAGAAAGAACAAGCCATCGATGGCATGGGCTTTAGAAAGGGCACGGCAGCTGGTGATGATGTGCCTGATGGGGCTGGATTGCTGTAGGCAGGTGAGGGCACACCAGGTTCTGGAATGTGGGAAGCTCCTAATAATACATGTCTCACCTGTGACCTCAACTACAAATGGTACCATAATGACTGTTCCAGAAAACAGCATGTCTTTGTTCCAAAAAGCTAAGGCCATCTTGCAAGCCTACTTTTGTTTCAAAAGATCATTATAACCACCTGTTGTTATGACCGCCTTGTTAGGTTCTGCTTCTGTAACTCCACCTACTTGCCTGCCAAATCAATTTAGACACCATCCCCACCCCTCTCGAGCTATATAACCCTTATTTTCCCTAGTCCAAAGCTCATCTTTGAATCCATCTTAACGGTAGGCATCTGGTGTAGAATAACAAAGCTTGCTTTAATTTGGGTATGATAATTTGGGTCAGTGTCTTTCTCCTCCCTGCTTTGGGATTAATAGGACTAACCAATCTTTTTTTATGTTAGAATTTTAAAAATATGGTCGGGGGCACATAGCACTAGTGCACGTGGAGGTCACAGGACAATGTGCCTTCTCCTTCCACCACACGGGTTCCCTGGAGAGAACTTAGGTTGTCAAGCTTGCTGACAATCCCCTTTTCCCACGGAGGCATACCACTGGCCCAATTCTCCGCGCCTAATGATTTGTATGCTTTTCTTTTTTTGGTTTTTCGAGACAGGGTTTCTCTTTATAGCCCTGGAACTCACTTTGTAGACCAGGCTGGCCTCGAACTCAGAAATCCGCCTGCCTCTGCCTCCCGAGTGCTGGGATTAAAGGCGTGCGCTACCACCTCCCGGCTGTATGCTTCTCTTTAAAACTGATGGCACTCAAGGGACAGACGATGCACGGTTTATTTCTAACTTATGCTTTATTGACAAATCTAATATAATACAAATAGCATTATGTATTGCTAATACATAGTGAATTAATAAAAACCCCGTTAGCCCTCGCTTTAGTGGCAGGACGGAAGACTCTGGGTACTCACCTCTATAAAGGAAAACCTGCCTACAACATCAAATCCCAGGGTTATGCTTCTAGGGCCTGGATCCTTTGGAACATGGCCCCACCAAGATGGAGGCAGGGTTTATTCTTCAGTCCCTCCCTGGGCTTGGCCTTTGCAAAGCCTTTCTTTGTTTCTCTACCTTAGTCTCCGCCTGTCGTCCTTTGTTCTGTCTCCCGCCTGTTTCTCTCCAGGCTCTCCTCCTCTTAGGGCCCCAGACTCCGCTAGGGTGACTTGACAGGTTCTTATCTGTTTCTACATCTCTTTGTCTCTGGTACCCAGTCTCTCGGTCCTGTCCCTTGCGCATCGTCTCTCGCCGACAGTTCCCCGACTCGTGGCTCTCAGGCTAGAACTTGGCAGGCTCCAGCGCGACCTGCGTGCCCCCGGCCCAGCCCCCACTCCGAGCTGGGCTTTGTTTCCCCTGCCTCGGCGCCCCGCCCCGCCCGCCGGCTCTCCGTTTCCCTTTGTCTGCCTCGGTCTCTCCCACTCCATCCCCGGGCTCCTTCCTCGTTGTCCCGCCCGGACAGTCGGGCTCCGCCGCGCCAGTTGACCAGCCGAGGAGGCACGCCGCTAGCGCCGCAGGACACGGCTAGAACAGGTCCTCGCCGCCCCCGCTGCCGCCGCCGCCACCGAGACCGCGGCTCCTCCGGGTCCTAAAGCGGCTCGCCGAAGCCCGCGCTTCCGCTTCCCGTCCCGCCCCGCGGCGACCGGGACGTGGGCCGAGCCCCCCTCACGGCGTGGCGTGGAGCCCGTACCCGAGCCGCTGGCTGCTGGGTTCCTGTTGTACCGTGGGGAACAGGGCGGCGGGTGCCCTCGGAGTCGCCGGAGCCGCGGCCCGGTCGTTGGGCCGACGGTGCAGCGCGTCGCACAGCCCTGGGGCGCCGAGCTTCGCGGCGCAGCGGACTTGAAAGCGGCTGAGGTACAGGTGAGGGCGGCGGTCCGCACCTCATAGAAAGGGAATGGATGCTTGGGGACAGGAAAGTCGGACGTGGGCGAAGGGGCCGGGGAGTAAAATCCGAAGGGAAGAAGCCAACGTTTCTGAGCACCTACTGTGTGCCAGGCCGTGAGGGGCATCTTCCCTAATGCTCTCCCCTCCCCCTTCTCTTAGCCCTCTCAGGCCTCTAGGCTCAATTGTAACCTCTGGTGCTCTTTCTCAGCATGCGTTCTTCTGTAAATCCACCTCTAATACTGGCTCCCGTCTCAAAACCGTCCCTAGCCTTCTTATTTTTATTAATTTAAAAGCTCTAGTGTTAAGTACAGACCTTGCGTGCTCAGACTAGTCTCGGTATCCTTTTTCCAAACAACCGCGTTCCTTTCTGTTGTTTTTACTGCAGAGTGATGCCGATCCTTCTTATCTCTTGCCTCTTGTGGCAGCAGGGTTGCTCGTAACCCACAGTTAGAATCATTGCTACTTTGTTTTTTTTTCTCTTTTACACCCCATATCTGTTTATCTGTAGGGAAGTAAGAACAGTTAGAATCATTGCTACTTTGTTTTTTTTTCTCTTTTACACCCCATATCTGTTTATCTGTAGGGAAGTAAGAATATACAAGATTGTTGAAGTTACCTGGACAGAAGAGAGCCAAGCCAATGGGGTGAAGGGAGGAGAATTCCGAGCCAGTCTGGGCAGTACAGTCCAAAAACTGGAGGAAAAAAAGAAAAAAAAAAACCCACAGAAATTCAATCGAAAGACCATATACTAGGTTTTCTAAATTGAAATACTGTAATATAACACAGGCTTGAGTAGATAGTTAGAAACTTGGCCATTTTCTACTAACTTTCATGTGGTGGTGGCACATGCCTTTAATCCTAGCACTCAGAAATCAGAAGAATGATAGAGGCACCTCTGTGAGTTTCAGGTCATCCTGGTCTACAGAGTGAGTACCAAGACAGACTCACTGCACAGAGAAACCCTGTTTTGAAAACAAAAGAAAGAAAAAAGTTTTGCTTTAATTCTTTGTTTCCATGAGTGTAAAACAAAGAGACTAATACTACCAATAGAATTGTGAAGGTCTTGTATTGTTTGAAGGCCCCTGTATTGTTTAGTTTAGTGATCATTGATTAAAAGCATAGCAAGCCAGGATAATGGTGCATACCTATTATCCCAGGACTTGGGCGTCTAAGAATACTTTGTTTTGAGACAAGTTCCTACTATGTAGCTGACCTTGAAGTCAGATCCCCTTTGCCCCTGCCTCCCCAGTGGTGTGTTTAAAAGCATGTGCCACCATGCCCATCAGGACTGAAAGTTCAAGGCCAGCCTGGGCAAGTTATCAAAAGCCCTGTCTCAGCTAAGGATTGTAGCACAGTAGTGCTTATAATTAGTGAGAGGCAGATAATTAGTGCTCCCTCAGTTCAGTTGAGAGGGAGAAAATTCAGGAGATTGTGTGTCATTAAAGAAGTTTTACTGGGGGAGTTATCGGTGGTTGCCCCTAGGGGTAGAGGCCCTGGGTTCCACTCCGGGGAGCAATAAAAGGAAAGATGAGGTTGAGCCAAAGGGTGAGGTTTATAATTCTGTTTTCTTTCTCTAGTTCTAGGGACTGAGACTATGGAGGCTTCTCCGGGGGATGAGTTTGAACATTCACCACAGGAGAGGGATGGCCCAGAGTTCAAGGAAGAAGAACAGTTAGCCCCAGCTCACGAAGTAGGAAACACCCCTCTCAAACCCGATGGCGTTCAGAGCTGGGATGATTTATGGGTCCGCAGAGAGGGGCTTGGAAAGCGACAGCCTCGAGACCCAGTCCCCCGGGTCCTGGGAGAACCCCGGTGGGGACAGGGCAGTAATGACCGAGCTGCTGTGTGTGGTGAGTGTGGCAAGAGCTTCAGGCAGATGTCTGATTTGGTGAAACACCAGAGGACTCACACAGGGGAGAAGCCCTACAAGTGTGGTGTCTGTGGCAAGGGCTTTGGGGATAGCTCAGCCCGAATCAAACATCAGCGGACTCACACTGGCGAAAAGGCCTACAGGGTCCGGCCACCGGCCCCAGGTCCTCCCAAGATGCCTCGATCTCGGATTCCTGCCGGTGAACGCCCCACTATCTGTGGCGAATGTGGCAAGAGCTTCCGGCAGAGCTCTGACTTGGTAAAACACCAGCGGACGCACACAGGGGAGAAGCCCTACAAGTGTGGCATCTGTGGCAAGGGCTTTGGGGACAGTTCAGCCCGAATAAAGCACCAGCGGACACACAGAGGGGATCAGATCCCCCGGCCAGTGGTTCCCCGACGGCAGCCATCCCCGGCAGCTCCGGCAGCTCCACATAGACCTAAGGCCCAGGACAAGCCATATATCTGCACGGACTGTGGCAAAAGGTTTGTGCTCAGCTGCAGCCTGCTGAGCCACCAACGTAGTCACTTAGGTCCCAAACCCTTCGGGTGTGATGTGTGTGGAAAGGAGTTTGCACGGGGCTCTGACCTGGTGAAGCATCTGCGGGTACACACAGGTGAAAAGCCCTACTTGTGCCCTGAGTGTGGCAAGGGCTTTGCTGATAGCTCCGCCCGGGTGAAGCACCTCCGCACCCACAGTGGCCAGAGGCCTCACACCTGCCCAGAATGTAACCGTAGCTTCAGCCTCAGCTCCACTCTTCTTCGCCACCGCCTCACCCACATGGAGCCCCAGGACTTCAGTCTCGCAGCCTACTCGGTGGTCCCGCTCATCCCCAGCCCACCTCCACCTCCTCTCGTCACCAGCCCCTCATTGACGCCCCGGAGCCCTTCACACTCCAGTGATGGCCCTTTTGGCCTACCTGGCTTGGAACCAGAGCCTGGGGGCCCACAAGCTGGGGAGCCACCCCCACCTCTGGCAGGTGACAAACCCCACAAGTGTCCTGAGTGCGGCAAAGGTTTCCGCCGAAGCTCTGATCTGGTGAAACACCATCGTGTGCACACGGGGGAGAAACCCTACCTCTGTCCTGAGTGTGGCAAAGGCTTTGCTGACAGTTCTGCCCGAGTCAAGCACCTCCGCACCCACCAGGGCGAGCGTACTAGACCACCACCACCATCTACTCTCCTGCGGCCCCATAATCCACCTGGTTCTGTACCCATAGTTCCTCAGTCTAGAGTGCGGAGCCAGCCCTCCGGACCCAGCCAGCTTCATGTGTGTGGCTTCTGTGGGAAAGAGTTCCCCCGGAGCTCAGATTTAGTCAAACACAGGCGTACACATACCGGGGAGAAGCCATACAAATGTGCAGAATGTGGTAAGGGTTTTGGTGACAGCTCTGCTCGAATAAAGCACCAGCGAGGGCATCTGGCCTTAAGGCCCTTTGGGGTGGGGGATGGTCGGCCAAGGCCCCTTAAGGAGGAGTCACAAGCTGGACTGGAGTGATGGGGAGTATAGGGAGGGTAGAAGCCTAGGATACCGGAGGGAGGGTGTCTGCAGCTGAAGGCAGAGAAGAGCCTGGGAAATGGTGGGAGGGAAGAGGAGGATGAGGATAGCTAGAAACAGATTAGAGATATACATAACCTTCATGCTCAGGAAACTGTCTTGGTTAGGCTCTGGGACCTTGCCAGTGTGAGCTGTATTACAGCTTCTAGAACACTGCCTAGTACAGATTAGGCCCCCAATAGTTGTAAAAGCTGGACTCAGTTTTAAAATCCTACTGCCTCCTGTTAAGAACACACCCCTCAACTGGACACAGCTGTGTCCAACCTTTAGTTCCAGCACTCAGGAGGCAAAGGCAGGCAGATCTCTGGCTATGAATTCATAGCCAGACTGATCTACATAGAGAGTTCTAGGTAAGCCAGAACTCCTTGGTAAAACAAATAAAAACCCTTGATCCTTTCAGCCTTAGTCTGGGAGAGCAGGTTGTTGGAATTTTTGGTGTCAAGACAAGGTGGGGCATCTTGGCCACCCCGAGGGTGAAGTGTGGCTGTGGAGAAGGCAGTTCTTAACCTCTGCCTGTGGGCACTGGACGTCATTTTATCCAAGAAGGGCACTTTGGGAAAGAGCTTATGTCTATATGCTTTGAGGGTCCTTCCCACTCACACCCTGGGACCTGGTGAAATAGAAGAGCCAGCAGGAGCACTCAGCTTCCAGTCTGGATGCAAACCCTAGGTCATCGTGGACATCTGCAAAGACCAGCCTGCTGAGCAAGGGCTGAGCCAGTACAGGCCAGAGAAGCTTCAAGTCTCCACAGCTAAGTGTCTGTCTGTCTCCTTATTAATAAATTGTCCCTTGTCTGAGGTTTGCTGTGTGTGGGTGGGTGTGTGCATGAGTAAATACAAAGGCCAGCAAGGACTGAAGTAGGTACAGACTCTGCCATAGGTAAAGCCCTCAGTCATGAGATTTAAATGGGTCCCGAGCCTTATGTCCATTAAATAAAAGACATTGTCGTAGACAACTAAGCTGCTTTCATTGGAGGAAGGTGACAGGGCTCATGCCTGTAGTCCCAGAATTTAGGAGAATGAGGCAGGAGGATCACTCAGAACTGAGACAGGCTCAGTAGTCAGTCTTCAGGTCTGTCAACTGATGCCCTAGGCCAAGGTCTGGTTGCCCACAAGAACCTAGCCACAACAGAAACCGTTGAAAAGAAGGTGAGGTACCAAGGAGGGAGGGCCGGTGGCTGGGAAGCCGGAGGCTGGTGATGAGTGAGCCTGGAAAAAGGTTGCCAACTTGCCTGGTACAGTTTCAGAAAGTCTGGATGCTAATTCATCAAGGGATGTTGGAAGACCCACCTCCTCAGACCTTCAGACCTTTAAAAAATTCTATTTCTCCAAAGTAGAGCTAACTCAAAAGTAGGAAGCAGGTCCCTATCTTGTTCTGAGTACAGAGCCAAAGGGCAGGGAAAGGAGTGACCTAATTGGCCAATGGCAGGCATCATTAGCTCCATTCATCTTAATTTGGCAAGTTCCTGCCAGACCTTGTAACTCAGCTAATTGTTCAGGAATAGTCACAGGAGTTCTCCCAAGATCTTAGCCATCTGACTGTCTTCCTCAGAAATCAGGCCCTTGTGAATTTGGATGCATACCTGAAACCCTGGAACTTTACTCCAGTGCATAGACATCCTGTTGGCCATCTGAGGGACCTTTGGGAGGTTCTTCCTGTTTTGTCTCCTTTCTCTCAGCTGATCCCAGTGAACTTTGTAAACTGCTGTTAGGCCATGCCACTTCACTGCTCCATTGGAAACTCTGTAAAGCATAACTTCTGGGCTGGATGGGTGGGTGGCTCAGTTCTGAAAAGGACCTATCTCTGTCCTTGGCACTTACACACCAGCCCGCTCCAGTCAGGACATCTGGTACCCTCTTAGTCTGTTGTACCAGGCTTTCACGTGTGCACAGTGCACATAGATACATGCAAACACTCATAACATTTTGATGGTTTTTTTTGGTTTTTATCGAGACAGGATTTCTCTGCTTAGCCCTGGCTGTCCTGGAACTCACTCTGTAGACCAGACTGGCCTCGAACTCAGAAATCTGCCTGTCTCTGCCTCCCAAGTGCTGGGATTAAAGGTGTGCGGCACCTCAGCCCCCCTGAAATTTTTTTTTTATAGATAGGAACCTCTACTAATCCCAAAGACTAGAGGAGAAAGACCATCAACCCAAGTCATGGAGGTCAAATTAAAGCAAGCAAAGCAAACTTATTTGTGTACATGAGCTGCCTCCCCCTCAGGGAGGATGTGAGAAAGACAGGGTTGTATAGTTCAGGAGAAGGGGGTTTCCAAATGGAGCATTTGGCAGGCAAAACAGGTTACAGAAGCAGGGCATAAGCATAGAAGTCAGTAAGGACCTCCTGAGCCAAAGAAACAAGGTCCAGGGCTGGAGAGATGGTTCAGTGGTTGAGAGCACTGACTGCTCTTCCAGAGGTCCTGAGTTCAAATCCCAGCAACCACATGGTGGCTCACAACCATCTGTAATGGGATGAGATGCCCTCTTCTGAAAACAGCTACAGTGTACTTATATAAGTATTGGTTTTTCGAGACAGGGTTTCTCGGTGTAGCCCTGGCTGTCCTGGAACTTACTTTGTAGACCAGGCTGGCCTCGAACTCAGAAATTCGCCTGCCTCTGCCTCCCGAGTGCTGGGATTAAAGGTGTGTGCCACCAAGCCTGACTAATATAATAAATCTTAAAAAAAGAAAAACGAAATAAGGTCCAGAGGTGTCACCTTTTGAAACAAAGGTAGGGTTGCAAGATAGTTCTAAGCAACATTTTTTTTATTTTTTTTTTTTATTTTTTTATTTTTTTGGTTTTTCGAGAGAGGGTTTCTCTGTATAGCCCTGGCTGTCCTGGAACTCACTCTGTAGACCAGGCTGGCCTTGAACTCAGAAATCCGCCTGCCTCTGCCTCCCAAGTGCTGGGATAAAGGTGTGTGCCACCACGCCCGTCCTCTAAGCCACTTTTTAAAACAAAGATAATTGCCATTCCTGGAATAGGCAGTACAGAACCATTTGTAGTTAAGGTTACAGGTGAAGCATAGCTGAATCCTTGAAAAACAAGTTTAATCACAAGCAGGAATGAATCTAGTTTGTCTTTACTATAAAATGGCTTTTAAGCCTAAAATGGAGGTAGGTTAGTTCTTAGGTAGTCATAACAACTTTTTGAAACAAAGGTAGAGTTGTAGGATGGTGATAAACAACTTTTGAAACAAAGACATAGTTGCCATTCCAGGAACAGGCAGTACAGAACCATTTGTAGTTAAGATTGCAGGTGGGGCATGGCCCAATCTTGAGAAACAGATTTAATCATAAACAGGAATGAACCTAATTTTGTCTTTACAATGGCTTTCAAGCCTAGGATGGAGGTGGTTGGCTCATTAGTGCCTGTTAAGCCTTAGGCCTTCCACTTAACATTGCTTTTTAAAAGAATGAAGGGCTCTCTGTTCCTTTCCTTCACTGAGAATTCAGCTGAGACCGTTAAAACTCAAATTTAGAGATTTGAAGAGGGCTGATCCAAAACAGCCCTTTGTGGCCTGCATTGTGGATTTTTAAGTTTTAAGGAAGATTCTTAGGTGGAAGGCATATTATATTCATGTGTGTAAGATGCTTCCCTTCCCCTCTTCCCTCATGAGGGATCATGTTGGGGTCCAGGAGTCACTCCAGAGTAGCTTGGATTCCAGAGGGGCGCACATAATCAACCTCAGATTTTCTGTTCCAAGTACTATCAGGAGCTGATACCCACATGTGGTTACATGGACACTGATCTCAGTCAGACAAGGATGGTTTACTGAATGCCCACCCTAAAACTGATTTTTCTCTGTCAGGCTAAAACTGCAAAAAAACCACAGTGAGCTCATATGCAGGTATAGGACATGCTGCCCAGTGGTCAGCTCTGACACAACAGTTTATATTGACCTTTAATTTGATGGGGTCCTACATAAAGCTTTGTAGAATTTCTTAAGATTAACACCCTCGCCGGCTAGTGGTGGTACACATCTTTAATCCCAGCACTTGGGAGGCAGAGGCAGGCGGATTTCTGAGTTCGAGGCCAGCCTGGTCTACAGAGTGAGTTCCAGGACAGCCAGGGCTATACAGAAAAACCCTGTCTCGAAAAAAAACAAAACCAACCAAACAAACAAAAAACAGGACAGCCAGAGCTACACAAAACAGCCAGAGCTACACAGAGAAATTCTGTCTCGAAAAACAAAAACAAACAAAACTAAAAAAAATAAAGTTAAAAAGAAAAAGCTGGAGAGCTGGCTGCTCTCAGAGGCACAGGGTTTGGTCCCCAGCACCCTCGTGCTTCCCTCACAGCTGTTGAGCCCACCTCAGGAGACCCCACACCTTCTTGTGGCCTATTTGGGCACCTGCAAGCATGTGTACACACACCGTCGTGTATCTTTTTAAACAATAATCTTTAAAAAGGGCATTTAACTGCGAAGGAGCATCCAGACCATCAGGACAGCTCCTAAGCTGCTGCTTCCACCGTGTGTTCTGCTTCTGGACGCAGTCCTTGCGAAATGGAGGCGTCTATCTTGCTGCCCAGGTGACTTTGAACTCAGGATCCTCCAGAGTAGCTTGTATTACAGAGGTGAGCCATCACTTCTAACTTCAAATCTGTTTCCAGTCCTATCTGGACCGTGGGAGTCACTAGATGCTATTGGTGGTATCCGAAGTCTTTGGGACACAAGCTGTCCTCTCTGCTTTTATTTCCCCACCCTCCTCTTTTTCTTTTTTATTTTTATTTATTTTGGTTTTTCAAGACAGAGACAGGGTTTCCATGTGTAGTCCTGGCTGTCCTGGAACTCACCCTGTAGACCAGGCTGGCCTCGAACTCAGAAATCCGTCTGCCTCTGCCTCCCAAGTGCTGGGGTTACAGGCGTGTGCCACCACTGCCCGGTCTTTATTTTTTAAAAGATTTTATTTGTTTTATGTATATGAGTACTCTGGGTTTTTTTGTTTTTTTTGTTTTGTTTTTTTTTTGTTGTTTTTTTCGAGACAGGGTTTCTCTGTATAGCCCTGGCTGTCCTGGAATTCACTTTGTAGACCAGGCTGGCCTCGAACTCAGAAATTCTCCTGCCTCTGCTGAGATTAAAGGCGTGCGCCACCACACCTGGCATATGAGTACTCTGTAGCTGTCTCAGACACATCAAAAGAGGGCATCTGATTCCATTACAGATGGTTGTGAGCCACCATGTGGTTGCTGGGAATTGAACTCAGGACCTGTGGAAGAGCAGTCAGTGCTCTTAACCGCTGAGCCATTTCTCTGGCTCCTTTATTATTTTTATTAGGAAAAAAAAAAGTCACTATGCAGGCCTGCTTGGCCTTCAACTTACAGAAGTCCACCTGCTTCTGCCTCCCCAGAGCTGAGTGGCACCGTGCCCAGTTAAAAATATCGGCAAGATGGTACTGTAGTATTGTGGAGTGGATTTGACCTTGGGCTATTTCTTCCTGCACCACCAGTTGTTAGAAATGCTTCCTTACTGTATAACTTAGGTAAATCAGTCCTCTCTGAACTATCTTTAAGTGCGTGTGTAAAGTGAGGTCGTGATCCTCTGGGCTGAGCAAATGTGACCAAGTGTGTAAACCAGCAAACTTACAAGAACAGGTACCCAAGCCAGGCAGGGCAGCTCCTGCCTATACTCTCCAGATTCGGGGTGAGGGTGGGGGGCTTGCCACCGGTTCTAAACTAACCAGGTTTACATAGTGAGCCTCTGACAAGTCAGAAACAACGAAAGCGACAGATTGCGCGATGGTGGATCTGGGCCCGTATGCGGGCAAACAGCAAGCTGTCTGGCAGGCCAGGGGACGGGAAAGCGACGCGAGAAAGAACGAAGAAAGAAAAAGGAGAGGAAAGAAGAGAGGAGGCAACAGGGCCCGCTTTCCAGGCGGGGCGCCAGCGAGAGGCCCAGACCCGCGGGAGCGCACGTGGCCTTCGCGGGCACAGCAATCTCGGTGGAGCGTCGGGACCCAGCAGCGGCGGAGCCCGGCCGAAGGTGGCTGGAACTCGGCTGCAGGGCCTTGAAGGCCGGGCTAGGCATGTTCTGTTCGTTAGGAGTTTCCGGGCCGCGGACACCTCTGAGTCCCGGCTCCCCCTCCCGGGGCGGTTAGGGACAGAAGCTCAGGCCTCCAGCCTCTCCCCTAGGGGCGGGGCCAGACGTGCGAACCAATGAATGTCCGCCCCTGGGGCCCCGCCCCGCCCCCGCCTCCGGAGCCGCGGCCTTCGCAGAGCACCCAACCGCCCCTCGCCCAGGCCCGGGGCTGCACGAGCACCGAACCTCGGGCTGGTGAGTGCGCACTCCACCCCGGGGCCTCAGCTCCAGCGGGCCTCCGGCTCATCCCTTAGCGCTTGGGTCGCCGACCCAGGCTCTGGGGAGTGACTCAGCGCGAGGAGGGTGGCAACTCGCGGGAGCTGGAGATTCGAACTGTTCAGGGCCCTGAATGTCGGGATGAGTGGGGTGAACGGGTGTCTTCTGAGCTGGGCCCTGGGCAGTGCCGGAGCGTGGGGCTGGGTTAGGGTGGATGGGAGAGGACTAGACTCGGAGCCTGGGCAGGGCGGGGGAAGCCACGGCTGCACCGCCTTGTCTGGGCTGGGGCCACAGTGGGGGTGGGGGTGGGGGTGGGGGGCGGGTCCTGAGCCTCTGATCCAGCGCCCCGCCTCAGGACACCAAGATGCCTGGCGAACAGCAGGCAGAGGAGGAGGAGGAGGAAGAGATGCAGGAGGAGATGGTGCTGCTGGTGAAGGGTGAGGAGGAGGAGGGTGAGGAGAAGTATGAGGTGGTGAAACTCAAGATCCCCGTGGACAACAAGGAGGTACGTGTTCCGCCCCGATCCCACCCCCACCCTCGAACCTATGCCAGGTTCAACGTCCCTCAAAGAGAAATAAAAAAATCCTGTCCCCCGCCTTTTCCTGGATCTCAGATCTAGAAACTCAGAATTGGCCCATCCTTGTGCTCACTGCCCCCCTCCCCACGCCCCATTGGATAGACATTTGGCCCACTGTGAGAGCCAGATGCCATGCTGGGTGCTGCTTGAGGCACCGTGCTGAGTGGTTTCAGTCTCCATGCAGCCTGACATCTGTAAACTCACAATCCTGTATCCTGAGTCCAGATACAGGAGTGGCAAAGGCCAGAGGTGAGGGAAGATGAGGTCAGGCAGCAGTAACAACAGCTACCTCTTGCATAGTTTATGGTGCGCCAGATGCTATTCTTAAGCACCTCCAGTCTGGTTTGTTGGTAGTACTGACTCCATTTTATAGGTGAGGAACTGAGTCTAAGACAGTTGTGACCTAAGTGACTACCCCAGACAGGAAGAGTGGCTCTGTCAGTAGGGAGCTATGGGACAGTAGTTCCCTCATACTGCAACACAGCTCCAGGCAGGTTGGTTGGCAGAGCATGCTGGGAATCTGGGTTTTCTCCTGGAGGTTTTCAGGACATCAGAATGAGTTAGAGTCTGCCATTTGAGACCCTAACAATTCACCAGTTATTTTACTTCCCAGATCTGCCAGGGACCCTGGGCTGTCCCTGTCTCAGTAGACTTGAGTTCAGCTGGAGGGCTCTGGCTGCTTTGGGGATAAATGCTAGTTCCCCTAGCAGACCTGATGAGTTGCTGGAAAGGAGACGCGCTCGCTAGGCCTCTTCCACTGTTAACTGTGAAGTCCTGTTCTTTCCAGCCTTCTTGGCTATCATCTTCACCAGCCTGACTTTCAGACCTTGCGTACCCTTTGGTTTGAACATTAAGGACCTAAAGCTCTAGAGATTAAGATGGACTTCCATTCACAACACCTCCCTACCAGCTGACAAGTTTCTCAGCCTAACGTTTTTCTTGCAGTACTAAGGATTGAAGCAAGGCTTTACCTGTCTCTCTACGGTAGCCAAGCCCTTTTCTATTGAGATAGGGTCTCAACCAAGTTGCCCAGGTGGGCCTAGAACTTATTCTGTAGTCCAGGCAGGCACTCCTTTGACCTTGGCCTTCCTTCTAATTGAGAGGGATTTCAGGCCTGAGCAAAGCTTCCTACCTTCTCTGTGCCTCAGCTTCCTCATTTGTACAGGGAGAGCATAGCAGCACTTACCTCCTGGAGATGTAAGAACTGAGTGAATATGTGAGTTAGAGCTATGTCTTGCACATAAGCAGTGTGTAAGTAGTTCCATTTTTTTTCTCTTTGCATGTGGGTGAGTGGTGTATGTGAATGTGTGTTCCTGTGCATGTGCCAAAGCTGGGCAGGGACAGCAGGTGCTGGCTCTGTTACTGTCTACCTTATTCCCTTGACAGGGGGTCTCTCACTGGACCTGGAGATAGGCTGGTGGCCTGCAAGTCCAACTGATCTTCCCATGGCCTCTTACCACAGCACTGAGGGGTACAAGGCATACCTACCTGGTTTCTGTCCTTGATGTTTGTTTTTCAAGACAGGGTTTCTCTGTATAGCCCTGGGTAGCCTATATGCTAACTTGCCTTATAGGCCAAGATGGCCACCTGCCTCTGCCTCCTGGGTGGGATTAAAGGTGTGTGCTACTATAGCTGGCTCCAACCATTATGTTTATTTGGTGTGTTTGTGAGAGTGTGTGCACGTGTGTGTGTGTATGTGTGTGTGTGTGTAGGCACTCAGGTGGAGGTTAGAAGACAACTTCTGAGAGTCACTTCTTTTCTTCCACTATGGGTTCCAGGGACAGAACTTGGTTCTTCAGGGCTACATGACAAGCCCTTCTACCTGCTGACCCAACTTGCTGGCCTCTCTGCTCATTCTTATCAAAGGTTTTTTTTTTAGGCTGATCTCAGGCATTGGATAGAGTGAAGGCAAACTACCTAGGCAGTGGGAAAAAGTTCAGGAGAGGTATTGAGTGTGGACCTCGACAGCTTGTGTAGGGAGGAGAGGTGGCAAGTAGAGGTGAGGAAGGGCAGAAGCAAAGACTCACAGAAGGTAGCACTAGAAGGGTTCATTGGGGCCAGCCTGAGAAAGGCTGCTAAGCGGTACAGGGCAGCAGTTTGGGCATACTGTGTTCCATCTTGTGACATAGGAAGTCTTAGGCCAACTGATAAAAATGATTAGATTTTCTGTTTACAAGAACCCCTGGCAGGGAGGCTGGGGATGTGGCAGTCTATAGAGTTCTTGCCTAGCATGCAGAAAGTCCTCATCCCCAGGGCCACATAATCAGGCCTGGTGGCATATACTGTGGTCTCAGTGCTAGGGAGGTAGAGGAAAGACAATCAGAAGTTCAGAGTCGGGACCAGAGAGATGGCTCCAGAGTTAAGAGTACTTGCTGCTCTTCCAGAGGACCCAGGTTCAAGTCCTAGCACACACATGATGGCACACAATCCCTGTAACTCCAGTTCTGAGATCCAGTGCCCTCTTCTGGCCTCCAGGGACACCAAGAATGTAGGAAAAGCATCCATACACATCATGAATTTGTTTTTTTTTTTTTAAGTTCCAACTTATCCTCAGTAATGTAGTGGGTTTGAGGCCAGCTTAGGCTACATGAAACCCTATCTCAAAAATAACAACAAAAACCCCTAACCAACCAAAATAAAACAAACTCAATAACAACATCAGCTGCTAATGTTAGTGGCCTGCTTTGAAGTAGTAGCAGCAGTAAGAGAAAAGGGTGTTTGGACACCCCCACTGAAACAGCTGAAACCAAGGATTAAGAGAATGTTTATCATGAAAGTCATCAAAGCTATGTTGGGCCAGACTGTATAGTGTCAGGTAGCAAGCAAACCCTAGTTTATCATTTACCAACTTTGCCCCAGCTTCAGTAATAAGATCACTGAGTGTGCTGGGCATGGTGGTGCACACCTTTAATTCCAGCATTCAGGAGGCAGAGACAAGATGATATCTGTGTGTTCAAGGCCAACCTGGTCTACAAATTGAGTCCTAGGACAGCCAAGACTTCATAGAGAGTCCCTGTCTCAAACAGACAGATCAAAACTTCAATCTGGAATCTGAGTAAGTGGATTAGGAGGGTGAACCAGCTGGAGGTTACAGACAGCCACAGTTGGTCCTCTGCTAACAAAACAGCTCAAGGGTTTTGCTATGTGGCCTCCTTTAGCCTCTTTTGTTCATGTACATGTTAATTTTCTCAAAAGTGCCTTCCAGCCATCATTGTGGTGCATGCCTGTAATCCATCCCAGTTCTAGGGAGGCCAGGGTAGGACTGCAAGTTCCAGGCCAGCATGGTTTACATAGCAAATGCCTCTCTGGATATGCCACATCCAGTGTACTGTGATTGTTACCTGTCAACAGTGGCTGTTCTTTATTAAGAATTGGTGTCAAGGGGCTGTGGATGTAGCTCAGGGGTAAAGCTGGCCTTACTGTGTGGTTCAGTCCCCAGGACTGGAGAAAAATAGGCTTCAATAATGCTACACTCAGAGTTTGGAGTAGTCTTTGCCTGTCAAACTCTGACCTGTTCTGAATTTTCAATTATATTTGAGTATCAAGTCTAGTGGGGAGCCAGGCGTGGTGGCGCACGCCTTTAATCCTAGCACTCGGGAGGCAGAGGCAGGCGGATTTCTGAGTTCGAGGCCAGCCTGGTCTACAAAGTGAGTTCCAGGACAGCCAGGGCTATACAGAGAAACCCTGTCTCAAAAAAACTAAAAAAAAAAAAAAAAAAAAAAAAGTAGGTACCACAGTATGGGGTTACCATGGCACCTGTGACAGCCAGAGTACAACCTTAGAAAAGGTGGTTCTTTCCTTCTACCAGGGTGGGTCTTAGAAATTAGACTCAAGGGGGCTGGAGAGATGGCTTAGAGGTTAAGAGCACCGTCTGCTCTTCTGAAAGGTCCTGAGTTCAAATCCCAGCAACCACATGGTGGCTCACAACCATCTGTAATGAGATCTGACGCCCTCTTCTGGTGCATCTGAAGACAGCTACACTGTACTTAGATATAATAATAAATAAATCTTTAAAAAAAAAAAAAAGAAATTAGACTCAAGTCATCAAGTTGGCAACAAGTGCCCTTGCCAGCCTGGCACCCACCTTATGCCCAGCTTCAGACACACCTGACCCTGAACACAACTGTGTGGTTCAGCCCACCAACTTTGACTGCTGTGCACCTGCTCTCTGGTGCCATCTTGTGTGTACTAGGACTCTGCTCACCTTCAGACTAGACGGCTTCACTTTACACTGCTTATTTATTGGGATGGAATCTCCTCCTTACTTGTGGTGCTTAGACAGACGCTGAACTTTGTCGTCCTCCTGCTTCAATGTCTAGATGGATTGCTAGGCATGAAGGAGTATGTTCTCACTGTCCACCTTAAGTCAGAGGAGCCAGTGTGAGGGAGTGTTTGGACTTAATGTTACACATGCAGGGAGATCATTGGGAAACTTGATAAGGTAAAAGTTTTGTTTCTGCAATGCTGGAGAGTGAATTTAGGGTCTTGTGCATATTGGGTACCTCCGAGCTATATTACCAGCATAAGGTGAAGATTAAAAAAAATCTTAAAGCTGGGCGTGGTGGTGCACGCCTTTAGTCCCAGCACTTGGGAGGCAGAGGCAGGCGGATTTCTGAGTTCGAGGCCAGCCTGGTCTACAGAGTGAGTTCCAGGACAGCCAGGGCTATACAGAGAAACCCTGTCTCAAAAAACAAAACAAAACAAACAAACAAACAAAAAATCTTAAGATTTGTTTTCATTGCCGGGCAGTGGTGGTACACTCCCAGAGCTTAGGAGGCATAGGTAGGTGGATCTCTGAGTTTGAGGCCATTGTAAGTTCCAGTCTGGGCTACACAGAGAAGCTAGGGTGCTGGTTACTACCCCAGCCTTATCTGTGTCTGGGGAGCTAGACTCAGACCATTACCAAGATTCTTCTCCAGGTGCCCTGGGCCAGAGACAATGAGGATGACTAGGAGGAAGGATTTCTTTCTCATACTTAAGAGAAGCCAGTGTAAGGTGGTCCCCAGGCTGGGCAGTGACAACTTAGAGAAGGGTGCTGGGGAAAGATTGCTATGTCACATCCAGGGCAAGGGAGAAAGTGTGGCCTTGGACTACTTCAGACTGGACTTCCCACAGCGTCTACTTTAACATGGAGGCTTTCTTGGAGAAAGATAGAGACTTAGAGAGCAGCTTCTGTCCCGCCCTGAGTGGCACCTTCTCATGCTTTGCCAACGTAGTCTCTCTAAGCCTTGGTGTTCTCTGCTGTCTGGAGATAACCCTGTGATCCCTGTACTCAGCAGGTGGAAGTAGGAGGATTTCAAGTTCCAGGAAAGCCTGGGCTATATGGCAAGGCAAGAAACTCTAAAAACAAAACCAAACAAAAAAAGCAAAAACAAAATAACACTGTGTAGTGGAGTAGTGGAACACACTTGTAATCAAGCAGTCAGAGGCAGAGAGAGGCTGGATCGTCTGTACATATGAGGCCAACCTGAGCTACACATTAAAATACTGTCCCACCTGATTGAGGGCTGTCAGAAAGATTTACTGTGATAGCATGCATAAAGCAGTACCGTCAAAGCCAGATGTGAGGATCTTCCTTACAGAAGCCCCTTTCATGGGGGACATTTCAAGACAGACACACCCTGCCACGGGTATCTGAAACCTTGCTTGGGTTCAGTCTCTCTCACACACACACACACACACACACACACACACACACACACACACACACTTTAGGTTGTTGCTGAGACGGGTTCTTGCTATATTCTCCAAGCTGGTTGAGACCTTGCGATCCTCCTGGCTTGCTGTCATACTCAGCCTGTGTTTTTTCCTTTAGGTATATACCTATAATATAATTTAATTTCTAAATTAGGCACAGTAAGAGTTTAACAATAATAAAATAGAACGATAACAATATGCTATAATAAAAGTTGTTTTAAACTTAAAAATTGTTTATTTCTGGAATTTTCCATTCAATATTTTCAGACTATGACAGCTGGCAGCTGAAACAGGAAAATCAAGCCACAGTTAAGAAGACTATTGTTATTATTAAAACCAGAGTTCTCTTGGCTGATTGCTAATTTCCAAAACTGTAGTTCAAAGCCACTTTCTTTGATTTATTTTCTGTTTTGTTTTGAGATAGGGTCTTACTGTGCAACCCTGGCTGGCCTGGAATTCGATGTAGACAAGATTGTTCTTAAATCCACAAGAGCTGTGCCTCCCTCTGCCTGCTGAGTGCAGAGATTAAAGTCATGTACCATCTACCTAGCCCCAGAGTCAGTTTCTCATGACAAAGAGATGGCCTTCAGGGTGCTCTACCACAGCTTCTGAAAGGGAAGGACCTGTTCTTTGTCACTTGTATTCAGCCTCTGGGTGTGAAATAATGGGTGTGTGTGTGTGTGTGTGTGTGTGTGTGTGTGTATGTATGTGTTTGTGTGTGTTTATTTTTAAAGACAGGGTCTTTGTAATCCCGACTGTCCTGAAATTTGCTATGTAAACCAGGCTAGCCTTGAACTCACAGAGATCCTTATGCCTCTGCCTCCCAAGTGCTAGGATTGAAGGTTTGAACCACTAAACCCAGAATAAATTAATGTTCTTTTTTTAAAAAGGTTTATTTATTATTATATCTAAATACACTGTAGCTGCCTTCAGACACACCAGAAGAGGGTGTTAGATCTCACTTTGGATGGTTGTGAGCCACCATATGGTTGCTAGGATTTGAACTCAGGACCTTTGGAAGAGCAGTCAGAGCTCTTAACCACTTAGCCATTTCTCCAGCCCTGGAACTAATGTTTTTTGTTGTTGTTGTTTGCTTTTGGTTTTTCGAGACAGGGTTTCTCTGTGTAGCCCTGGCTGTCCTGGTACTCACTCTGTAGACCAGGCTGGCCTCGAACTCAGAAATTTGCCTGCCCCTTTACCTACTTCTTACACAGCATTCTTTCCTTTTCCTGAGTTTATTTCTAGAAGTCCAGACTGACTCATTACAAGCTTCAGAACTTAAGGTCCCAGAGCAACATTTGGCTTTTTCTTCACAACTTAAGAAAGTGCTTGCTGAAAAACTTTGAAGAGTCTGAGCCTGGCCAAGCTGTCCCTGCCCTGGCTTTTGCTCATACTTGCCAAATGGCTGTTCCAGTTTCCTTCTGCAATTCCCTGTGAGATCTCTTTCAGTCTCTAGACATTTATACGCTGAAAACCTCTTATCACCAGCCCAGGCTTCTTCCTGAGTTCCATACAGCCCCAAGCAGCAGATCATCATTATCATCTCCTCTTCTTCCTCCTCCTCAAAAAAGATTTATCGTGCATGAATACACCATGCAGGTCAGAAGAGGGCAGCAGATGTCATTATAGATGGTATGAGCCACCATGTGGCTGCTTAGAATTGAACTCGGGACCTCTGGAAGGGCAGTGCTCTTAACCTCTGAGCCACCTCTCCAGCCCCAGATCTTTCTTCTTGCCTGGTTCCTCTCTGTACACGGCAACACTCATCTGAACTTAAACATCTTAGTTACTTGGGGCCAGGCATGGTGTCCCACACCTTTAATCCGAGGATGATAGGCAAAAGCAAGCAGGATAACTAACCCATGGTCATTTTCAATCTCCACATCTCAAAGCCAGTCTGTTGCCGCCTCTTATCTCAACCTGTAAAGTGGAGAGAGAAACCATCGTCTCACCGGCTCCACTTTCCACTTGCTTCCTGGGCTTAGGCCAAGTAGTCTTCTGTCAGATGAGGGCAGCAGCCTCCTCACTAGGCTCCTGGTTCTGTCTTCTTCATTCCGGTTCCCAAAGAGCCTTTTAAAATGTGTGACCGTCACTTTCCTGATCAAAATTCTCAGAAATCCCTCATAGTGACTCGCCATCTCATTTACACTAACAGCCAAAGTCCTCCTTCCCAGGTCCTTAAATAAGAAACCCTCGTGTTTCCTTCCTCCTGATAACTATTACAACCAAGGGTCTTCCCAGCCTTAAGTGTATCTGCAGCATTCCAGCAATTAACCCATTACTCTTGTAGGTGGGACTCCTCCGGGGCTCAGTCCTCACAGGGCTGAGGAAGTTAGGAGGCGAGCTCTCTGTCACTGCTACATTACCAGCACTCGGGCTTCGAAACAGGGTTTCCTTAGGTTCCCCAGGCTGGCCTGGACCCATTTTTTTTTTTTTTTTTCTTCTTCGAGACAGGGTTTCTCTGTGTAGCCCTGGCTGTCCTGGAACTCACTCGTAGACCAGGCTGGCCTCGAACTCAGAAATCCGCCTGCCTCTACCTCCCAGGTGCTGGGATTAAAGGCGTGTGCCACCACCCGGCTTGGCCTGGACCTCTTGATCTTCCTGTCTCACCTCTACAATGTCAGACACCTGGCACTTTTTATCTAATGCCAAATCCCCAGTGTCTCTAACTCTATAACCTAGATCGTGCCCAATAAATTTTGTGAACACAGGTAACTATAATGTCACCTGGTGTTGTGATGTATTAAGTCATTTAAGGAGCTGAGGCGCAAAGAGTGTGCAGTGTTCGGGAGACGGAGGTTTCCGCTGGAGCCTTAAGGCTGACCTGTCCTCCCTTTCCCTGCAGGTTGCCAGCCAGATGCCAGCGCCGCCGGCCGACCCGGCGCGCCCCCACGCGTGCCCGGACTGCGGCCGCGCCTTTGCGCGCCGCTCCACACTAGCCAAACATGCGCGCACGCACACGGGCGAGCGTCCCTTTGCGTGCACGGAATGCGGCCGGTGCTTCTCGCAGAAGTCGGCGCTGACCAAGCACGGCCGCACGCATACGGGCGAGCGACCCTACCAGTGCCCGGAATGCGACAAGCGCTTCTCCGCCGCCTCGAACCTGCGGCAGCACCGGCGGCGTCACACGGGCGAGAAGCCGTACGCATGCGCACACTGCGGGCGGCGCTTTGCGCAGAGCTCCAATTACGCGCAGCATTTGCGCGTGCACACGGGCGAGAAGCCTTACGCGTGCCCGGACTGCGGACGAGCCTTCGGCGGAAGTTCGTGCCTGGCGCGCCACCGACGCACGCACACGGGCGAGCGCCCGTACGCATGCGCCGACTGCGGTACGCGCTTCGCTCAGAGCTCGGCGCTGGCCAAGCACCGGCGCGTGCACACGGGCGAGAAACCGCACCGCTGCGCCGTGTGCGGCCGGCGCTTCGGCCACCGTTCCAACCTGGCGGAGCATGCGCGCACGCATACGGGCGAGCGGCCCTACCCGTGCACGGAGTGCGGCCGGCGCTTCCGCCTCAGCTCACACTTCATCCGCCACCGTCGCGCGCACATGCGGCGCCGCCTCTACATCTGCGCGGGCTGTGGCCGAGACTTCAAGCTACCCGCCAGTGCCACAGCCGCCACGCCCACCGAGCGCTGCCCGGAGTGCGAGGGCAGCTGAGCCACGGCGGGGCAGCGAGGGGCACTTGGGACTTGCACCTGAATTGTTCCTTCCATGCCTGCACCTGGGTCGGGGTGCTCTGGGACTGGGAGATAGGGAATGCCATGCCTCGTCCCCGACTACATTCCCTTGGCCCTTCTGAGTGAATAAAGTATTCTATCCTCACCTCACGATGTCTGTAAGTGAGGTGGGTGGGAAGGGGTACTTTAGGTACGGAACCAAATGGGGCTGTACAATAGCTGGGACTGGGAGACACACCAGACTGGCTATGCCTCAGTCTCAGTTCTGAAAAGAGCCATAAACAAGACATGTTCTTGACTAGATGATTGTGTTTTGCAGTCTTTGGGGGTCGGTATGGCAAAGGTGAGAAATGAGGCTCTGTAAATAGATTTAAGTACTTATGTAAGTACATTAGCGCCCCCCCCCCATTTAATTAACCCTAAGCTGACTCACTATATACACCTGGCTTGAATTGGGGATCCTCTGACTCCTGAATCCTGAGGTTACAAACATGCACCACCATAGCTAGCTCTAAACCTCATTTTATCTCCACTTTTGCAGACAGCTAGTGAATGGTAGGTACAGTAGGAACTGTACCATTTGTCAAGGAAACTGATGACCACAGGATTAAAACCTCTTGCAGAGGATCAGGGCTCCATCCCAAGCACCCACATGGCTTAACAGCCATCCATAACTCCAGTTCTAGGGGACCCAAAGCCCTGACGTCTGACATGGTACACAGACACACACTGGCAAAATTTACACGTAAAAAGTAGTTTTGGTTTGTAGCCCAAGCTGTCCTTAAAACTAATTTCTTGGGGGGGGGGGTGCATTTTTTGAAACAGAGTTTCTCTATAGCCCTAGCTGTCCTGGAACTCACTCTGTAGACCAGGCTGGCCTCGAACTTAGAAATCCACCTGCCTCTGCCTCCCAAGTGCTGGGATTAAAGGCATGTACCACCACCGCCGCCCGGCTGTCCTCAAATTTATGTCCTTTTGTCTCAGTCTCCTTAATGCTGAGGTTACAGGTATTACAGGTGTGCAGTGCAACACCGTGCCCCAAAGTGATTTAAATATCATTAGGGGATGGGATAGGGACCGTGAGCCATGGCATGTGTGGAGGTCAGAGGGAGACTTGCAGGAATTGGTTTTCTCCCGCTGCTGTGTGGATCTCTGGGATAGTTTGGGTCATTGGCCTTGTTGAGCCATCTTGTAAGCCTGGAAGTACTATTTGTGGTTTTTTTGTTTGTTTTGAGACAGGGTTTCTCTGTATAGCCCTGGCTGTCCTGGAACTCACTTTGTAGACCAGGCTGGCCTTGAACTCAGAAATCCTCCTGCCTCTGCCTCCAGAGTGCTGGGATTAAAGGCATGTGCCACCACGCCCGGCGACTATTTGTGGGTTTTTTTTTTTTTTTCCCCCTTTTTTTTTTTTTTTTTTTTTCAAGACAGGGTTTCTCTGTATAGCCCTGGCTGTCCTGGAACTCACTCTGTAGACCAGGCTGGCCTCGAACTCAGAAATCCGCCTGCCTCTGCCTCCCAAGTGCTGGGATTAAAGGCATGTGCCACCACTCCCGGCTTATTTGTGTTCTTAAAGTGCGTAGATTTGTGCATACTTGAATGCAGGTGCTAGTCAAGCCAGGAGGATGGTGTAAGATATGGAGCTAGTGTTAAGACATCTGTAAGCTGCCTGATGTGGGCATTGGCAACAAGAGTTTTTCAGTCCTCTGCAAGAGCATCAAGTGCTAGTACGGTAGTGCCCGCCTTTAATCTCAGCACTTGGGAGGACAGTCAGATGGATCTCTGAGTCCAAGGCCAGCCTGGTCTACATAGCAAGTTCCAGGTTAGCCAACAATAGAGACCTTATCTCAACAAACAGACAAAAAAAGAAAGTTCCAGGTTAGCCAACAATACATAGAGACCTTACCTCAACAGACCAAAAAAAAAAAAAAAAAAAAAGGCAGCAAGTGCACATAACCTCTGAGCAATCTCTCCAGCTGCAGAAGCCATGTTTTTAAGATTTGTCTAGATGAAGGAAAAGGAGCTGGAGCTCCAGAGACAAGGCAGGGGGGTACAGGTCTGATCTAATGTTATCATATTCAGAGTGGGGTGGGAATGTAAAACTAAGCCTTTAAAAAAAAGATTTAGGGGCTAGCGAGATGATTCAATGGTTAAGAGCACTGACTGCTCTTCCAAAGTCCTGAGTTCAAATCCCAGCAACCACATAGTGGCTCACAACCATCTGTAAGGAGATCTGATGCCCTCTTCTGGTGTGTTTGAAGACAGCTACAGTGTACTTACATAAAACAATAAATAAATCTTAAAAAAAAAAAAAGATTTAGTGTATGAGTGTTCTATCTACATTCATACCTGTGTGCCAGAAGAGGGCATCAGATCCCACTACAGATGGTTGTGAGCCACCATGTGGTGCTGGGATTTGAACTTAGGATCTCAGAAGAGTGGCTAATGCTCTTAACCACTGAGCCACCTTTCCAGCCTCAAACTAAGCCATTTTTAATCTGATGAATTCTTCTACCTGGGGAGGCATGAAGGGTCATTAGAGGAGGTAGGCAATCAACAGATCACTACCACTGGTTTCTCTGCAGGACCTCACTAAACTGTGCATTCAACACCATCTAGCTGTAAATTAGGAACAGAAATTGGCCAGGTAAGAGAGATGGGTGGTCTTTACTTGTACAAAGGGGCCAAGGAAAGGAAGCTGTATTCTGTACTCCAAGACTTGTGGCTCACATTGACTTCCTACTCTCTTCTGTAAGTTTTAAGTTGAAAAGGCAAAACAGCAACTGGACAGAACCCTGCATCTCTGTAGGATTTGAGATATTCTGTCTAGCTACTCAAGAAAAATCGAGATGTTGTTGCCTTAAGTCATTTTATTGAAAGAGAAAACACTTGGGCCCAGACTTAATAAGGCCAGATTAGCACCACGTTTCTATGTGGAAGCCTGGTCTCTCAGCTCAGAGGCAGGGTCTCCGGCCCCCACAGCCTGGTTTTCAGAGATGGTCCCATGGGGCAAGTCAGTGTACTTGCAGGCAGAACCTCGGGACAGATGGACTGGGTAACGTTGGCGGTTGGTGTCCATTTTGGAGATTACTGCTTGAGGTAAATCCACATGGCAGCGGGCTGCTAATGCTACCAGGTAGATGAGGACGTCGCTAAGCTCCTCTTGAAGGGCTGCTCTTTCCTTTGGCGGCCATGCTTGAGGACCAGGCTCTGCATCAGACTTCCACTGGCTAGAAAGAGAACAGGACAGACACATAAGCCTGCTAGTTTAGTGGGTCTGTCTATAGTTTCAAACTACCACAGCTCAGAAAATCTCTCTAAGGACAATGTACTTGCCCAGTCCCTGGGTAGAGCCAGGTGGGAAAGAGACTTTAACAGGTAACAGCCAGACCCCCATGACTCTACCTAAGCCACGGGAGTAACCAAGAGAACACTTGCTGAGACACTCCGAGGTCCAAGTCTATTTTTCACTGGCCCTAGCTGCTGTCACTCCAAAGCAAACCCAGACCCAAGCCAGTGCAGGCATTCACCTTCCTGTTACCTCCTCTTCCCATCCCTCTCCTACACAAAGCCTGATTACCTCTCCTGTTTGTGGTCTCTGTTCCTTCTACTATGAGTAACACCCCCACCCCAATCCTCTTAGATTTCCCGTTCTTCATACTTAGGTTTCAGTTCAGAGGTTGCCATGTCAGAAACTTACTTTCTCATCTCCTTGTGTTATTCTCCCCTTCCAATTCCAAAACAGGCTCTTACATAGCTCAGGTTTTAGAGTCTTTATGTGGCTAAGGATGAACACGTAATCCCCCAGCCTCTGCCTCTCAAGCCCTGGGGTCACATCACACACCACCACATTTGACTTGATTTCCCCTTAATCTTTGTCACAGTTCCAGGTCACTTAAAATTGTGCTATCAGTCTCCTTCCACCAGGAATGGAGGGAGTCTGGTCCAAGGCCCCATCCTTTGTTTCCAGATGACCTAGCACACAACCGATGCCAATATATCTGTAAAAAAGGGATGGACCACCTCAGATGCCTCTTGTATGCCCTCTACTTTTCATCCCACAAAGGCTGCCCATATCTAGGTCTACACCAGCCTGCTCACTAGCCTGCTCTAATCCATTCTCTCAGGCGTTCAATCTGCCCTGCAGGCACAGAGATCTTTCTTCTTCTCAGGTTAGATGAGGCCTTCTGCCTGAACTCTATCACCTAGCTCCAGTCTTATCAACCTGGATTTGCCTCTCACCCTATCTTCCACAGTTCCATCTTGTACATCATGCCTATGATGGGCCAGATGCTTAGGATACACAGAGAACAAAAACACATATAAAATCACACCCCTTTCTTGGGAAAGATAATTTTGAATTGAATTCTCCCAGAATTTAACTTGCCCTTTCTCTCACTATTTTTTTTAAAAACAGATTTATTTATTCTGCAGACATATGTAAGCACATGTTTGCATGTGTACTATGTATATGCAGGAGCCTTTAAGCCAGAAAAAAGAGTGTCAGATCCCCTGAAACTGGAGTTATGGGAGGTTGTAACCTGGCACAGGGGTGCTGGGAACTAAACTCAGCTCTTCTGCAAGAGCAGGAAGTGCTCAGCAGCAGTGGCACCTCTGCAGCCCCGGCACTACCTTTGTAAAGGAAGTTCCTCATCTGCCAGGCCACCTTTCAAAATTCCTTATTTCAGCTCTACACAGAGGTAAAATGCTGGTGACAACTGTTCACCACAGCACCCCACCCCCGTATATGGTATATGGATACCTTCTTTTTTCCATTGAGACAGGGTCTCTCTGTGTGCCCCTGGCTGTCATAAAACTATGCTGTAGAGCAGGCTGGCCTCAAAGTTACATATCCACTAGTGCACCACCACAGTCCTGCTGAAAACTGTTCTTCTTAGACCTAGGTCTGCCTCACTGTCTCTACGTTTCACTCTCCCTGGAAATTGTCCCAGCGGCCACCAGGGCTGTCATCCCTAGCAGCAGCACAGAATACAGCAGTAAGGAAAAAAAAATCAACCACAATTTTTGAGGCTAAAATATATTGTTTTCCCAATCCCAAACAGCCTCTTCCAGGAAGTCTCCGTCTACTCACAAGAGTTCTGCCAGCTCACCCACTTCTCCCACCAAGGCTAGCAGCAGGTTCCGAGGCTGGTGGAACTGCTCCCAGTCCCGCTCAGCAGCAAACTCTGCGTGGAGGCGACGGCTGGAATAAAGTAAAGGGGTAGAGGTTCAAGTCTCAGGGCTAGAGGACAAGATGCAGGTGTCGGGCATACATCTAGAAGGGGCATGGACTCCAAATCGTACAGTCAAATGTCTTGGATGTCCTTAAGTTACTTTTAAGACTTTCTTTTTAAAGATTTATTTACTTATTTTATGTATGTGAGTACACTGTCACTCTCCTCAGACATGCCAGAAGAGGGCATCAGATCCATTACAGATGGTTGTGAGCCACCATGTGGTTGCTGGGAATTGAACTCATGAACTCAGGACCTCTGGAAGAGCACTCAGTGGTCTTAACCACTGAGCCATCTCTCCAGCCCTAACAAGAATTTCTTGAGGGTAGGGGAAGGGGGTGTTCGCGACAGGATTTCTCTGTGTTCTCTGTGTAGCCCTGGCTGTTCTGGAACTCACTCTGTAGATCAGGCTGGCCTCGAACTCAGAAATCCACCTGCCTCTGCCTCCCAAGTGCTGGAATTAAAGGCGTGCGCCACCACTGCCTGGCTAAGACTTTCTTATCGTCTGGAAATGAAAGTGCCCCTGTACAGATTTTAATCTCAAGCCAAATTAAGGAACACCCTTTATTATTCCATTTTCCTACTGCTACTTTTCTGGGACTTCACCTTAAAGCCCCTATCTCTGCACACCTAGGTCTAACTAAATCACAGGATACAGTTTTGAGATACTGCCAACTGGGGCCTTCCTTGACATTCTGCAAGAAAATCTACACTCTAGCTTCCCCTGTCCAACTACCCATCTCTCCCGGGGTGCAGAGGTACTTACTATCAGACCTCTGTTCTCTCTCCAAGATTGTATTAAAGGTTGGTATTTAACATGCCCGGGGGCGTCACCCAATTTCCCCGGCCTCAAGTGTCCACTGTACACATAATGTTTATTTAGCTAGGCTCTCCAGAGGTCGGCCAGGAGGGTCTGGATGGACTCGGACGTGTTGTTCTTGTAGACCACGTGGAGGGACCCTCCTCATTACCACAAAAAGGTTAGTTTCTCCATCCGAGGACGGAAAGGACTGCTTACATGTCCTCAAGCGTGGGCTCCGGGCTGAATCTGAACGGGCGGGCAGCAGCAGAGTCTTCTTGACCCACACTACAGCGCTCGCCGTCACCAGCCGTGGACATTCCGCCCACCAGTTCTTCCCGCGCGGGAGCGGACCCCGCGCCACGCTCGAGCCGCTTCCAGAGTTCCGACCAATCACAGCTTCTCAGTGCGTTCCCGGGGCGGAGCTGGAGGAGGACCCAATCACATACATGAATTTTAGCTACGGCCCTCCCCTTCTCCGGCCTGGACCAATCTGAAGGGAGTTCAAGTGTATTTTCTTCTGTGCCCTCGAGTTCTTCTGTCCAGGCGAAACTTCTTAAAGCGACAGGTACAAATTCAATCTAGGAAAGACACTGGAGCAGAAAGCCTAATGCGACGCGATTTGCTTAATGGGCTCCAGATGGCGCCAAAGTGAAATGGCATGCGCGGAGGAGGCGGGTCCACTGAGAGCAAAAACCCTACAAGTGAAGGACCCAGCTTGTGCGTGGTCATTTCACGTGGACGGCCTTCACACAATTTGAAAGAGATTGATGAGAAAAACTGAATATTTCCAGAGAGGAGGAGGACCCAGTCTTTGTAACCCATTTCAGCGTCCTACACCAGTGGATTCCAATGATTGTAAGCAACCCTACAGGGAGAGGAAGGCATACCTCCTCTTTGCGTGCAGCATAGAATACGTGACACTGATATTTGTAGCAGGTAGATAGGATATGACCTCTTTCCCATGGGTCACTATCACAGCCTTACACAATGCACAAAAGGACCCCAAACTCGTTTACATTGGCTAGTTTTTGAAGCCTTTTTCTTTTAAAAGACTCGTTTTTTATTCTCTCTCTCTCTCTCTCTCTCTCTCTCTCTCTCTCTCTCTCTCTCTCTCCCTAACCTCCCACCCCCATCCCATATTTAGATGTATGTCTTTGGACCACTTGTGTGCCTGGTGCCCAGGGAGCCAGAAGATGTCGGATCCGGGACTAGAACTGTGGTCTGCCGCAAGAGCAACAAGTGGTCTTATCCTTAGAGCCATCTTTCCAGATCCGTAAGATTTTTCTTCCTCCTTAAGAACTACAAAGAGGGGGCTGGTGAGATGGCTCAGCGGGTAAGAGCACCCGACTGCTCTAACGAAGGTGATAAGTTCAAATCCCAGCAACCACGTGGTGGCTCACAACCATCCTTAATGAGATCTGGCGCCCTCTTCTGGAATGCCTGAAGACAGCTACAGTGTACTTACATATAATAAATAAAATAAATCTTAAAAAAAAAAAAAAAAAAAAGAACTACAAAGAAAGCCGGGCATGGTAGCGCACGCCTTTAATCCCAGCACTTGGGAGGCAGAGGCAGGCAGATTTCTGAGTTCGAGGCCAGCCTGGTCTACAAAGTGAGTTCCAGGACAGCCAGGGCACACAGAGAAACCTTGTCTGGGGGGTGGGGGGGAAACTACAAAGAAAATGCTGTGTATGCCTGTGTCCGGGTATGCGCATTGGGTGTGTGCATGTGAATGCAGTTGTTAGCAAGGGTCAGAGATGTCGAATCCCCTGGAACTAGAGTTATCAGTGGTTCTGAAGTACCAAACCCTGATCCCTCTACAAGAGTAGCAAAGTTGTATAGTCTTGGCTATCCTGGAACTCACTCTGTAGACTACGCTGACCTCAAAACTCACAGAAATCCACCTGCCTCTGTCTCCTGAGTGCTAGGATTAAAGGTGTGTCCCACCAGACAGGTAACAAAGGTTTTCAACTGCTCAGCTATCAGCACTGCAACCCCCCCCCCCTCTCTCTCTCTCTCTCTCTCTCTCTCTCTCGTTTGTTTGTTTGTTTGTTTGTTTGTTTGTTTGTTTTTCGAGACAGGGTTTCTCTGTATAGCCCTGGCTGTCCTGGAACTCACTTTGTAGACCAGGCTGGCCTCAAACTCAGAAATCGGCCTGAAGAAAGAAAGAAAAAAAAAAAGAAGAAAAAAAAAAAAGATGGAAGAGGAGGCTGGGTGTACCTTAGTGTTAGAGGTTTGCATGCAAAGGAGCTTTGGGTCAAACTCTAGCACCAAATTCATAAATAAAACCTAATGGTGTAGTGATTTCCTGCTAAGTACAGATAGATGCCCCTGGCAAGCTAGTGCATTTATCTAAAGAGACAGACATGAAGGCTATCACAGTTTTATTTGTGATAACGACAAAAGCGAGGGCAGTTCAGAGGCATGGGCGTGTTATGAGCTGCTTACACAATGGACATTGTTAGCAGTTCACACGGAGTACAAGCAGCAAACACAATTCTGAACTGGTTTAAACAAGGCAAGGGTATCTGAAGCAAGTGTGGTGCGTGCTTGTAACCCTTATCTGGGAAGCCGAAACAGGAGGATCAGAAAGAAGTTCAAGGTGAGTTTCAGCTGTATTGAGAAAAACTTAAGGCCAGCCCGGGCTACTTGAGACCCTGTCTTAGCAACACAAAACAAAAAATGGAGAGCACTTTACTAAGTAAATGCAATTTGTTTGTTTTAGGGCAAGATGAGCCTGGGGAATGGACTGGATCGTGGCAGCCAGACTCAGCACTTCACATATCTAACCATGGCAGCCTTTAGGAGGTAGGTAATATTATGGTCATGCCGGTTTTACAGAGAAGGAAACTGAGAAGGTAAAACACTTAAACAATTGGTAAGTTAGTAATTCCAGACTTTAAACAGTTTGGTTTTGAAGGCTGTGTTGTACCTATGCATGCAGTGAGGAAGCATGGTGTGGGAGGCCTGCTTAGGCCTTGGACTTGATCCTCTGCTCTGCCTCCCAACCAAAACTAAAAACACTGAAAAGATTGGGCTGGGCATGGTGGGCCCCGCCTTTAGTTCCAGCACTTAAGAGGTAGAGGCTGGTGAGTATTCTTTAATTTGAGGCTAACCTGGTCTAAATAGTGAGTTCAGGCTAGTTATGTAATAACTTATCTAAAAAGGAAAGGTTGGGGCCAGAGAGCTGGCTCAGCGGTTAAGAGAACTGACTGCTCTTCCAGGGGTCCTGAGCTCAATTCCCAGCAACCACATGGTGGCTCACAACCATCAGTAATGGGATCTGATGCCCTCTTCTGGTGTGTCTGAAGACAGTTACAGTGTACTCAATACATAAAAAGGAAAAAAAAAAAAAGGAAAGGTGATTGATTAGTTGGGTTAGCAGGGTATGAGATTAGTTAGTTGGGTTAGCAGGGTATGATAACCACAACAGGCCCCCAGACCTTAGCACAGCTGACGCCTTGGTGGAAGCATCATTCAGGCTGAAGAACTCATCAAGTAGACAGTACCACTACCAAAACGAAAGCCACTCCATAGTTCTGGGAAAGTCTCTAAATGTACTAATCTCTCTCCCTCCCTCTCTCTCTCTCTCTCTCTCTCTCTCTCTCTCTCTCTCTCTCGTTGATTTTTTGAGACAGGGTTTCTCTGTGTAGCCCTGGCTGTCCTGGAACTTACTTTGTAGACCAGGCTGGCCTCAAACTCAGAAATCCGCCTGCCTCTGCCTCCTGAGTGCTGGGATTAAAGGTGTGCATCACCACTGCTCGGCTGTACAAACCTTTCTCTTTGGATTCTGTAGTTCTGATGATAGCTAACTGTTCTTGTTAATTGAAGTATGTCAGCCCAGGACATGTTTTTTTGAAAGCTCACCCTGAGAAAGGCTCAGGGCTACACTGGGATCCTGAACACACAGTGTAGTTGATGGCCAGCTAATGAAGACTTTTTATTGGCTTGAACCAATGTTTTGTTTTGTTTGGTTTGGTTTGGTTTTTCGAGACAGGGTTTCTCTGTATCCCTGGCTGTCCTGGAACTCACTCTGTAGACCAGGCTGGCCTCGAACTCAGAACTCCACCTGCCTCTGCCTTCCAAGTGCTGAGATTAAAGGCGTACGCCACCACCACCTGGCTCAGCTCACACTTGTCAATAGCTCTTTAGAGACCTAGTCTCCCAAGAGATTGTGTCATTTCAACCTGAGGGTGACTCTCTATCACAAGCCAATAAATATTTTATAGGATGTATGGCTTGGGTTAGGCAAGCATGTCCATGCCTATGTCTCTCTACTGCTCTCAAGAGCCTGGCCACCTTCCCCAACCTGAATGGATGAAGTAATGGGTGCTTGAGAGCAAAGTGGCAGGCGCTTATGGCTAGGCAGGTTATGTGACAGCAGAGAGACTTGGCCCAGTCTGTGAGACAAGCCACAGTGTGTGTTGGAACTCTAGGAGTGCGTGAGTACCCCTGCCAATGTTTTTGAGAGATCTTTGCTAATTTTTTTTTGTTTGTTTGTTTTGGTTTTTCGAGGCAGGGTTTCTTTGTGTAGTCCTGGCTGTCCTGGAACTAACTCTGTAGACCAGGCTGGCCTCGAACTCAGAAATCCAATCTTTGCTAATCTTAGCTTCAGTTTCCCAATATTATAGATAGTAGGGATCTGGCCTAGGTGGCCTCATATGTCCCTTCATCTATGTGGTCCATAGAGTGGGTGTGGTGGTTTGAATATGCTTGGCCCAGGGAGTGGTACTATTAGTAGGTGTGGCCTTGTAGGAGTAGGTGTGGCCATCCTTTCTCATGCCCAGACCTAACCTGTCTGTCCCTCAGAACCCTGCTTCAAAGCCTGTCACTCTGGAAAGCTAAACTCTCTTGAAAAGACTTTGGGCCAGAGGGATTGACCTCCATATATATGTCCCTGTGCACAAAATACATTTTTAGAAACAAAGGAATTCGGGCTTCTGTCTTTCTAATTCTCATGATACTCTATACCTTTCACCATAATGTTGCATCTAGATGCCTAAACTAGAGTTTCTTGGAAACCAGGTTTGCTCCAGGGCTGGTACTCAGTGCGTCTAATAATCATGTGCTGGAACATAGTCTCAGTGCGTATCCTCCATAATTCTCCGTTCACAGATGTGTATTACCAGTTTTTTCAGAAACTTATTATTTAGCCCAGGTTAGCCTCAAACACTATGTAGCACAGGTTGTTTCCCCCACCTCAGCTTCCCAAGGGCTGGGGTCACGGTTGTGTCACATCATGCTCACTTGGCTACTACACCTAAGTTGCAACTATGAGATTGAAGCTCAAAGCAGCTAGAAGACTGGTTTAGGCTGAGGCATGCCAGCATGTAGTGCTACCCAGAAAACGGAGGAGGAAAGGAGGCAGGCCCCGTCTCCAGCTAGTGCTACCCAGAAAACGAAGGAGGAAAGGAGGCAGGGCCGTCTCCAGCTGCTGTGCAGCCTCCCTTCTGCTCTGTCCACCATCCTCCCACTTTTTTATTTTTTATTTAAAAAAAAATTTTTTTTTTGGTTTTTCGAGACAGGGTTTCTCTGTATAGCCCTGGCTGTCCTGGAACTCACTTTGTAGACCAGGCTGGCCTCGAACTCAGAAATCCGCCTGCCTCTGCCTCCCAAGTGCTGGGATTAAAGGCATGTGCCACCACCACCCAGACAACCTGCTTGTTTAAAAAAAAAATCAGTTTTGTTTGCATGCCTGTGTAGCATTCATGTGCCTGGTGCCTGCATGGGTTCCATGGGATGATCAAGAGACACTGACGGTGGGTTCAGGCTTCTCAGCAGGCGGGATCAGTTCTGAAGGATCACTAAGTGCAGAGGCACCTTTTCCTGATTTACTAACACAAAGGGCAGTTTAGCAAGGCAATTCCTGCATACCAAAATATCTTATCAGACCTAGGGGTTGCTTTAAGGAACCATTACCTAAGCAAACGCAGTCATTTTAAGAATCCCAGATTTTCCAGGAGTGTCTTATGACAGAGGTTATGCTTAAGTACTGAAATTCCCAAGAAAGAGCAACCCTATACATTCCAGAAAACAATCACTGATATTTACCAGAGATCACTTCAAGGCTAAGTGGCCATCACTCTAGAGTAAACCCCAAGTGCAGTGGCTTTTCAATGCTGCAGCCACAGAGGCCAGCAAAGAGCATCAGATCCCCTGGAACTGGAGTTAGACAGCTGTGAGCAGCCACGTGGGTGCTGAGAAGTGAACTCAGGTCCTCTGGAAGAGCAGCCAGTGATCTTACTCATTGGGCCAGTCTTTTTTTTTTTTTTCCAGATGACACTGTTCCCTCTGTCACCTGCGGCCATCACGTGTGTGTCCAGCCTGTCCCCGAGGCAGACTTGGGTGCTGCCTTATTGCCAGCCTTTAACTCTGCAGAAGTAGAGGACCCGCACAGAGGACACCTCCAGCCACTTTGCTTTGCTTTTCTCCTGTCAAATGCAGCCTAGAAAAGGAACCAATAAGAGGCCGGAGAGAGGGCTTGGGGGAAGAGCACTTGTGACTCGTGCTGAGGAACTGTGATTGGTTTCCAGAACCTACGTGATTGATGGCTCACAACTACTCCAAGGGATGGGGCATCCTCTTCTGACAGGCATCAGCCCCAAGCACACACATGGTGCACATACATATATGCAGGCTAAATACTTACACACAGAAAACAAAATAAATTGGGGGGGAGGCAGACAAAGAGAAAGACAGAGAGAGACAGAGGGAGAGAGACAGAGAGAGGCCCTTTAAGTGGACAAACAGGTCCAAGACTTGAATTTCTTTTCCCAAATACTTGTTTTGTGACTAAGTGGTCCTGGCTTCCACTGCTCGGAGAGAGCTGGACTTAAGTGCTAGAAAATGTAAAAGGGTGTTGGGTCTTCATCCTCCCTCCCTCCCTCCCTCCCTCCTTCCCTCCCTCTCTCCCTCCCTCCCTTCCTCCTCCCTCCCCACCTCCCTCAGTTTTGAACCCTACTCAGGCACTGATCAGTCGGAGAGTGTGACCATCCCTGTCCTCTTGAAGCCTATATACTAGAGAGCAATTGTGTTTTATGTTAAGTGTTTGTATTTACTCTTGGCGTGTGAGTGAATGAGTGTGAGTGTATGCATTCATACACACAAGTGCAGCAGGTCGGGGGACAGCTCTAGGGGACCTGTCCTCTCTTGCCACCATGGGTTATGGGGTGTGCACTGAGGTTACCAGGCTAGGTGCTTTTCCTACTAGGTCATCTCATCAGAACAAAAGTTTACTTTAAAAGGTGAAAAAACAGAAGTGGGGGTTAAATCTAGATCTTCATGCATGGAAGGCCCCCGGGTTCTACCCACTGAGCCCTAACCCAGCCCCTCCAGAAAATAATTTTAAAGTAAATGAATACATTTAGAGGTAATTATATACTAACAGCAATAAAGCAATTACATGAGATGCGTGGGAGAATGGCTGGGTGGCAGGAGAGCTTGCCTCCTGTGCTTGGCACTGTGAGCTCCACCCACAGGCCTTCTGCAGCTGGTAGCTAAGTCAGAAAGATCCTTCGTGAGGTTTTGCTTTTATTATGTTTAATAGATTTTGAATTTAAATTATTTTTAATATTTTTGGAGTGGTGGTACTGGGAATGGAATTTTGGGCTGGGCCTCACATGTGACTGTTAAGTGTTCTACTCCTGAGCTGCATTCTTAGGCTTTGCTGAAGGGGTTTGCACTAGGACTGGACTGAAAATGTTCCAGCTCTAAATGTGCTAGAGTCTACAGTAAGGTTCTGTCTAACGCCCATGGAAAAGCACATGTGTTTGAGGTTGTCGAGTGGTAGAGCCATCCGATGAAGCTGGAGGCCTGCAGCAGGGTCCAGGTTCACACAGCAGCATTTGGTGAAGAGTAGCAAGGAGGGCAGATGATGAACGTTTGTTGTTACTAAATGGCATTTAATCAACTGTGGCATTGATGGCTGAATACTATAGTGTGATTACATTTCCTTGGTGTTTTGGTTGGGCGTTTTTCATTTTTTGTTTCCATTTGTTAATTTTCTCTATGATTACTACCAATTCTTTATGCATTCTTCATTCTTCTTCCTGTCCAGCCTCCACACAAGTTAATGTGCTAAGACTTAGTTCTACTGGCTTCTTGCCTGGACGCCTGTGGTTCAGGCTGGCTGGGTTGTCTCCTCTGTAGCTGTAGGCTTCTCTTCTCTCCAGTAATGTCCAGATGGACTTTCCCTTTCACCTTGTTCTCTGGGAACACAGCTCTCAACAGTTTTGCCAGTTTTTGTTTGTTTGTTTGTTTGTTTTGTGGTGCTAGGGATTAATTAAACACAAGCCCTAACACACACTAGACAAACACCCCACCACTGAAATACATTTTTATTATTATTATTATTTTTTTTTTGTTTTTTTTCGAGACAGGATTTCTCTGTGTAGCCCTGGCTGTCCTGAAACTCACTTTGTAGGCCAGGCTAGCCTCGAACTCAGAAATCTGCCTGCCTCTGCCTCCTGAGTGCTGGGATTAAAGGCGTGTGCCACCACCAACTGGCTTCATTTTGTTTTGTTTGTTGTTTTAAGAATTACTTATTTTATGTATATGAGTACACTGTAGCTGTCCTGAATCACACCAGAAGAGGGCATCAGATCCTATTACAGATGGTTGTGAGCCACCATGTGCTTGCTGGGAATTGAACTCAGGACCTCTGCAAGAGCAGTCAGTGCTCTTACCCACTGAGCCATCTCTCCAGCCTCATTGCTGTTGTTTTTAAAGACAGGGTCTTATTCATCCCAGGTTTGCCTGGGTCTCTCTACACACATGTGGGTGAATGAAGTGGAAACTTCTGGTTTCTTTGGAAAGTCAGTTATGTCAAATGATGTGCTGGGGCACACAGATGAAAGGATGTAAAGTAGACACGTGAAAGGATGTGTGACGTTTAGAAGGAGTATAAATATGACAGCGGGAGCTGGAGCATTGGTTTGCCTTGCTCCACCCTGCTAGTCTTTGCTGACTACACACATGTGTTGGTTCGCCTTACATTGCTTCGCTGAGGTTTACTTGTGGTGACTTCATAGAGAGAAACTCACCAAAGAACTTCTCCTGAGGTTCCTGCGGTGTCTTGCCACTTCCACAGACTTGGGCAGACTGGATTAACTGGATTAAGTGCTGATTCGTGTGTGGTGCCTGCCAAGTGGACTGGACTGTAGATTCTGCTACATGTTTTGGTGTTTTCTAGTGGACTGGACTGAGAATAATGAAGATTGGAATCGCCCTGAAAAAGTATTTCTAAGTAGGTCACTTCCCCCATAACCTAATAACATTTGTTTTCCACTGCCTCTGTTGAATGGTGGGCTAGAAGGGAGGTCGAACCCTTATTTAAAGAATGCTATGAGAAACATAAGCCTACAGGTGACTTTGAACCCTTGGTATTCCTGTCTCCACTTCTCAAGTGCCAAGATTACAGGCATGTACCACCAGGCCTAGCTACTTTCAATTTAAGAAAAAAAAAGAAGAAGAAACCCCCTTCTTTATTTTTTTATATGTCTGCATGTTTTGCCTTCATGTATGTGAACCTAGTGCCCTGGGTTCTGAAGAGAGTATCAGCTCTGGAACTGGAGCTATGTATGGTTGTGAGCCACCACGTGGGTGGGTGCTGAGGATGGTACCTGGGCCCGCTGAAGAGCAGCCAGCGCTCGTCTTAGCTGTAAGCAGTCTCCAATCACTGTGTTCAGCTTTCTGAGTTTGAGAACACTTGCATTAGTCTCCGATACATTCTATTTCTTTCGCTCCTAGCCCTGGCTGTCCCAGGGCTCACTCTGTAGACCTGGCTGCTAAGTCTCTTTCTCTCACCTGCCTTGTTACTGGAGCTCCCCTGGGCTGCTGGACCTCCTGATTTTCATATATTTTCCTTTTCTATTACACACCTATTTTTGTAATTTTGTCTTCTGATAGCCTTTCCCAACTTTTTATCATCTCTTGCTGTATAGCATGGTTAGCTTTCTCGATGCTAAGTATTTTGTCTCATCTCTTGCTGTATAGCATGGTTAGCTTTCTCGATGCTAAGTATTTTGTCTCATCTCTTGCTGTATAGCATGGCTAGCTTTCTCGATGCTAAGTATTTTGTCTCATCTCTTGCTGTATAGCATGGCTAGCTTTCTCGATGCTAAGTATTTTGTCTTACTAACTATTCTTTTGTAGATACTTCTTCTTTTCCACACTTACCTCCTGAACTGTCTCTTTCCCTTGAGTTTTGTTTTTTTCCCCAACTTGGACACTTGCCTCAAATGTTCACTGGTCCTTGGTTGCTCGTACTTAAAAATAAGGCTGACTGGGCTGCAGGTTCTGGTTTGTGTTTGGTGTTTGCTAGTGGACTGGACTGAGAATAATGAAGATTGGGATCACCCCGAAGAACTAGTTCTAAGTAGGTCACTTCCCCCATAACCTAATAACATCTGTTCTCCCAGCACTTGGGAGGCAGAGGAAAGTGAATCTCTGAGATTCAGGCCAACCTGGTCTACAGATCGAGTTCCAGGGTAGCCAGGGGTTACACAGAAATAACCTGTGTAGAAAAAACAACCAAAATGAGAGGCCTACTTGGATGTAGTGGTGCGTACCTTTAATCCTAGCACTTGGATTAAAGCAGAGGCAGGTGGATCTCTGTAAATTCAAGGCCATCCTGGTCTACATAAGTGAGTTCCAGGACGGCCTGAGAGACACAATGAGAACCTCTCTCAAGAAAGGAAAAAAATCCACTGTGGGGTAGGGGTGGGCACAGGGAGTGACCAGGATGTAAAGTGCATAAATTAATGGGGGCTGGAGAGATGGCTCAGCAGGTAAGAGCACTGACTGTTCTTCTGAAGGTACTGAGTTCAAATCCCAGCAACCACATGTTGGCTCACAACCACCCATAATGAGATCTGACACCCTCTTCTGGTGCATCTGAAGTCAGCTACAGTGTACTTATGTCTAACAATAAATATTTTGAAAAAAATTAAGAAAAAAAAAGCATTGACTGCTTTTCCAGAGGTCCTGAGTTCAAATCCCAGCAACCACATGATGGCTCACAACCATCCATAAAGAGATCTGATGCCCTCTTCTGTTGTGTCTGAAGACAGCTACAGTGTACTTAGATATAATAAATAAATCTGGTCTGGAACGAGCAGGGCCGACTGGAGGGAGCAGAAGTCCTGAATTCAGTTCCCAGCAACCACATGATGGCTCACAACCACCTGTACAGCTACAGTGTACTCACGTACATAAAACAAATAAATAAATAAATCTTAAAAAAAAATGGAAAAAACAAAACAAAACAAAAACAGCAGCAACAGCTTGAGGGACCAGGGTTGTGACTCAGTGGTTAAGAGCATTGGTGGCTCTTGCAGGGAAGCCAGGCTCCATCCCTAGCAACCAGATGGTGGCTCACAACCATTTGTACTCCAGTTCCAGGGGACTCAAAGCCCCTCTTCTGGCCTGAGTAAGGAACACACTGCAGGTGTGTGTGATATACACATATATGTAAACAAAACATTCATACACATAAAAATAATGAAAAAACTGAAAGAAAAAAAAAGAGCCGTGTATGGTAGCACATATGGCACGTGAAAGGGAGTCACCGGCAAATCTCTGAGCTCTAGGTCAGCCTGATCTACTTAGCAAGTTACAGGCCAGACCTTGTCTCAAACAATGCGGGAGTGTGGCTCAGTGGTGGTATTTGCCTGGCATCTAGTCTGTAGAAGGGGAAGCAACATTGCAAAATATTAAGAACAAAGTTGCACTGTTAGTGGAGAACGGAAGACAACATCAAAACTTCTGAGCCAGGCTAAAGCAGGATGAGCTAGACAAACCTGGGTTATACCACAAGATGCTGTCAGAAGCATGTGTGGGGACTGGGGAGGTGGGGGTGTGACATTTAAACTCTTAAGGTATTGAATCAAACTTCAAGTGGGAGACTTCAGAATGGTGGCTTTCCTGATACAGAGAGAGCCTCGAGCTCGAGGAACATGTCACCGGACACAGTCATTTTCTCTAGATTTCGTCTGTGTCATCCTACTGATGGCTGCTTCCTGGGCAAGGGTTTTTTTTCTGGTGATAGAGATTAAACTAGGCCTTTGCCCAAGCTACACCATTGTGATACTGAACTACGCCTCAGGCCCCTGGCCAATGTTTTTAAAACTTTTCTTTCTCCTTTATCATCACCCTATCCCCAATGTCCAAAGTACAAGGTACTCCCAAGGTCCAAAACACGAGGCACTGAACCAAAAGTTCTTTTGCACACTAGGCACCTGCCAGCTAATCCTAGTTTATTTTGTAAGGGGTGTTGAGTGTCTCACACAGATGTAACCCAGGTTAGCCTTTAACGATAGAACCAAAGATCATCTTGAGTTTCAGATCTTTTGCTTCTATCTTCCAAATGCCAGTGGTGCCACCCCAGCCTTATTTGGTGCTAAGGAACCCACCCACTGAACCCACTGTCAGGTATGCCAGGCAAGCCCTCCACCAACTGAGCCACATACCCAGCCCTGGCTCATTTTTTTTAATGGCTAATTGGAGCTTTCAATCAGGCTTCCTTATCTACTGCTGTGCCTGGAGTTTGTCTTTTCCTTCTAGAGGGAAAAGGCAGTCACCTACCTCAGAGTGTGTGTGTCAGGGGGTGTTAAGGACATACCTGTTCTGAGTATAAACTTTTAGCCAGTGTCTCTTCTCACGCCAACTCCCTGCCTTCACCAGAGCTCTTGTTAGCATCCCCACCTTCAGACAGCCTCTTCTATTAAGTCATCTTTTATGATTTTCCCCCCATTTTCTGTCTACCTTAAAACCCCGGGAGTTGCCGGGAGGTGGTGGCACACGCCTTTAATCTCAGCACTCGGGAGGCAGAGGTAGGAGGATTTCTGAGTTCGAGGCCAGCCTGGTCTACAAAGTGAGTTCCAGGTCAGCCAAGGCTACACAGAGAAACCCTGTCTCAAAAAAACCAAAAAAAAAAAAAAAAAAAAAAAAAAATCCCTGGAGTTTATATCCATTCCAAGTCCTCTTTTGTCATCTCAGGGCACAGTGCAAACCCAAATTCCTTGGCTCAGGGGCAAGGACAACATCTACTTTCTATTTTGTAGGTTCTAGATGTAATGTCAAAGGATAAAAAGAGTCAGAGTTCCAGCTTTTGGCAGCATACTGGAGGCAGAAGCAAAATCAAGGCACCGGAGAACCTGTCTGAAACAAGAAAGTGATCCACAGAACCAAACATTAGCCACAAGAGTTTTCCAACAAAGTCCCTTTTATTTAGTTATTGTAAGAAGTTCTCTTTATTAATTAAATCTCCAGGAAGTTTCAGTGTAAGATTCAATGGCCGCCAACACCTGGCTCTGAGGTTTGTTCAGCCTCTCCCAGTCCTTACTGGGAGTTAGAGGGAGAGACATCATTATCAGAGATCAAGTCAGGTGGCTAGTCTTCCTTTCCTGATTGGACAAGTTGCTCAACTCTTGTCCAGAACAGGAAAAGAGGCAGTTTCTCAGAAAAAAATTAGTAACAAATTTGACAATAAATCAGTAAGAGTTCTCCTAGCAATTTAGATTTATCACTATATTGGTCCAAATAATTTCTTTTCATGTTGCAGGTTTACTTTTCTCATATGTAATCTTAATAATCTTTACTCCCTGTGCAGAAATCAATCAACTCAGTGCAAAAAAATATCCCTAAAACTGGAATAGCCTCTCCTCTTGCTTTGGGAAAAGGGTTTTTGCTCCTCATGCTCCCAACAGATGCACACACATCCGCAGCACCGTTACTCACGGGCCTGGACGTGCATACAGGAAGCTTTGGATGGACCTGGAGGCACCATGCAGGCAGTCTTTGGAAAGGTCTTAAAATCAACCCTGGCCAGCAGTCCGTGAGCTCGAGAATGGCTCCGAGTTCCCAACAACCGCTATTCCATTTCAAGAACTAGGCTCAGAGGCTGCGTTGGAATTATCAGGAGCAGCAGCAACAGCAGCAGCAGCAGAGGCTCCCCGAGGTAGAACTTCAATAACGCGAGGCTTGTCAATGATCCGGGCTGTCCGGTTTCCCTTCTCCACGATGCCAACGATCCAAGCTTGGTGACCCTCTCCGTACTTGGAAGATTTGATTTCCGAACAAAAGCGGGCCGCCTGTTCTCTTGGCAGACAAATCAGTAATCCCCCAGAGGTTTCGGCTGACGTTCCTTGGAGGAGGCCAAAGCGCCCACTGGCTTTGCTGATCGCAGCCATCTTGGCAATGATTGGCAGATTATGAATGACAAAGGACACTTCATTTTTTTGCTGTTTTGCCAGGTTCTGAGAGTGTCCCAATATGCCAAAGCCTGTGATATCCGTGGCTGCGTGGGCATTAAAAGTGTGCATCAAGCCAGCAGCAGTCCTGTTTAGAGTAGCCATATTGAACATAGCTTCCTGATAGGCTAACTCTACTTCCTCTTTAGAAACCACCATCTTGATTTTATTCCATTTCTCAGGATTATCCAGCCATTGGTGGGCATTGGCAGCAACCTGGGTTCCTAGAGGTTTGGTTAGTACCAGCACATCTCCTACCACCGCACTATCAGGCATTATGAATTCATTTTGCTGACACACCACCGTGGCAACCCCACCGATGATAATCCACGGGTTGACCACTGTCTGTCCACCGGTCACTGCAGTGCCTCCCTCCTCCGCAGCGTCACGAAAGCCTTTGATCATGAGCGGTGTCACCTTCTCTCGTTCCTTTTCACTCATGCTCTGGCTCACACTGAGTAACATCAACATGTTGTCGCACTCAGTGATGCCCATGGCGTAGAGGTCACTGAGCACATTGGCGCAAGCTATGCGCCCCATCATGTAGGGATCTTCCACCAAGGGGTAAAAGAAGTCGGTGGTCTGCACCAGCGACAGGCCTCCGTGCCTCAGGGGGATGACGCAGGAGTCCATGCCAATGCTCAGCGAGGGGAAGGCTGAGCCGGGGCCGGGCCTGGTGGACAGGCCCCCTTCCTGCACCGTCTCCTCCTGGCCCCCGATCAGACCCGAGGTGAGCGGGGGCTGCAGCGCGGGCTGCGTCAGTCCCTCCAGGAGTTTGAGCAGGGTCTCCTGGGGGACCTTGCAGCCTCAGCCCTTCATGCCGGAGAAGCTCGTCAGCCGCCAGCTCGGGCTGAAGCCCAGTGTCTGGGGCTCGAACGGCCGGTAGTTGGAGAAACTCCGGCCGGCAGACCAGCCCGCCGGGCCCAAGGAACCTTCTGCGGCCACTAGCGCCGCCATGGTTTCTCCGCTGGCGCCCGCCGCCGCTTCCGCCATAGCGCCGCCCGCCCAGGAGGCCGTGCGGACCAGAAGACCCTGATACCTGCAGATTAGTCTCCCAGCCACAGCGGGCCAAGGTAGGTTACGCCAGGAGATGACCAACCACGCGAGCCGGACCGGAGGACTCGAGCCACGCTGCCTATCCGAGCGCCGCGCGGCCTCTATTTATAGACAGTGTGATTGACAGCTGCTCCATCCAATGAGGATTCCGGTACCGAGAGGCGGGCTTCCTTTACTCAAAAAGGTGTATAACAAATTAACCGTCTGCTTGCACAACCGGTCCCCTCGAGGTCGTCACGTGAACCCTTTGTAACCGGCCTGGAACGCAGGTCTCTACGTAGATCAGGACGGACTCGAACTCGCGTCCATCGGTCTGTCTCAGCTTCCCAAGTGCTGGTATTACAGGTGGGAGCCACCTTATCCGTGCGTGTCGTCCCCTCCTCCCCACCTCCGCCCTGTGAACCTGGTCTTGGAGATGGCTGGCGGAAGTCTGCTGTTTTGGAATCACTTTACCAAAGAATAAATTATTTATACAGAAGGAAGCTCTGGCACTGGGCTAGCCCCAAGAAGGTCAGAACAGTCTTAGGGTCATTTGACAGGACACAAAGCCAATCTAGGCTAAGAAAATACTTTAAGGGGAGGTTTAGGGGAAGAAAAGGGACATCGCAAAGTAACTACTATGATTGCATAAGCAAATTGCACAATCGATGTTGTGAAGTTTCACATGGACTTAAAAATTCTGCTCAGGTTTGGGTACCGTTTTGGCCATTATCTGGCAGCGGTGAGTTGCAGTTTTCAGTGCAAGCTAATTTATTAATTATTTATTTATGGCTACTCTGTGCTAAGATGTCTCTATTTCTTGAAGTTGATATATGTGAGAATTTAGATCCAGGCAGGAAAGTTTGCCAATGTCTACTGAAATTATAAATGCTAAACCCATAGTAGTGGCTTTATGCCTGTAATTCCACCATTTGGGAGACTGAGCTAGGGTCACTGTTGATTCCAGGCCAGCCTGTACTACATAGTGAGTTCCAGGCCAGCCTGTACTACAGCTTGAAACCCTAAACCAAATAAATGAATAGGTTTTCCCACTGTGTGATCTCAGTACTTGGAAAACTGAGGTAAGAAGACAATGATGTCCATTCTAGCCTGGGCTCCACAGTAAGATCTTGTCTCAAAAAGCCTAAAATAGGTGCTCGAGAGGTAGGTCAGTGGTTAAGAGCACCTGCTATTCTTGCAAAGGACCTGGGTTCAGTTCCTGGAACTTACATGGTGGTTATCATCCGTATTCCAGTTTCCAGGGGACCTGATGTCCCTATTCTGACTTCTGAGAGTACCAGGAACACACAGTGCACAGTCAAACATATAGTCAAAACACTCCTACACATACAAAATAAAAGTAAATAAATCTTTGTATTGTTGCTGTCTTCGATGGTGCGTGTGGCTCTCCAGAGATGATGGTGTAGCTTGGCTCTCCCCTTTCACCTTTATATGTATTCGTGGAGTCTAACTGAAGTTGTCAAGATTTTCACAACTGGGTGGTGTGGCGCATGACTTTAGCCCCAGCACTTGGGAGACAAAGGCAGGAGGATCTCTGCAGCTCCCGTTGCAGAACAGAGAAACCGAGAAGCAGGCTTCCTTTACTCAAAAAGGTGTATAAAAAATTAACCATCTGCTTGCACAACACAGCCGGTCCCCTCAAGATCATCCCTGTCTCAGAAAATAAAAACCAAACCAAAGATTTTTCACAGTAAATGCTTTTATTCACTAGCCCCAGATTATAAGTTTTAAAATAAGAATTATGGTTTTAATTGCAACAACCTAAGTCATTTATATGTATTAGCTGTTTTAATTTTCATTAAAATGTTATGAGTTAGACTTGATATTTTCCTTTTTTTAAAAAAAAAGATTTATTTATTATTATATCTAAGTACACTGTAGCTGTCTTCAGACACTCCAGAAGAGGGAGTCAGATCTGATTAAGATGGTTGTGAGCCACCATGTGGTTGCTGGGATTTGAACTCAGGACCTTTGGAAGAGCAGTCGGTGCTCTTAACCTCTGAGCCATCTCTCCAGCCCCTCAATAAACAAATCTTAAAAAAAATAAAAATTTAAAAAAGGAAAAAGAAAAGGAAGAGAATGAGGTGCAGGTGACCCTGTTCAAGGTCCCCACCATATTAGAGTGGGAGAGAATCACAGTCCAATAGTCTGCTCCAGAGACCACTCATTGAGGCTGCCTGAAATACTTCAGAAGGACATAAGGACATGCTGACATGTCGGATTTGCGGAGACATGGTCTCTCACTGTGTAGCCCAAGCTGGCCTTGCATTCACAGAAATCTATTTCTGCCTCCTGGGTTCTGGGATTAAAGTGTGCACCACTACCCCCTGCTTTCAACTTCTAAAGAACTACACTGATGTCTTTTTATTTTGCGTGTGTTTTGCTCACATGTGTATAAGTGGAAGTAGAGTTTCAGATGCCATATGGGTGCTGGATCTGAGCCTGAGTCTCTCTTCCTCCCTGTCTTCCAGGCTCGCCCTCCTCCATTCTCCTGCCTTGGTTTTTAGGAGGTGTGGGGCCAGCCTACCACTGAGCTGCACCCATCCACCCCACCCCATCCCCTGGCCTTTGATCTTAGCCTTAGCCTTTACACCCAATGTAGTCAAGCCATGACCTTGAGGAAATGATAGGCCATCCTGCTCCCCCAAGCCACGTCAGTAAACTGGGGCTGGTAATTCCCGTTTGGGAGTTATGGTGATGAAAGAGTCCAGCGTAAAGGCCTCTGTGCAGTTTCTCAGCGTATGGCACACTTGAAGGAGCCTCCTGTCTCAGAGGGAAAAAGAAAGTCTGTCGTCAGCTGGCAAGTTAAACAGTGACTAGTCTCAGAGGCCCATTGTTTACTTTCTCTCCTGTCCTTTGGACTTTCCCCTCGCAGTTATAATTTGTCCCATTTGATGACAGTCATGTAGGCTCATGTTACAATCTGGGTATGAAATATCCCCCAAAGGCTCATGTGTGGAGCACTTGAACCCCTGCTGATGGATCTGATTGTTTTGAGGTTATTGGACTTTGAGGGCTCTGATCTGATCAATAGACTGATGCATGCACAAATGAATTTATAACTTGACGGTATTGGAGGGGGTTATAAACTAGAGGAAGGGGACTAGGTCGGAAGACGTAGGCCACTGAAGGCCTTGAAGGCTGAGTCTTCATTCTGCTCTTTCTTATGGCTCGGGTTCCTTCCTGACCGACATCAGCTAGCAGTTCCGTCACACTCTCCTGGGTGATGCTCTGCCTCTTTATTGGCCTACGACAATGGGGCCAGCCACTGCGACCAAAATCACAAGACAAAAGATAGCCTTCTTCCCTTGAGTTTGTTTTAAATTTAAGTGTGTGTGTGTGTGTGTGTGTGTGTGTGTGTGTGTGTGTTTCCTTTCACAAAAGCAGGATAATCCTATTGGCAGATTAAGTGTCAGTTGTCCAGAATGCTCAGAACCATGACACCCCACGAGTACACATAACTTTTAGGTTTTTATGCCTCAGTTAAAAACAAACGAAAGCAGCTTGGGAACCAGGAGAGGTAGCACTGAACCTATAATCCAGGCACTTAGGAGGTGGGAGCGAGGTTAATCAGGAGGCCAAATTGTGCTTGGCTACACAGCAATTCCAGACTACCTTGGGCTATATGACACCCTATCTCAAAAACTGAAATTAAAAACAAAACAAAACAAAGCAAAACAGCCAGGCATGGTGGCCTTTAATCCCAGCACTCAGGAGGCAGAAGCAGGTGGATTTCTGAGTTCGAGGCCAGCCAAAGTGAGTTCTAGGACAGCCAGGGCTATACAAAGAAACCCTGTCTCGAAACAACAACAACAACAAAAAAACGTATGTATGACCTGTTCTGTGCCAGGCACTGCACTAGACATCAGAGACACAGCACGGAGTACGAGAGACAAAGCCCATTGTCAAGCCAGCAAGACAGTTCATCAGGTAGTGACTCTTGCTGCAACCTCCATTTCTGAGTTTAACACCTGGAACCTACATGGTAGAAAGAGAGAGCTGATTCCTACATGCTGTCCTCTAACTTCAATGTGTGCAGTGGCTCACACGAATGCCCAAACATGTACACACACACACACACACACACACACACACACACACACACACACACAGAGGCACACAGGCACACATGCAAGAAACTAAGTCCTGCTGTGCTCACACCTGGTGGGACAAGACAACATCCAAGAGCATCCACTGGAGATGAAGGCTGAGGAGAGGTCAGAAGGGGAGACGTGGTTTACGAGGGAGTGTCCTGACCGGTGGCTGGGGAAGGCCTTGCTGAGAAGGAGCCTTTGATGTAAGACCTGCGTGAAATGAGTGTGTAGCTGTCTGAGGAGCAAAGGTGTGTGGCTTGTGCCTGGTGAGTGGGAAAGTGGAGCTGAAGAAAGAATTCAGGCAACTCGGAGAAGAGCAGCAGGGCCAACGGTCCCCAGGCTCACAGATTGTTGTATGACTAACATTCACTTTGTTGCAGGAGTCTGTGTATTCAAGGCAAGCACTTCAAATTGGGCTACACTCTCAGGCTTCTTTGTTAAATTATTCTGGGGCCGGGGGAGCTATCTTGGTTAAATAGCACTGACTGTTCTGTCAGAGGCTCCAGGTTCAATCCAGCACTCACAGCGTGTTTCACAACTGTCTGTAACTCCAGTTCCTGGAAATCCAGTGCCCTTTTCTGGCCTCTTTGGACACTGTGCGCACATGTGGTACAGAGAAAGACACACATGCTGGCAAAAAAACACTACAGTTAAACCTGGAAGCCCACAGCCTCTGTGGTGATGTCTTCTCTCCCTGACCTTTGACTCTGCTGGTGTTTCTAGGCCTGGTTCAGCCTCAGTTCCAGTCCCCACCTTCCTGGAACTTACTCTGCAGGGGCTCCTAGCAACAGGATCTGCCTGGGAAGACTTGAGATTGACACCCAGAACCACAACCCTCACACCCTGTCCACCATCTCCTGTCACAAGGAGGAAGAGCTTGAGTGGCAGAGTTGGGCAAATCTGCTGTGGGGAGTGGGGGTGAGGGGTGGAGGAAGGGAGGGTGATGTAGGGGAAGGGAGGGGTGTGGGTGTGAGTGGGGGGCTAGGATGGGGGCAGATGTGGGGAAAGGGAGGGGTGGAGTTGGGCAGGGAGAGAAAGAAACACAGAGGGAGGCTGTCTCTGAATCCCAGAGGAATTGCACAGGGAGAGCTCAGAGATGGTGGGAGCAGGGTTTGGAAGAGGAAAGTGACAATCTGGGGAGAGGCCTTTAGGGCAGAGGCAGCACAGGCCTAAGGCCACAGTAGAGAGAACCTGATGTGTGAGAGAAACAGCGAGGAGGCTGGTGTGGGTGGCAGCAAGGGTGAGGGAGAAGAGGAGGCCTGTCAGGGATACCAGAGGGCCAGGGTGTGTGGGCTTTTAGAAAAGAGGGCTGACACCGTGAGGGGAGGTGTGGTGGGAGGTTGAGCAGAGTAGTGGCTACAAATGCCCTCCAGGAACCCAGGGAGCCACAGTGGTGTGTCCTGCACCCTACACCCCACACATGCAGAGAGGCCAGATTCTGGAAATATATATATATGTTTTTCGAGACAGGGTTTCTCTGTGTAGCCCTGGATGTTCTGGAACTCACTTTGTAGACCAGGCTGGCCTCAAACTCAGAAATCCACCTGCCTCTGCCTCCCAAGTGCTGGGATTAAAGGCGTGCGCCACCACGCCCGACTATTTATTTTATTTTATTGTTTTTTTTCGAGACAGGGTTTCTCTGTGTAGTCCTGGCTGTCGTGGAACTCACTCTGTAGACCAGGCTGGCCTCGAACTCAGAAATCTGCCTGCCTCTGCCTCCCAAGTGCTGGGATTAAAGGCGTGCGCCACCACGACAGGCTGGATATATTTTCAATGTAAAGCCAACAGAACTTCCTGTATGCAAGCTCCCATGGGTCTTGTCATGCTGGCACACACTAGAAATCCTAGCACTTAGGAGGTTGAAGCAGGAGGTTTAGGAGTTCAAGACCATCCTTAGCTACACAGCAAGTTGAAAACCAGTCTCAGCTACATAACAGCCTGTCTCAAAAACCAAACCAAACCCCCAGAATCCCCCCTCCCCCCCAGTCTTGTCAAGGACTAAAGGCTTGAGGATTTTTAGCTAGGACAACATGGCTGGGCTGGGCTTTTTGGAAGTCTCTTCAGGCTGCAGGGTGAGCACAGACTGTGGGAGCTGTAGACAGCAGATGCCCAGCAAGGTCGGGTGACATGGACAATGGGTGTGGGGAGGGCATGGGCAGTGCTCATCCGCCTCTGAGTCTTGGCACAACCAGTCCAAAGCCCCTTGCCAATGTTTTTTTTTTCTTTGTTCAGAAACCACGGCTGTCCATACAGAAGTTCACACTCTGGAATGCCAGGGAACCCTAGGCTGCCCTAAGCTTGCATCACTAGGTTCTGTGATCCCAGAGCTCAAAGAAGGCCTTGCATCCCTGATATCTACGAACAAGAGCAACACACCTGGAGATGACAACACCAACTCATAACGTCAAAAGGCTGGAGACCTTCAAGTGTTTGCTAGATATATTTTCAGTAAGGGAATAGGGAAGAGGAAGAGGCCAGTACCACCACTGTTGGAGTTTACCAAAACATCGGAAATCTTTATTATTATTTTCTAATTATAAAAGTAATATTTATAAAAGATTGCCTAGCACGCTGGGTCCCTGTTGTGGGAGTACGTGTAAATCTAACATAATTCAAACACCAGGTCAATGAAGATGACAAAAAAATTATTGTAATCAAGTCACTACTCAGGAGCTGAGTTATGACCCCGAACGGACATTATATAGCATAGTTAAAGGATGAGACCACAGAGGGAGGGGTGGGCTGTAGTACTGTCCAATCTTTTTTTTTTTTTTCTCGAGACAGGGTTTCTCTGTGTAGCTCTGGCTGTCCTGGAACTCACTTTGTAGACCAGGCTGGCCTCGAACTCAGAAATCCACCTGCCTCTGCCTCCCGAGTGCTGGGATTTGTTTTTTGTTTTTTGAGGCAGGGTTTCTCTGTGTAGCCCTGACTGTCCTGGAACTCACTCTGTAGACCAGGCTGGTCTTGAACTCAGAAATCTGGCCTCCAAGTGCTGGGGTTAAAGGAATGCACCATCACTGCCTGGCCTGTTCAGTTTTTTTTTTTTTTTTTTTAAGATTTATTTATTATTATATTTAAGTACACTGTAGCTGTCTTCAGACACACCAGAAGAGGGCGTCAGGTGTCATTACAGATGGTTGTGAGTCACCATGTGGTTGCTTGGATTTGAACTCAGGACCTTCAGAAGAGCAATCAGTGCTCTTAAACCGCTGAGCCATCTCTCAAGCCCCCCAGTCACTTTTGACATAAGGTTGAACATGGGAGTTTCTGTTAGTCAGGTTAGGAGTGGGTTCCTGGGCCTGGGAACATGAACTGAGTTTGACCCTGCCAATAAGACGAAGCTGTCCTTAAAATGTCTGAACTTGGACAACTGTCTCCTTACATGTTGTCCCTGAGATGTTTGGATTCAGACAACTGTTTATAACAGAAGCTATCAGCTATAGGGACGACCCCAGCTCCCCTAGGGCCTGAGATCTGGAACTTAGTTTCTTCCTATGGTGAAATGGGGTCTGAAAACAAAATTAGGACTTAGAGTAAGTTTCTTTTGCTTGTTCCCAACAGTCTCAAACCCATCACCTGGTGTGGTGGAACACAGCTGAGCTCTCAGCACTTGGGGACTGGAGGCAGAACCAGATGGTCAATGTTATCCTTGATCACAGAGTCAGTCTGGGGATATCCTGAACCTGGGAGACCTTGTCTCAAAACAAAACAAAGATAATGGATGGGTTTTGGGTTTAGTACAGTGGTTGAGTGCTTACCTTTCAAATGTAAGGCCCTAATTTCAGTTCCCAGCACAGGAGGAAAGTACTTTTAATTTTAAAATTACTTATGTATCTACATATGTGCATATCTAGTAGCACACAGAAGTTTCATTTTTGTTTCATATAGAGGCTTTTGCTAGTTCTTTATTTTTATCTAAAGTGAATCGTTGATTTGCCTGCATGTATATCTGTGTACACCACCTGTGTGCTAGGCATCCAATTCTCTGGCAGAAGAGTCTGAACTTTAACCGCTGAGCCAGATCTCCAGCCCCTAGACATTTCTAAAAACTTCTGTCTCTAGATACAACTCAAGACATCTCTATGATCTAGAAATAATAACAATGCCACCTTTAAAAATATCCCTTTTTGAATACATTTATTAAGGAATGTTTAAGACAAGGCAGGGTGCAAGCTCTTTCCAAGCATGCTCAGCAGGGCTTACAAAAATGGGGGCAGAGAAGTGGCAGGAAAGAAAGACTTCCTGTCTAAAAGATAAGCAAGCTAGCGTGTCTGTTCTGCAGCTTGTTTATTCTCCTTGCATCATTGTGACAACCTATGCTAGCTGATTCTCCATTGTTAAATATCAAATAGTGCCCTAACACACACACACACACACACACACACACACACACACACACACGCACGCACGCACGCACGCACACACATGTTCATGTTCTCCCCCGTCTCTGTCTCTGCTTTTATTTCTCTCCGTCTCTCTGTCTCTCTGTTTCTTCCTCCCCCCCCACTCTCTCTCTCTCTCTCTCTCTTGTGACTCCGTTTCAGAGGTGGTGGTGCTAAGGCAGTGACGGGGGTCTCTATCCCCATATAGATGCAGAGATGGCATGTTTTGTAGGACCAGAGCTGTGGGAAGCAGAAGTCCCAGGCTCACAGAGGAAAATGATTGACAGTACAGCCATAGCAGAGCCAGTCACTGGCTCCCGGGTCACTGGCTGTAAACCTCATGCTCTTTTGGTCATACACAAAACCAACCACATTTTGACCATTCACAAAATGAAGCACAGGCCAGAGGTTGGAAAGGAAGGCCCTGGCATGAGTCACTCAGTGCTCACAGTCACTTACCTGCTCTGTGTGAATATAACCCCCAAGAGATACCATCCTGACAGAACCCTTACCTATGGTTTGTTCAGCTTAGCCCTCCCTCAGAAAAATAAAAAATACAGCTTCCTAGAACTTTAGAATGTCCATGCTCACCTACTCTGAGATCTGTGATATAGGATATCTTAGAATATGGTGGTGCACCTATAGAGACATCCTCTCTCCAAGGCAGAGTCTCCTTATCTCTTGGAGCACTGTGGTGACCCCTACACTACTGTCAGATGACCAAAGCTCCTGTGTCACCACACTGGAAAGGAAGTGGTAGGTGGGGACGTAAGCCAGGAGACACCAGCTGACTGCAGCCAGCCAGCATGCTCACCCTAAGTATGTGCTTCTGCAGAGACATTTCACTGGTTTGTCTGTGGCCTGTGGGTGATCAGCCTGGTGGGACTGGAAGAAAGCAAGGAGACCCCGCGGGCCAGAGTTTCTGGTCAGAGGTCTATACTGTCCAAGTGTGGCCAGAGGCTCAGTACTTTTGCTCCTGCAGATTTAAGAGCCACACGCACAAGCAGTGCACCAGCACATAGACTCACTAGGGTGGCCATTAGGTGTGGAGGCTGCTCCCAGGTTACTGTTAGCCTCTTCTTATTTTTTATTCACTTATTTTTACTTGTATGACTGTTTTGCATTCATGTACGCATGTGAACTGTGTGTGGGGGCCTGGTGCCCATGGAGGTCAGAAGAGGGCATCCTGTTTTCTCAGACTACAGTTAGGAATGGTTGCGAACCATGCTGAGGGCGCTAGGAACCGAACTCAGGTCCTCAGTGAGACCAACAAGTGCTCTTAACCAATGAGCCCGTGTTACTGCTAGTGGTCTTTGTAGTTCCCCTGGGTTAGAGTATAAGACATTGGCGACCATTTCTCTGTACGCATGCATTGTCTTTCAGTTAAAAAAAAAAAGATTTGGGCCGGGCGTGGTGGCGCACGCCTTTAATCCCAGCAGGGAGGCAGAGGCAGGCGAATTTCTGAGTTCGAGGCCAGCCTGGTCTACAAAGTGAGTTCCAGGACAGCCAGGGCTATACAGAGAAACCCTGTCTCGAAAAACCAAAAAAAAAAAAAAAAAAAAGATTTTAGTTCAGTTTTAATTGAAATATATCTCTTTCCTGTCTCCACTCTCCACCCCCCCCCCCACAGTTTAGTAGTCTTACTTGTGGTGTTGCGGATCTGCCCCCCCCCACCCCCAGCCCGCCAAACCTCTGGGCAAGCATCCACCAGAACTTACTTACTTACTTTCTTTTTTTTTTCCTCGTTCCTGTCAACCCTGCTCGCTCTGGCCAGCCCCGCTCACTCCAGTCGGTCCCACTTGCTCAGTCCCTGCTCTCTCCGGTCCAAGGATTTATTTATTATTATTCATAAGTACACTATAGCTGACTTCAGATGCACCAGAGGAGGGTGTCAGATCTCATTATGGGTGGTTGTAAGCCACCATGTGGTTGCTGGGATTTGAACTCATCACCTTTGGAAGAGCAGTCGGGTGCTCTTACCCACTGAGCCATCTCACCAGCCCCCAGAACTTTCTTTCACTTCTACTTCATTTGAAAAAACATTTTTAAAATGTTTATTTCATGTGCATTGGTGTTTTGCCTGTATGTACGGCTGGGTGAGGGTGTGAGTTACAGATCTCTTTGTGCTGCTTCATTGGTGCTGGCAACTGAACCCAGGTCTTCTGGAAGAGCAGCCAGTACTCTTAATCGCTGAGCCATCTCTCCTGCCCTGATTTGAAAATGTCATGTCTTTAGAGAAGGTTCTCTTTTTTGGTAATGCTGGTGTTTGAACCTAGGGTCTCACGCATGCTAGACAAGTCATTCATCACAGCTACATCCTCAGCCCTCCTCTGGAAGTTGGCTCCAGTGCCAGTGAAAAAATAGACTTGCCAGCAGTATCGAGGGCAAGTGGATAAAGAGCAATGGCTTCCTTTTTCCGTGTCTTTTGTATAGGCTGCCAGCAGAAGGTATGGTCCAGATTTAAGGTGGATCATTGCATCTCAGAAGATCTGGATTTAGGTAGGTCTTCCCAGTTCAAATAATCCAAGTTGGGGGAAAAAAAAATCCCTCCCAGGTGAACCCAGCCATTTGGGTTTTAGTTAACTTCAGATGTAGTAGGCAAGTTGATAACCAAGAACAGCCATCACTCAAGGCAAATGCTCTTTCACTGACATATAGGCCCAGCCTTTTTTTGGGGGCGGGGGTTATGTTTTGATTTAGAACTGTGGTGGTTTGAAAAACAACCCCCATAGGCCAAGAAAGAGTGGCACTATTAGGAAGTATGGCCTTGTTGGAGGAAGTACATCACTACAAGGTGGGCTTTGAGGTCTCAGAAGCTGAAGCTAGGTCAGTGTCTCAGTCTCTTCCTGCTGCCTGCTGATCTAGAGATAGCAGTCTCAGCTCCCTCTCCAGCACTATCTCTGCCTGTGTGCCACCATGCTTCCCTCCATGATGATAATGGACTAAGCTTCTGAAACTATAAGCCAGCCCCAGTGAAATGGTGTCCTTTATGAGTTGCCGTGGTCATGATGTCTCTTCACAGCAATAGAACCCTAACACAGAATGTCACTGTGGTAATGCTGGCTTTAAACTCACAGTCCCAAGTGCTAGTATTACAGGTGAGTGGTACCATGCTGAATGGAGAATTGTTGATCTGTGCTCTCTTTGACTGATAATAAAGGCAACAACCCTGGTGGTGACAAATTTTGCAAATCATGTTGCTATTTCCTGATTGCACTGTTGACTTCTGTCTGAGCATTGAGGTCACCTTTGAAGCAGCGCTTCTCAGAGCTGCCATTACCTCACCAGCATAAAACAGGAAGAAGAGTTTCCAGCTGTGCCCTGTCAGCATTGAGCTCTGGCCTAAATGACCCCATCCTGGGCCCTCATCCCTGAGCGTCCTCAGCAGGCAGGGCCTTTCCTCCAGAGATCAGTGAGTTGATTTGGTTTTTTCCTTTTGTAGGATTTTGCAAATGGGGAGAGTATCAGCCTTTAGTCTTCCTACTCTTGTGTTTGTTTTTGATATTGGATTGTGAAGGTCTTAGGGACTGCATGTGGCAGCAGGCATTTCATTGAAGCAACTGTACAGACACTCACCTGGGATCTTTTAGTGTCCTGGAACTTGCTCGGTACACCAGGCTGGCTTCAAACACAGAAATATCACCTGCCTTCACCTGGGATTAAAGGCATGCCCACCATGCCTGGCAATTTGGTCCACTGTTTAACCCTTTGGTTTTGGTTTTGGTTTTTTGAGACAGAGTCTCATTTAGCTCAAATAGTTTCAGTCTTGGTATGATCTTGAACTCCTGATCCTCCTGTCTCTATCTCTTCCCAAATGCTAAGATTATAGGTGTATGTCACTACACCTTTCCCTTCCCTCCCCTCCCTCTCCTTCCCTCTCCTCCTCTCCACTTTTCTCCCCTCCCCTCCTCCCTCCCCTCCCCTTCCCTTCCCCTTCTTTTCCTCCCCCAAGCCCCCACCTCTCTCTCTGAGGATGAAAGGGTCTTGCAATGTAGCTTAAGTTATTGAGCCTGGAATTCTTTCTGACTCAAACACTCAAATGTTGGGATCACAGTCATGTGCCATCATGCTCAGATATCAGAAGTTTACGAAGCTGAAGAAGGCCACACTCAGGTGTCTGAAGTTAATATAGCAGTCCCACTGAGGGATAAGAGCTGCGTTATGACTACTAGTTTCAGGGAGGTCAAAGAAAATTCTGAAGAGAAGGAATGAAGATGAGAGATAGTTCAAAGGACATGATAACTGACCAGGAAGGTATATGTGTGTGTGTGTGTGTGTGTGTGTGTGTGTGTGTGTTTGTGTGTGTGTGAGAGAGAGAGAGAGAGAGAGAGAGAGAGAATGTATGTGTGTTAGTGTGTGTGTATGTGAGAGAGAGGATCAGACAGATTAAGAGACAGAGACACAGTGCTGCCTCAGGACCGCCCCGATGTGGCCCCAGGCTGAGATCTTTGTGGCCACGTTCCTCAGGGACTCGCTCTCTGTCACCCACAGATTTCCTGTAACTCCTGAGCCTCACAGTTTCCCCAGTCTCAGAGTTTTTTGTTTTGTTTTGTTTTAAATTATTTATTATTGGTTTATACATTAGTCTTTCCTTTCCTTCCATGCATGGCCTGCTTATATGTCAGGTCCCCTAGAATAGGAGCTGCAAACAGTTGTGAGCTGTGGTTGCTGGGAATTGAACCTGGTTCTCTGGAAGAGCAGCCAGTGCTCATAACCACTGACCCATCTCTCCAGCCCCAGCCTCCTGTTCTTTTTTTTTTTTTTTTCCCCTTGTTCCGGTCAACCCCGCTCGCTCCACTTGACCCCGCTTGCTCCGGCTGGCTCCGTTCGCTCCGGCCGCCCCATCCTCCTGTTCTTAAACAGAAGAAAAACCAATCAAACAATAAACAAACAAACAATGTATTTGCTGTGGTCCAGATATATATATGGCTCTCCATGAACAAACTGAAACTCAGACTCCAAGGTGATAGCAATAAGTGGGAACCGGCCTGAGGTGTATCTCAGGAAAACTTAGGCTGAGGCTCTGGGCTCAATTCCCAGAATAAAAGGTGTGTGTCACCATGCCCAGCTGTCATGCTTGCCCCTTCCTCTTAGCATGGCAGCTATGAGGGCTCTGTCCTTAGGCAGTGTTAGTGCCCCATTAACAGTCTCAAGGGATAGTCTGTCCCTTTCTCTTTTTAAAAAGCCTTTATTTAATTTATGCATGTGAGGAGTCCAGGACGGCCAGATAGAGGCATCAGATCCTTGGAGCTGGAGCAGTAGGAGTTTGAGAGCCACCAACTTGGGCACCTTTATCTGCTGAGCCATCTCACTATGCAGCTCAGGTTGACCTTGAATGCCACAAAATCCCCCTGCTTCGGTTGGCATTACCCAGCTGTGAGGGTTTCCTTCCGTCTCCCTGCCCCTCACACTCCGCTGGGCGTCTAACTTCCCATTTGTCCTTATGTAATGAGTGTACTTATTCTACTTCTGTTCCTCCACTGAATTTTGGAAGCTCAGAACTTGCTCAATATGACAGGTTCAAAACTGGAGGAAGATCTAGTTTCCTTCAGCCTCAGGATGAATCATATATTAAGTTACACCTTGTTGCGTGTAATTACTATAAAACAATCTATGCTATCGCTGGCTACTCTGCCCATGGTGGTCTCCCTGCCTCCATGGCTATCCCCATGAGGTGGTCTGCTCAAATCCCCTCAGTTTGCTTGCTGCCAAACCACTCACATTCCTTGTCATCCACCCCCTATAACTAGCTGTCACAAATCCCCATAGCCCAGTAAAATCAAAACCCCAGAGGGTTGTAAATTATCAGTCAGATTTACATCAGTAAATTCTCAACCCAAAAAATGCTCACACAATGAACTCAGAGTCAATCGATATTGATACAAGCTGCGCACCTAGACTGGGCAAATTGCCCTGCATTATCCTATTGCTCTTCTACGATATCCATAGCTACCTGTGGCTATTTCAAGTCACGTGGATCCGGTTTTTCCTCTTCTTCCATCTTTCTCTGTCCTTTCTCTGTCTCTCTGTCCCTCTCTGTCCTGTCTCTAAAGCTCTCAGCCCGCCTTCCTTTCCTATTGCCTAATCACGGGCTCTAGCCTTATCTTTTGCCTGCCCTTACCTGTGTGTCAACAGCAATCCACACCACCTGAATCCAAACAGATGACAGTTTAGGAGCTGGGTTTAGTGGTGTGCCCATTGTCTGGGAGGCAGAGAATGGCAGACCTATGAGTTCCAGGCCAGCCAAGGCTACACAGAGAAACCTTGGAGAGACACAGACAGACAGACAGACAGACAGACAGACAGACAGACAGACAGACAGACACAGAGACGGGGGTACACCAGTGAGGAAAGCCTCTAACCTTGCAGGCTGAAAAGATTGCTCAGCACAGAGAGAATTAAACTGTAATACAGGACCTCTGCCCTTATTCCACCTGTTGTCAGCATGGGCGACAACCTGGAGCCTTGTGGACACTGTGCCCATGACCTACTGCCCCAGCTCCATCCTCCCTTCGCTTTTGTGACAGTCTTGCATCTTCCTAAATTACCAAGGCTCAAACTTGTCATCCTCCTGCTTTAGCCTCTCAAGTAGCTGTGATTACAGGTTTATGTGACACTATGCCCTGTTTTTAGGCTTTTAAAAATAAATAGTAAAATTACACATTCGTGTTGTTTAAAAAAAATCAGTTAATAAATGTTTAAGGCTCATTCTATCAAAAGAGCCACTGTTTGGAGTCAAGTTGTGGAGGGATGTTGCTCTGTTGTTTACCTAGGAAGCATGAAGGCCCCGGTCACTCGAGACCTAGTAAAACAGGTACCGTGGCACAGGGTGTTGATCCCAGCACAGTGGTGCTGGGGGCAGGAAGATCCAGAGACACCCTCAGCTCAATGTGTGTGTGTGTATTTGAGGCAGAGTTTTTCTGTGTAGCCCTGGCTATCCTGGAACTTGCTGTATAGACCATGCTGGCTTTGAACTCAGAGATCTGTTTATTTCTGTCTCCAGAGTGCTGAGACTAAAGATGTGCACCACCATGCCTGGCAAGATTTTTTATTTTTAATACATTGATTGATTGATTGATTGATTGTAGGAGAACATGCATGTGTGGGCCAGAGGACAATATTGGGGGAGTTAATTCTTGATTTTTTACTGTATGGGTTCCAGGGATTGAAGTCGAGTCACCAGGGTTGCAGCAAGTACCTTCACACACTGAATTATTTCATCAGCTTCATCCTCGATATTTTCAAAATACACAATACAAATATTATTTTGTTTTGTCTTTGAAATGGGGGTCTCATATACTCCAGGTTGGCCTTGAACTCACAAAGTAGCTGAGGATTATCTTAAATTCTCAATCCACCTGCTCTTACTGTGTCAATTTTTTTTTTTTTTTGAGACAGGGTTTTTTCTTGTTGCCCTGGTTGTCCTGGAATTCACTTTGTAGACCAGGCTTTCCTTAAACTCAGAGATCTGCCTACCTCTGCCTCTCAAGTGCTGGGATTAAAGGCATGTGCCACCACTGCCCAGTTCTCTTCTTGGTTCTTCAGGCTCTATCCATACTTGTTTATACAAATACATTTGTACTTTAAAGATTAAGACCTGCAGATGATAACGTTATGTAGTTGTCTTTCTGTGTTTGAGTACTTCATTTAATGTAATACTTTCCAGACCCATCCATATTTCTACAAATGTCACAGCTTAATTTTCCTTACATCTGAGTAGCATTCCAGAATGTATCTATATTACATGTTTGTTATCCATCATCGGTTGATGGACGTCTAAGCTGCCTCAGTTTCTCTGCTGCTCTGAGCACAGAACACTAAGCTAAGAAGAACAGGTGGCTCTGTGTAGGGTATTTATCGTGAGCACATGCCCAGGAGGAGTGGAGCTCGCTCATATGGTACTTTTAGTTTTCATTTTTTGAGAAATCTCCATACTGATTTCCATAATTCTATATTAGTTTGTGCTTCCACCAGGAGGAAATAAGAGTTCCTCTTTCCCCACATCCTCATCAGAGCTTGTTGTTAGATTTCTTCATGACGGCCATCTTGACTAGGGTGAGGCACAATGTAGAAGTAGTTTTACTTTACATATCTCTGAGGACTGAGGATGTTGAACACTTTAAAAAACACTTATTGACCATTTGTTGTATCTCTTCTTCTGAGAAATATCTATTTCATGTTTTCCTCGTTCCCTTTCTGATGGATGTAGTCCTGTCTTGCCTGGGATTTACTCTGTAGAGCAGCTGGCCTCAAACTCAGAGATCCCCCTGCCTCTGCTTCCCAAGTGCTGGGCTAGTGTCACCACAGCTGGCCTAGACCTGTATGGTGGAGTGTATTTCCCATGTTCTCCTGTAACACTTTGAGTGAGTATTAAAGACTTTGACCCACTTTGAGTTGATTTTTCTCCCAGGTTAGAGACGTCACTCATCTTATCTTTCTGCAGTCGGACGCCCAGCCCTATAAGCACAAGGCGCTAAGTGTTCTTTCCACAGCACATTTTTTGACACTTATGTCAAAAAGTAAGTGGTCAATTCAGTCACTGTTAATATATTCAGACCCAGTGTGTTGCGTCTATGAGGCCAATTACAGAAGATTGCTGTATAAGGCCAGCCTGGGCCAATCAAAAGCCTATCTTAAACAAAAACCAAACACACAGAGAGTGAAAGAGACACAGACATACACTCATTTAAAAGCTTTTCTCATATATGTTCATGAAGTTGTACAGTCATCTCTACCATCTCAACCCAGAACAGGAAACATTAAAGACCTTGAACCCCTCCGCAGCCACGCCCTCCTCCTGCTCCTTGGCAGTCACTCATCCACTCTTCGTCTCATCTCTTCAGGCTTACCTGTCTGGGGGGGTAGGGACGCAGCTCAGTGATAGACAACTGAAACACAAGCCTGAGGCACGACACCACACATGCAAAAATTTACTTATTCTGGACACGTCACTCAATGAAATTCCACATATGAGCCTTTGTGCCTGGATGCTTCCCGCATCTGTTTTCAGGATCTGTCTGCATTGTAGCTTCCTTTAGGGGTACCTCATGCCTGTCTCCATTCCCAATTGCAGGCCTTTCAGACTGCCGTGCTCTTTCTATATAACTAATGTTATTAATAACTTCATGTGTTTGTCAGCCATTTCTATTTCACGGTTAAAGAAATGTCTTCCTGGGCTGGGCATGTAGCTTAGTGGGAGAGTGCTTGTTTAAAACATAAATAAATGGCTGGGCGTGATGGCACATGCCTTTAATCCCAGAACTCTGGAGGCAGAGGCAAACAGATCTTCATGGTTTCGAGGTCAGCCTGGTATATGGAGTGAGTTCCAGGACAGCCAGGGGAACACAGAGAAACTTTGTCTCAAAACAAAACGGAAAAACAAAACAAAAACAACAACAAAACCCCCCATAAATAATATGGAGGGGCAAAGCTCTGCAATAGAGCAGTAATTCATCAGTTTGATCCCTGTACTGTGAAAATTATTGCTATTTTTGATTTTGAAAAACATATTTATTTATAAAACTTTGAATGTTTAAAAACTACTATGTGTGTATGACGGGAGGGGCCCATGTGGAAGTCAGAAGACAGCTTTGACCTTTGACCTTTATGTGGGCTCTGTGGGTGGAGCTCGGACTGTCAGGCTAACACCTCAAATCTTTTTAGTCACTGAGCCATCTCATGGGCCCAGTGATTTTTTTTTTAAAGAAAAGAAATAACAAAAGAATCCCCCAAAAGTTGTCTTTTTAAAGTTGTTATCGAGTTGTCTTTGTGTTCTGAGTTCTTTATAGTCTGAGTGCACCTGTATCATCAACTATGCGATTTACAAATATGTTCTCCCAGTCTAAGGATTTTCTTTCTTTTCTTTTTTCTTTTTTTTTTTAAAGAAAAAAAAAAATTAACCAATTGGTGGTGGTGCATGTACACCTATAATCCCAGAGGCAAGCAGATCTCAGATCTCTGAGTTCGAGACTAGCTTGGTCTACAGAGTGAGTTCCAGGGTGGCCAGGGCTTCACAGAGAAACCCTGTCCTGGAAAAAAATGTGAAAAAAATAAAAGGAGGAGGAAGGAAGGAAGAAAGGAAGGAAGGGGAAAAGGAAAGAAAAGGGAAGGAAAGGAAAGAAAGAAAAGAAAAAGGAAGGAAAAGAAAAGAAAAGAAAAGAAGCCGGGCGTGGTGGCGTATGCTTTTAATCCCAGCACGCAGGAGGCAGAGGCAGGCGGATTTCTGAGTTCAAAGTGAGTTCCAAGACAGCCAGGGCTATACAGAGAAACCCTGTCTCGAAAAAAAAAAAACAAAAAACAAGAAAGAAAGAAAGAAAGAAAGAAAGAAAGAAAGAAAGAAAGAAAGAAAGAAAGAAAGAAAAGAAATCAGCTTTGAAGCCTGCATCACTGTACCTTGTCCCAGGCCCTCTTTCCCACAGGAATCCTTTTGTCACTCACAATCTTCCTGTGTGGTTCAAACAGGGACGCTTTAGGGACGCTTCCTGAGCAACCCTCTATCTGGTTTGTTTGTTTGTTTGTTTGTTGTTTTAGATAATATAATTACAGCACTTCTCCCCTCCCCCCTCATCCCCCGCCCACTCCTCCCCTCCCTTCTATCAGGCTTTGAAGAGTCTTCCGGGGGGGGGGGCCTGGTGTGAGAGCGGAGGTTGACTTGCTGAAATGCCAGTAATGTAACCGCCTTGCTGTCTGCGCTTGGCTGATGTGAAATGCAAGTAGGCACAGGAAATGTATCTAACCTGCTTATACTTCCTCTCTGAAGAGAGAGGTTTCACAACCCGGACAGGAGCACACCCCTCCTTCCACCCCCACCCAGTGTCATCAGCCTGGCGGCCCTGAGAAAGTCCCACTGGAAGGGGCCCCATGCAAGAGACACCACCATTTCCCTCTTCCTCCGGGTCTAGGTTGCCAGCAAATCTCAAGAACTCTCTGAGATCGAGTCCGGACCCACAGGTCCCTCCTAGGCGCAGATGACTTTCCGGATTGTCGGCCCCAGACTTTTGCTACTGGGACTCCAGCTGTTTGGTAGGAAATCCAGGAGGGATAGGAAAGGGACGTTGTCTGTAACAGGGGAAACCAGAAGGCTCTGAAGAGCCGAAGAAGATGAAGAGTCACTCCAGGGGATGGACGGTGTGGGAGATGTGGGACCTAGGAATCCCGGAGAGAGAGAGGGAATCCACACAAACTTGAAGCATGATATCGAAGGGCGTGGAAGGAAGAGGGTGGGAGGCGGAGTGAGCCTTCGCGGGTTTAGGTAGATGGTTGGAAGGACTCAGGGTGGGAGGCAGAAGGCTGGGTCAGGTTTCTACTCCACCTCCTTTGTATTATGTCTGCTTGGGAGTTTTGGGCACCTGAAGGGAGGTGAAGAGGGTACCCTCATCTCTGACATCCAGGACACAAGGTGCTAAGTCTTTCTGTAAGGAAAGTTGGACCAGAAAAGGACAGCCTAGAGGCTGCAGAGGGCACTCTAGCTGCCTGAGATGGGGGAGGGGGCGGTGTTGGATTTTAAAAAGTCGGGAGATACCTGTGTCCAGTGGGTAGAGTTGGGAAACTGAAGTCACCTGCTGGGTTCTGGGTACAGTGACTCCTTGAGGCTGGTCACTTCTCAGGTGCTGGGATGCGAGGTGCCCAGAGAAGCACAGTCAGTGCTGGCAGCCATGGGGCCTCCGGGCAGACTCTTTTGGTCTCTGCCTGGGAACTTGGTCATTCTAAGCCTGGAGGCCTCTTCCCTGGCTTCTTTCTCACGGGCCTCCGCCTTCTTACCCTTCCTTCTTTCCCAGTAGGTCCAAGGGGGAAGTTGAGTCCTCTGGGTCTGGGAGGAGTTGCCCTGGGAGACAGACTGTGTAGTCTCCTAGTCTCCAATCCAGGCCCCAGGGGCGCCACCCGTCTGTGCTTGGGTTTGGAGGAACAGGTCTCAGAGGCATCACTAGTCTGTGGGAGTTCCAGATAGGGAGCAGCTGACCGGTTTGCTCCCCACAGCCAAGGCCTGGAGCTACAACCTGGACACACGGCCTACGCAGAGCTTCTTGGCACAAGCTGGAAGACATTTTGGGTACCAGGTCTTGCAGGTTGGAGATGGGTGAGCTATTATTCTTTCAGCTATCGTCCAGCAGCAGAGTATGCAGGGCCCCGCATCTGCTCAGGGGTTGGGGTGGGGACTGTCCCATGTCAGCGGTTGGCCTCCCTTCTGCCAGTGTCTGCTAGGTGGAATCTTTGAAACAGGAGCAAGGCTCTCTCTAGTACCACTGAATGAGGGTGATGGGTCCTAAGCCATGGTCTGAGGACCATCTCCTCTCTGCTTCCCAATTCAAAGCCTAGCTAAGCACATAGTAGGACAGGCTTGGGCATTGATGGCTTTGTTGTTGGTCATGGCGGTGGCGGTGGTGCTGCTGTTTGAATACCAGGTCTATGTGTATTAGGCAAGCTCTCTATTGAGCTGCTTTAAGGTTTGCGTTCTTTGGTTTGAGACAGGGCCTCTGTAGATCAGTTTGCTTCTACATTTGATGTAGCTGAACTTCTGACCCACTATCCTCTACCTCTGAGGTGCTGGGATCACAAGCAGGTGCCACCAGACCTGGTTTCCTTTTTATTTTCTTTTTTGAGACAGGGTCTTATTAAATTCCCACAGCTAGCTTGGGGCTACTGTCCTCCTGCCTCTGGCTGTCTCTGAGTAGCAGAGGTGACAGGCCTATGTCACCACACCTAGTCACAAATAGCTTTTGAATTGACGACTAAGTGAAGGTACCCACCTAAAAGACACTCTTTGGGCCTTGAATTTTCTAGAATGCAATTGAAATGAAGCTTTAACTTCTATAGAATTATGTTATTTGGCTCTTAGGAAATAGGGGCTACTCTGGAGCTCGCCTGGAGAGTAAGAGCTGTATCACCTTGGCAGCAAGTTTTAAGCGTACAGTTGTTATTGTTGTTGGGCTGCGTGTGTACGTGAATGCTCTCGTGCACATGTGGAAGTTAGGATAACCTGCTGCAGTCAGTTCTCTCCTTCTACCGCTTAGGAGAGCAAATCCGACTCTGGTTCTCAAGCTTGTTAAGCACTTTTGCCCTCTAAGCTGCTGACGACAAGCCTAGCATCACTTTGAAGTGCTTGTTAAGATACATGGCTCAGTGATAGATATGGGTCTATTTGCATTCCTCTACAAGTAGACATCCAATTAGACCAGCACCATTTGTTGAAGATGCTTTCTTTTTTCCATTGTATGGTTTTGGACCTTAGTGGGAGAAGATTCACTTAGGCCTACAGCAACTGGATAGCCCAGGGTGGGGTGGTACCCAAAGGGGGTCTTGCCCTTCTCTGAGGAGAAAGGGAGGGGGTACTGGGGGGGAGGGATTACTGTAGATGAGACTGGGAGGAGAGGAGGGAGGGGGAGGGGTGAAATTGGGATATAAAGTGAATTAAAAAAAAAAAAAAAGATACATAGCCAGGTGGTGGTGGTGCACACCTTTAATTCCAGCACTTGGGAGGCAAAGGCAGGCAGATCTCTGAGTTTGAAGCCAACCTGAGCTACAGAGTGAGTTTCAGGGCAGCCAGGGTTACACAGAGAAACACGGTCTCAGAAAAAAAAACCAAAAACCAAAAACCAAAAAAACCCTTAATGGATTGTGGGGCACAATTTTAATTCCAGCACTTGGAAAAGAGAAGGAAATTGGATCTTCCTGTGAGTTCGAAGCCAGCCTGGTCTATGTAGCAAGTTCTAGGGCAGCCAAGGCTACCTATATAGTGAGACCCTGTCTCAAAGAAGGGGGAAAAAAAGAAAAGAGAGAATGGGTAGGAAATAAGAAAAGAGGGACTAGGTGGGCAAAGGCCTGGGCGGGTTTGTCTCAAGTGAGATTTTCCATCAGGGTTGTCGTGGGAGCCCCAGGTGAGGGGGACAACACGGGAGGCCTCTATCACTGCCATCCAAGCAGTGAGTTCTGCCAGCCAGTCAGCCTACATGGTGAGTACGGAGGGAAGGCGCGGGGAAGTGACCCCCCAGGAAACCCGAGGAAACCCCAACATGCCTGACTACCCGAGTCCTTTCATCCTGCTTTTCCTGTGCCTACAGGTTCTAACCATACCTCCAAGTACTTGGGAATGACGCTGGCTACAGACACCGCCAAGGGAAGCCTTTTGGTAAGAATTTTGTATAATGACGTCAGAGCCCGTGGAGCTGAACTACACAGATGAACCACACACTACTACACTGTGTAGAGATGTTGAAAGGATCGACTGCAATCCCAGCACAGGGGTAGCTGAGACAGCCTGGACTGCACAGTTACAAACCAGCCTGGGCTGTATAATGAGACCCTGTCTCAGAAAGAAAAGAAAGTCTGACAAACTGTTAGTGGCGTCTGAGAGTTGATTAAACTGCTGCTTACTAGGAACAGACGAGTCTCTAGAGTCTTCTCACATAGTCTGGACATGCATAGCTGGCACATAGTTGACGTTGACCTTGAACTCTTGATGCCTCTAACTCTAACTGAGCTGTATACAGGCTGCTTACGTTTATTTTTTAATTTTATAATAGTTTTTTCTTCCCTTTGAAACAGGGTTTCTCTGTGTAGCCCTGGCGTCCTGGAACTCTCTCTATAGACCAGGCTGGCCTCGAGAGATTCACTTGCCTCTGCCTCCCAAGTACTGGGATTTATTTTTTATGTGTATGGGTAATTATTTTTAAAAAAGATTTATTTATTATTATATCTAAGTACACTGTAGCTGTCCTTAGACACACCAGAAGAGGGTGTCAGATCTCATTTTGGATGGTTGTGAGCTACCATGTGGTTGCTGGGACTTGAACTCAGGACCTTTGGAAGAACAGTCAGTGCTCTTAGCTGCTGAGCCATCTCTCCAGCCCCACAAGGGCTGGGATTAAAGGCATGTGCCACCACTGCCTGGCTGGTTGGTTTTTTGTTTGTTTTTGCTTTTGTTTTTAACTGAAACAGGGTCTTGTTATATAGCCCAGGCTACCCTGGAACTTGCAATTCTCTTGTTTCAGCCTCCCCAGTTCTGAGATCACAGGCATGTAAGTGCCTCTAAGCCTCATGGAATGCTTAATTGTAACTTGTTTACTTATCTACTGTCACAGATCAGGCATTGTGCTAGATTCCATGGGGTAAGGCTGTAAGAGACAAAGATGTACAAAGGACAAAAGCCCTGTCTATAAACTGCTGTGTGACAGAACAGAGTAGTCATAAATGTAAGGAGTAGTACAAGAATAGTAGTCTATTCTGGTTTTTTTTTTTTTTTTGGGGGGGGGGTTTGAGACAGGGTTTCTCTGTGTAGCCCTGGCTGCCCTGGCACTCACTTTGTAGACCAGGCTGGCTTCGAACTCAGAAATCCGCCTGCCTCTGCCTCCCGAGTGTGGGATTAAAGGAGTGTGCCACCACCACCTGTCAGTAGTAGTCTATTCTGGGAAAGTGAGGTTTGATTTGTTGAATTCAAGATGTGTGGTTGGGAGGGGCAAGTCCTGGAAATGTGGGGCAGTGCCCATCTGTACATAGAACACACGATGAACTACAAAGGTTAGATGCCATTCCAAAGATGTGAGCATCCATTGTTATAGAACGCTGGCTGTCTTAGAGGCAAAAATGCCTTGCTTTGAAACCCTTTGGAAGTGAGAGAGGCGACAGGACTCTGGAAGCTCCTATTCTCTGCTGATCATGCCTGTAAGACACAAAGCACAAGGAAGCCTTACTTTACCCTCTTTGCTCCCTTCAGGCCTGTGACCCTGGACTGTCGCGGACGTGTGATCAGAACACCTACCTCAGTGGCCTCTGCTACCTCTTTCCCCAGAGTCTGGAGGGACCTATGTTACAAAATCGTCCCGCCTATCAGGGTGAGGAATTGGGAGACCCAGTGGGTAAAAATACCTTTGAGAAGCTGGCTTTCACAGGAGCCAGCACAGCAGACCGGTTTGCGTGTCGTCTCTGCAGAGTGTATGAAGGGCAAAGTTGACCTGGTGTTTCTGTTCGACGGCTCGCAGAGCTTGGATAGAAAAGACTTTGAGAAAATCCTGGAATTCATGAAGGACGTTATGAGGAAGCTCAGTAACACTTCTTACCAGGTACCCGGGTCCACCCAGACATCAGGACCTAAGTCACAGACCCAAGATGTCCCCCTGGACCGGCTGGAGCCATTACGCGTATTGTGAGACGTGTCTTCAGAAAGCGTGGCTATGGTTGCCCCTATACCTCTGGCAGCATCGAGAGCCAGGAGTTAAACTCGGGCCCAGTTCTCTGGAGCTGTTTCTGTGTCTGTCGCCATCTTCTGTCTCTGCTTTCTTTGTAGATGGGCTTCCTTTCCTCTTTAGATCTCTTGGGTGGAAAACTAAATTTGCATGATAAAGTTCCAAAAGGGTGCTTCAGCCATCTCCTTCTACAAAGCCCCAGTTCTAAAGAGCTGGCTGGCCCAGCATCAGTGGGATGACTGTCTGGTCAAGCTAACCCTGTCCAGTTTAGGGGGTTTTCTTCACAGACATAGTTACTGGGAACTATCCATACTGGTGAGTTAAGTGGGCCTAGAGACCAGGCGCCCAGCACACGTCTCTAGGTAAGAAAGCAGAGGTTTCTTTAATCTTGTTTCTACATCTGTATATATATATATATATATATATATATATATATATATATATTCCCTCGTTCGGGTCAACCTTGCTCGCTCTGGTCTGCCCCGCTCGCTCCGGCCAGCCCCGCTCGCTCCGGTCGGTCCCACTTGCTCTCTCCGGTCCAAGGTTTTGTTTATTATTATTATTCATAAGTACACTGTATCTGACTTCAGACGCACCAGAGGTGGGCGTCAGATCTCATTACGGGTGGTTGTAAGCCACCATGTGGTTGCTGGGATTTGAACTCATCACCTTCGGAAGAGTCGGGTGCTCTTACCCGCTGAGCCATCTCACCAGCCCCCCATCTGTTTATATTTATCTTAATTTTTCTGAAGAGTGATTTGAGGTAGGGAAGTGAAGTTGAGTTACTTGGGTGTGCAGAGACTGGGGTTGGGAAGTTATCTGAATGGGCAGTGCTTGCCCAGCGATCACAAGGCCCTGGGTTCCACAGCTGTGGGGGAAGCAGAGACTGGAGCAGACGGCCAGACGGGACCTACAACCCTATACCATGTCTTTCTTTCCTAGTTTGCTGCCGTCCAGTTTTCCACAGAGTGCAGGACAGAATTTACTTTCTTGGACTATGTTAAGCAGAACAAGAACCCCGATGTTCTGCTAGGCAACGTGCAGCCCATGTTCTTGCTGACCAATACCTTTCGCGCCATCAACTATGTGGTGTAAGTTCCCTTTCTTCTTCTTCTTCTTCTTCTTCTTCTTCTTCTTCTTCTTCTTCTTCTTCTTCTTCTTCTTCTTCTTCTTCTTCTTCTTCTTCTTCTTCTTCTTCTTCTTCTTTTTTTTTCGAGACAGGGTTTCTCTGTATAGCCTTGGCTGTCCTGGAACTCACTTTGTAGACCAGGCTGGCCTTGAACTCAGAAATCTGCCTGCCTCTGCCTCCCAAGTGCTGGGATTAAAGGTGTGCGCCACATGCCTGTGTCTAGGCGTTTGTTCTATGTGAGCTCACTCTTCCAGTGGTGGAAGACAGGAAGTCACTGGGCAGGTGCAGACTGTGACAGCTGATTGTATATTGGCCCACACCTTAATTGCACCTTGGGGAGGCCTCTGAAGGAGAATTTTGAGTGTTATAGGTTGAGGTTAGCCTGGGCTATATAGTAAGACCCCGTTTCTCCCCCCCCCCCGCAACTCCCTCCTCCCCCAAATCAGGGGATCCGAATGATGGCTTAGCAGTTAAAAGGACCCAGAGTTTGGATCCCACCACTCATGTAACAAGTATCCAGGATACACTTGTAACCCCAGTTTTGAAGGAGATAGAGACAGCAGGATCACTGAGACTCACTGGTTTCCAGTCTAGCCCTGGGATCAAGGAGAGATCCTGTTGGGAAATACACAGAGAGCGATAACGGAAGACTCAATGTGTCTCCTTATGGCCTGCGTGGGAGTGTGCAGGGATGTGTACACACATGCACATATACAGAAAACTTTAGAAAATTTCCCTAAACCTACCTTGAGCCAGGCATGAGGGTGCCTCTTCCTAATCTTCCTGCCTTAACCTCCCAAGTTCTGGGACTGCAGGTGTGCACCATCCAGCTGGAGAGAGATCCTGCTGATAAGACCTCTTAGGTGAGCCACACAGACCCCGAGGAAACTTTCCATCACAAACATCTTAGACCATCAACTTATAAAGAGACAGGTTGCTTGGGCACGTAGTTTGGCAGCATAGGTGTACTGATGAGATTGGAGCCTGGGGCCCCGTGGTGCTAGCAAGCATGCTCCCACCAGGCTCCCACCCTTGCCTTGGTTTTGGAAACAACAGTCCATGATCATCCAGGCTCTACTGCTATGGACTATTGTGGTCCATCATGGCAGGAGGGTATGGCAGAGGTGACCCAGAAGTCAAGGAGAAAAGGAGGAAGAAGTCAGGGTCCCCTTCAATGACTTCAAGATCTCTCATTAAGTTCCAGTTCCTGAAAGTTCCACCATCTGCTGACAGTGCCACTCAGGAGACCAAGCCTTGGCAGACACTTATGAGCCAACTTTAGCACATTTGGAATGTTCAAGAAGAGCCAGATGTGGTGGCACATGAGTCTAATGTCAGCATTCAGGAGGCAGAGTGAGAGGCAGAGGCGGAGGCAGAGGCAGAGGCAGAGGCAGAAACCTACATAATGCAGCCCTGTATTGCTTTTGTAGAGGACAGAAGTTTTGTTCCCAGCACCCTGCTGGGCAGCCTGGACTTCCAGCTCCAGGAGATCTAGTGCCTTCTTCCTGCCCCTGCAGGCATCTGTACCCATATGCACATGCTCCCACAGAGACACATGTGAATACAAGTAATTAAACTAAAAAAAGAAACAACCAAAACCCCAAACCTAAAATCTTGAAGGAAGAAAAGGGAACCAGGCCAACTCTGTGGCTGGGGAGAATAACGGAGAGGGGACCCAGCAGAAGGTGTGGTGAGAGGCATGGCGGTAGGGTCCAGATGACTGAGGTCTATAGTGAGGCCTTGGCTTCCCCAGAATAAGTCATAGAGTGTTCTGAGCACAGCAGCCATGATCTGACTTATGTTTATTTGTGTTCTGCCTTATTCTTTGAGATATAGTCTTATTCTTTTAGTTCAGGCTAGCCCCTAACTCACGATCCTCCTGCCTTAACTTTCCAAGTCCTGGGATCAAAGGCATATTATACCTTTGTGCCCAAATCTGATTTATGTTTTTAAAACATTCCTCTTGGGATGAGTGTCATGGCATGCGCTGGCACTCTGGAGGTGGAGGTGGAGGCAGGTGGATCTTTGGGAGTTCAAGGCCAATCTAGCTTACATAATGAGTTCTAGACCAGCCAGGGTTATAGAGACCCTGTCTTGAAAAATAGATAAGCCAAGGGTGGTGGCGCACGCCTTTAATCCCAGCACTTGGGAGGCAGAGGCAGGCGGATTTCTGAGTTCGAGGCCAGCCTGGTCTACAAAGTGAGTTCCAGGACAGCCATGGCTATACAGAGAAACCCTGTCTCAAAAAAAAAAAAAAAAGATAAATAAAAAAGAAAGGAAAAGATTCTTCTGCTGTAGCAAAAGACATAGTGGGGGAAGAAGAGCTGTTGATTAATTGCTTGCTTGGGAAAAGTAACTCCAAATTTTTTTTTTTTCTGAGACAGGGTTTCTCTGTATAGCTCTGGCTGTCCTGGAACTCACTTTGTAGACCAGGCTGGCCTCGAACTCAGAAATCCGCCTGCCTCTGCCTCCCGAGTGCTGAGATTAAAGGCGTGCGCCACCACGCCCGGCAAGTCCTTTTCCCCATTGGAATTTCATATTGACAAACACCTGTAGCTGACTAAATTGTGGTTGTCATGTGATTAGAATGGAGGGTAGGTAAAACCTAGAGTCACCCTACCTCAAACTTCCCCATTGCTACAAGTGGATTCTGGGACATACCTCTGGGCTACCCAGTGCAGTGTGAAGCCCACCAGTCCAGAGGGAGAAGGTGGTCAAGAGGCGAGGTGGGGGGTGGGCTAGGAGAAGACTTGACTGGTAGATTGGAGAGAAGCTTTTGAGTGATTGGGTGGGCGAGGGTTCAGTGAGCAGTGGGGAGGGGCTTTGGGCTCCGCTGTGGGAGGAGTCTCACATCTCCTTTCCTTGGACACAGGGCACACGTGTTCAAAGAAGAGTCTGGTGCCAGGCCAGATGCCACCAAGGTGCTTGTCATCATTACAGACGGGGAGGCAAGTGATAAAGGCAGCATCAGCGCGGCCCAAGGCATAACCCGCTATATCATTGGGGTATGGCTCCCAGACCCGGGTGGTCTCACCTCTTCTTCTGAGGCCTAAGCTCCCTCCTCACCGTGCTAAGATCTTCTGACTGATAGAAAACTAGTCAGAGATTTTGGGGTGCTGCAGCTCTCCCCTCTACCCCCTCACAGATTGGCAAGCATTTTGCGACCGTACAAAAGCAGAAGATGCTCCACATATTTGCCTCAAAACCTGTAGAGGAATTTGTCAAGATTCTGGACACCTTTGAGAAGCTGAAGGATCTATTTACTGACCTGCAGAGGAAGATCTATGCTATTGAGGGTGAGTCCCAGACCCTGGCAGCTGGTGGGGAGGGGGGTCTGGGGAGAAGGCTCACCAGTCCTTCACTAACTGTAGGCTTCACATTACAGAAGATAGGCAACAGGACAGGAGCCAGGTGCGAGGAGTGCCCACAGGCCCTCTTTCCTGACCTAGAATACAAAGAGGTTTTGGACAAAGTCAGTAGACAGAGGACTGATAAGGGAGGGGACATTTCCCTAGGCAGCCAAGTGTGCTTGTAGGAGTCAGGATCCATAGGGAAGTCCCCTGTGCCAGGACATAGTTGACCAACTCAGTGGTAGATACACTGTGGTACGCAGGGTAGGTAGACCAGGTCAAGGACCCTTGCTGCCTCTCGCTTGCTATGTGACCTCTTCCTGCTCTGTTGTTCACTTTATCCTTTTCTGTTAAATGAGAACAATAAGGAGCGGTCATGGTGGTACATGTTTTTAGTCCTGGCACTCAGGAAGCAGAGGCAGGAGGATCTCTGTGAGTTCAAGATCAGCCTGATCTATAGAGTGAGTTCCAGAACAGATAGGACTACATAGAGAGACCCTGTCACCCCCACAAAAGATAAAAGACAATACCAGCTATTCATGGATGTAAAACTTAGCTGCTGTGTTAGTCTCTGTGCCTTCTGTAACAAAGTACCAAAGGCTGGTTGTCTTAAAATAACCTTGTCTTAGGTACTCTCTGTTGCCAAGGTACAAGCCCATGGCCAAGGCTGCTTACAGATTGAAGGTTTATTTATCTTCCTTCAACTGTAGAACTCTTGAAAGATACATACTATTTTATTTAATCTTTGAGAATTCCATACATATGTAAAATCCTATTTTATTTTAGCTCTGGCTGTTCTAGAACTCACTCTGTAGACCAGACTGGCCTCAAACTCAGAGATCCGCCTGCCTCTTCCTCCCAAGTAGTGGGATTAAAGGTGTGCACCATCACTCCGGACTCAATATATAGTGTGTTTTTAACCATTTTCCCACTCTCACCCTCTAGCTCCTTCCAGAACGCCCCCACGCCTCCTCCCAATGTTTAACCCCCAATAAAGAAACAATGAATACTCTGAGACCAATTATCGCTGCCCATATTCGCATAGGTGTGGTGCCATCCCTTGAGTCAGACCCCTGAAATACAATGACTGTGACACTCGGGTTAATGCTTTCTACCTTGTTCGAAGGTCAATGTTGTGCCTCTTGCTCACTGTTCTCCCAAATATCTCCTTTTTTATTGTTCCTTGGGTCTCTTATTGTCCCCCAGGCACAAGCAAAAAGGACCTGACATCCTTTAATATGGAACTCTCCTCCAGCGGGATCAGCGCAGACCTCAGCCAGGTGCACAGAGATGAGATGAGCTGAGGGGTGCTGAGGGACCTAACTGACTCAGCTGGCTCGGGATGACACTCACCCTGGTTCTCTCCTTCCCTGAGCAGGGCCATGCAGTTGTGGGAGCCATTGGGGCTAAGGATTGGGCTGGGGGCTTTCTGGACCTGCGTGAAGACCTGCAAGGTGCCACATTTGTTGGGCAGGAACCACTGACCTCAGATGTGAGAGGGGCTTACCTGGGTAAGCACTTTGCCTTTCTGCTGGGTTTTTGTTGTTGTGTTTGTTTGTTTGTTTGTATTTCTGGCTGGAGAGGACAGAGAGAGTAGCTCAGATCTGTTTTCAAAATAATAGTGGATTCTCTCTCTTTCTCTCTTTCTCTCTCTCTCTCAGGAGGGGAAGGTCTGAGTCTTTCCTAGTCCAGGCTGGCCAGGAACGTATGGCAAGCCTTTTACCGTAGCTTCCCAAACGCTAGATTACAGGTGTGAACTTTTTTTTTTTGTTAGACAAGCTGTTTTGTATTCTAGACCAGCTTGTATGAGCATGCCACAGGGGATGTGTGGAGGTCAGAGGGCACCTTGCGAGCGTTTGCTCTTCTTCCTATCATGTGTGTTCCAGGGATCAAACTCAGACCATCTACTCTGGTGGCAATAGCCTTTGCCTGCTGAGCCTTCTCAACAGCCCAGTTTTATTTAATTTCAAGGATTCTTTTCATCTAGGCATGGGGATGATAGCTCAGGCCTGTAATCAGCATTTGGGAGGCCGAGGCAGGAAGATTGTGAATTCAGAGGACATCATGGCCTAAATAGAGAGATTCTGTCTTAAAAGGAAGGGGAGGTGGGGGGGATTGGGATGGGTGGTCAGAGTTTAACTGTTGCTCGTGCCCAGGACCTGAGTTCAGGTCTCAGCATCCACACTGGGCAGCTGCAAAACCACCTGTAACCCCAGCTCCAGGGACTCTGATACCCTCTCTGGCCTCCCGGTGTGCGAGAACACACACACACACACACACACACACACACACACACACACACACACACACAGAGTAAAAAAAAATCAGCCAAGTGGTAGGAGCACACATCTTTAATCCCAGCACTTGGGAGGCAGAGGCAGGCCGATCTCTGAGTTCAAGGCCAGCCTGGTCTACAGAGTGAGTTCCAGGACAGCCAGGGCTATACAGAGAAACCCTGTCTCAAAAAAGCAAAACCAACCAAACAAGTCATGTTAGGCACTGAGAAAAAGAAGCACATCTGTCTGGTCACGGTTGCCAGTGTCTGTCTGTTCATGCCCTGTTGAGGTCTCACCCTGCGCTGCTCTAGGCTTCTGGGCCACCTGAGGTGCTCTTCCCAGGCCGCCATGGGGCCTCACCCTGAGGCTCCTTCAGCTCACACTCTGCAGTCCGCCTTTCGTGTTTCTTGATTGACCTTAGCTCTCACTAGCGGGAAGCTAAGCACTGTGTGCTTTTCTCTGATTCTCAGAAACACTTCCACACAGCTGGTACTGTTCCCGCTGTCTCTCTCTGTCTCTGTCTCTGTCTGTCTCTCTCTCTGTTGTTGTTGTTGTTTAGATTATACACAGGATGAGATGGGGCATGGGATGATTTTCTCTGAGCCATACAGCTAGAAAGTCAGAACACTGAGATTTAAGCCATGCCTCGGACTCTCCTCAGGTGTGTGCTTCACGGGTACATGAACTGAACAGGGATGAGGTGCAGTTTCTCCCAGCTCTGCCTCTGATTTGCTTGTATTCAGTTGCTCTGCAAAAAGAATCAGAATCTTGAACTATATTTACGTGTGTGTGTGTGTGTGTGTGTGTGTGTGTGTGTGTGTGTGTGTATGCGCTTGTGCACGTTGTGGAGCCAGTGACCAAAATTCCCAACCTGCACTCACTATGTAGACCAGGCTGGCCTTAAACTGAAAGATATATCTGCTTCTGCCTCCCAAGTGCTGTGGTTAAAGTGCTTGGAACCATATTTACTTTGCGTTATTCATTGTGGAAACACCTGGAGCAGCAGCTGGGGGGCATGTGCCATCTTCTTCCTGCCAAGCTTATCAAGGCAGTGAGTGACCTTGGCCATGGCAGTGGCTTAGAGGTCCCCACAGCCTGCTTGTTCTGGTCTTGTCACCTACAGGTACCTCTGCCTGTGCAGTGGTCAGGGGAGCTGGCTGACAGTGTAGGCCAGGCTTGTTTCTCCTGGGGGCTCTTCTGCCTCTAGAGCCACAGTAGCTTGGGCCACCAGAAAGTGGGAGACATGAGAATCATCTTTGGGTGGCTGTGGCTGTCATGTAGCAGTGCTTGTGTAACTTTCAAAGCCTTGGATTTGGTTTCAGCTCTGGAAAGGATGGGGACTTCCTTTTTAATATTTGGTGCCATTTTGGTGGAAAGATTTTTGTTTCTGAAAGAGATTTATATATTTTTTATTATATGTGTATAGTTTTGTCTGCATGTATTCCTGTGTACCACATACATGCAGTGCCCTTGAAAACCAGAAGAGGGAGTCATATACCCTGGAATTGTGAGCCACTATAGGTACTGGGACTAGAATCTGGGTTCTCTGGAGGGAGGGGGTGGGGATCAGCCAGTGTTCTTAACTTCTGAGCCAGTTCTTCAGCCTTAAAGGGGGTTTTGGGCTAACATGTTTAAAATGGAAGTTTCTCAAGTGTCCTTCCCGTCCCTTTCTTTTCATGTGAGTGGCTGGCGTGCGACTGGCAGATCCCCTGCTTAGCCCCTGGAGTGTTAAGAGTGCAAACATGCGCCAGCACATCAGCTGTTTGTTTTCAGTGTGCACATCAACTCTGCAGGGCTTTCTCTGTGCAACTCTGGCTGTCCTGAAACTCCCTCTGTGGACCAGGCTGGCCTCGAACTTGTGCCGCTGCCTCCTGAGTGCTGGGATTAAAGGGGTGCGCCACCATGCCCAGCTCTTTGCCCTCTTCTGAGCATATTGTATAAATTACTTATCTTGTTGCTAAGACAATAGATCTGAAAAGGTAGCAAAAGGAAGGAAGGGCTTAATTTTAGTTCAGAGTTTAGGAAGGGGCACCACACGGTGGTGGAGCCATGGTGGCAGGAGTCTGGGGGCCTCCATTCATCTGTAGCTCGATTACTATTTTTATTCCATCCAGGAGCTCAGCATGAAACGATACTGCCCACGTTCAGGGCGTGTTTCCCCTCTTTGGTTGTTTAACTAAAAGGTCGGCTTGGTGATTTAGAACACTGGCTACTCTTGCATAGGTCTGGGGTTTGATTCCCGGTATCCACACAGTGGCCCACAGCCATCTGTAACACCAATTTCAAGGATCTGAGACTCTCTTCTGGTCTCCATGGTTGCTAAGGATACATATGCAGGTAAAACACTCATGTACATGAAACAAAATCAATCACATCTCAGCAGATCTACTGTGTCCGAAGCAGATAGATGGCTGGCTGCTTCCAGGGTGAGCATGTTGTTCGCAATTGAACAGTGCTGGGGTGGCAGTGCATATGGCTGCCCCTCAGGTAAAAGGTCTTCTGGCTATTTCCATGCATTGTGGTTGTGAGCTCGGTGTCTTGGGCTCTTTTTCTCCCAGCAGCCCTTGCGCTTCTAACTCCAGATGCCTCCCCTGTTCTATCAGGTTACACTGTGGCCTGGCTGTCCTCCTGGAGCGCTAGACCCCTGCTGGCTGCGGGAGCCCCTCGGTACCAGCATGTGGGACAAGTGCTACTTTTCCAATCCCCAAAGGCTGGAGGACGTTGGAACCAGACCCAGAAGATAGAAGGGACTCAGGTGAGAGTGGCATGAGTAGATCACTGGGTCCTGCAAACATGGTACGTGTGTAGAATGAGTCATGTTTGCTGCTTAGAGCAGTCTGCGAGGTAAATGCCATATCCCGACTCTGCCATAAGACACTGAGGCTCCAGGGGCCAACTTGCCTTAGTTCACATGAACTCAGGGCTTGATCCTGCATTTGAGGTGGGGGAGAAGGTGGACATGGTACAGCTGAGGGGTCAGAGAGGACCTGTGCCTCTCGCTGGCCCTGTTGACTCTTCCTCAGACACCTTGCTGTCCTCGCAGATCGGATCTTACTTTGGTGGGGAGCTATGTAGCGTTGACCTGGACCGAGATGGCGAGGCAGAGCTGCTGCTGATTGGAGCACCCCTGTTCTATGGGGAGCAGAGAGGAGGCCGAGTGTTCATTTACCAGAGGAGACAGGTGAGAACCAGGACCCCAGCATCGAGGCAGAGCGGGGTGAAGGTGTGAAGTCCTGCTCAGGTCTGGGCTACTCTGAAGGGCTCTTCTCCTTCACTATGCCAACCACACTTTTAAAACAACAAACAGCAGCTGATAGTTGCAGTATATTGTGCAAGACTGGGTGCCAAGCACCCGTACACATGGCCTCATTTTGTTGTTTGATTATCCTCTAAGCACCTACAATACTTGGGTTACAAATGGGAGCACAAGGCTTAGGAGACTCTGTCATTCTTCAGTGCCACCAGGGCAAGCAGACAGAAACAAACTGTGCTGTACCTAGCCCAGGTCAGCCTGACAGGGGCATTCTGATGCCTTGAGGGACCTGGGCACACATTTCTTTTGTACTCTTCAGTGTATTTACCACAATGTCACATTCTGGGAAAGTTTGCTGTGGTTGAGAAGTTAATTAATGTGTGTTTCCTTCCCAGTTGCTGTTCGAAATGGTCTCAGAGCTACAGGGTGACCCTGGCTACCCGCTTGGTCGGTTTGGAACCGCCATTACTGCCCTGACAGACATCAATGGGGATGGACTGACTGATGTGGCTGTGGGAGCCCCTCTGGAGGGTCAGGGGGCTGTGTATATCTTCAATGGAAAACCTGGTGGGCTCAGTCCCCAGCCAAGCCAGGTAAGGTACCCTGCCTGTCCATCAAACTGGGATCCCTCATACCCTGAAGCCTCCAAGCTTAAGTCTGAGCCTGACTTCCTGTACCTGGCCTCTCCTGGCTTAGCATCTGTTTCTCTCTTGCACTCAGCGTATACAAGGAACCCAGGTGTTCCCAGGAATCCGGTGGTTTGGCCGCTCCATCCACGGGGTGAAGGACCTTGGAGGGGACAGGCTGGCAGATGTGGTTGTAGGAGCCGAGGGTCGGGTAATTGTGCTGAGGTAAGATGGGTTTCCTGAATCGCCCTGACATCACAAGTCTCTTCCTTCAAGGAGCCCCTGGGGCTAGCCTTCCTTCTGGGTCTCCATGTCTTATCCCAGGCTCAGCAGCTGCTCAGAGGCCCAGATGGGATTTGCACCCAAGTCTCTTTCATTGTATGATGTTAAAATCTGCTGGCTCGGGTTCTTGGGATGCAAGTTTCTCCATTTTTTTAAAGTGGCAGTGATATTTCCTGCTTTGTTAGTGACATGGTACAGAGAATTAATTTTATCACGTAGTATGCCTTTAAAAATTATGTTTATTTGTGTGTGTGTTTACTTTCATGCACATCCCACACTGCATGTGGGAATCACAACTCTTGGGAGTCAGTTCTCGCCTTCCACCCTGTGGGTCTCAGGGATCAAACTCAAATTGTCAGGCGTGGAGGCAAGCTCCTTTATCCTCTGAGCCATTTTGCTGGTCCCTTTTAGTTTTTGTGGCAGTTCTGGGGATGGAACCCAGAACCTTGTGCAGTGTACGAAGGCTCTGTCATTGCACACCACCCCAGCCCTGTCACCTACTATGTGGTTTGTTGGTTTGTTTGTTTGTTTGTTTTATTTGGGAGATTGTGTTTTGTCTTTTTAAGACAGGGTCACAATTTAGTGCGGGCTAGCCTAGAGTTCAGTATGGTAGCCCAGACTGGTCTTGAAGCCAAGGTCTTCCTCCCTCCACCTCCTCGCCTGGGTTGTAGGGATGTACTACTATGCCCAGCACATGCTGTGTCTTGAATTCAGGGTCAAACACTGGGTGGGCCCTGAGTGTGTGTGAGGGTATGGATGATGAAAACCTAGATCGGCCGTTAGACCACTGAGTGCTACAAGGAGGTGAGCAGACTCCTGCGAGATGGCAGCAGAGGCAGCCATTGCAGGCGGGACCTCTCTGAGGGACTGGGGTTGAAGATGAGAACTGAAAGATGGGGATGTGTCAGATTGGCAGAAGCCCAGGTTAAGAGCTTTACAGAAAGCCCAGCATGTGCCAAAGCCATTAAGAAAGGTGGAAGGCTGACAGGAAAAAGGGCAAGTGTGGCTGGAATGTGGTTGCCCCCGGCCAGTGTGGTAGGATTGAGACAGGCAATGCATCATGAGTAATAAAAGGCTTGAAGTATATTTTGATTATTATATGGCATGATCTGCTCTACATAGTGATTTTCAGGTCAGCCAGGGGTGACAGAGTAAAACTTTGTTTCAAGAAAAAAAAATCACATGGCAATATGCACATGTCTCTAAGCTCATTTCCCAATACCATAAAACACAGTACAGGACCCCTTTCTCCCCCATATCGTGTGGCATAACTAGGTCTCTTACTCCCTCTTAGGGCCTCATTATCCCAGGCTGTGGTCTTCTGTCTTAGGCTTGCCAGTACTGGGATTGTAGGTGTGTGCCCATCCTGGTTTCTCTTGTTCACTCTTTCATCAAGAAAATATCTATCTATCTATCTATCTATCTATCTATCTATCTATCATCTGTCTGTCTGTCTGTCTGTCTTTCTGTCTCTACCTGCTTAGTGTGTGCATGTGGGTGCACACATAGAGGGTGTCAGAGGACAACTGATGAGTGTCAGCTTTCTCTTTCCACCATATAGATTCTTGTACTGATAATTCTAATTTTGGTTTCTTTTTTTTATTTTTTATTTTTTTATTTTATAAAGATTTATTTTACTTATTATATGTAAGTACACTGTTGCTGTCTTCAGACACTCCAGAAGAGGGCGCTAGATCTCGTTACGGATGGTTGTGAGCCACCATGTGGATGCTGGGATTTGAACTTATCACCTTCGGAAGAGCAGTCGGGTGCTCTTACCCGCTGAGCCATCTCACCAGCCCTGGTTTCTTTATAAATACAGAAATATTATAAAAATATGTTTTCATTTAATCCCAGGTGTGGGATATGTGGCTGCTTCAGATTGTCCACAGCAGCTGACTATGATTTGCCTCATGCTCTAGCAGGGGCGTAGTGTTTGCCGGCTACAGCTAGTTTCTGCTATTATGTGATGGTTGGAATTCTGAGATCTTTTCGGAGGGTATATAAATGCTGGACCCCAAGAGGCAGGTAGGTGGTTACTGGTCGTTCAGTGGGTTGTTGTTGGTTGGTTGGTTGGTTGTTGTTTGCTAGTAATAGTGGTTGAAGAAGAAAGGAAGGAAATGGAATTAGATTCAGGGATCTCTTTCTTTCTCTCTCACTCCTCCCCTCTGTCCTTTCTCTTCTATCTAGTGTTAGGGAGTTGAAAGTGTGGAAATAGGGTAGAGAAGGGTGGAAGAAAGAGGAACCCACAGTGGCAAAGAGCAGCTACAGATTCTCTGGCTTGGTAGGAAGTGCCTTTACCTGCCGAGCCACATCACAGGCATCGGTTTTTTTGTGTGTGTGTTTTTTGTTGTTTGTTTGTTTTTTTTGTTTTTTGTTTTTTCGAGACAGGGTTTCTCTGTAGCCTTGGCTGTCCTGGAACTCACTCTGTAGACCAGGTTGGCCTCGAACTCAGAAATCTGCCTGCCTCTGCCTCCCAAGTGCTGGGATTAAAGGTGTGCGCCACCACGCCCGGCTCGGCATCGTTTTTTTTGGAAAAAGTACATGTGGTGCCTCAATCCTTTAATCCTAACACTTGAGAGGCAGAGGAAGGTGGGTCTTTGGGAGTTCTAGTTCAGTCCAGTCTACAGAGCAGGTTCTAGGCCTGCTCTGGATGTATAGTGAAACCTTGTCTCAAAAACCAGAAATTATGTTTGTTTATTTATGTAGTGTGTGTGTGTGTGTGTGATGGTTCAAATGTGTAGGGGTTTGATCTTTCCTTCTACTATGGGGTTCCTGGGGACCAAACTCAGGTCATTAGGCTCGGTGTGTGGCCTTTACCCTACTGAGCCATCTCACTGGCCCTGATTTCTCTGTTTCAAAAGGTCACTTAAAAAAAAAAACAGAAAAAAATGGATCACAAGGCTGTAGTGAACTAGGGAAGCCCTAATTGTCACTGCTGTCCCTGAGAGACTTCCGACTGTGACACGGAAGGAGAATCCACTGTCATCTGCTCGACGGAGTGCCCAGATGTGTGTCACAAGCCCCGTGGGTTGTGCCCAAGGGAGAGACTTAGTGGTTTTCTGCTCTGCAGCTCGAGGCCGGTGGTGGATGTTGTCACTGAGCTGTCCTTCTCCCCAGAGGAAATCCCAGTGCACGAGGTGGAGTGCTCAAACTCAGCCAGTGAGGAGCAGAAGCACGGAGTCAAGCTCAAGGCATGCTTCCGGATCCGCTCCCTCACGCCGCAGTTTCAAGGTCGGTTCTGCTGTGCTCCCAGAAGAGCTGCCCACAAACCCAGCAACGGGGAGGGTCTCCCACCATTCATCTCTTGCCTTCCTCCCTGCCCAGGTCGCCTGCTTGCCAACCTCAGCTACACCCTGCAGCTGGATGGCCATCGGACGAGGAGCCGAGGGCTGTTCCCAGGAGGAAGCCATGAGCTCAGCGGAAACACCTCCGTCACCCTAGATAAATCCTGCTTGGACTTCCACTTCCACTTCCCGGTATGGGAGCCGTGCTGGGGTCCTGGGAAGGGCTGACTGCAGTGAGAAGCAGCGAGGGTATAGCTCTGTCACCAAGCAGCTGTGACAAGTGACATTGATTTCTTTGTTCTGCTGTTTCCTCTGCTGTTCAGTAGTTGACATAGCACTCTTTAGGGATGTCTTCTCTAGTCTTCATTATATCTGCATGCGTTTTTGTTTGGTTTGAGAGAGGGCCTTGCTGTGTAACGCTGTCTGGTTTACCTGACCCTGGCTGAGGTGGCGCTTGCTACCCTAAGCTGCCTTGCAGTCATGTCGTCCTCCTGCCTCAGCCCTCTGAGTGCTAGGGTGATGAGTATGTACCACTGCGCATATACTGGCTTCCTTTGTTGTTGTTGTTGTTTGAGATAAGGTCTCTCTGTATAGTCCTGGCTGTTCTGGAACTCACTATGTGAGCATGGCTAGTCTCAGACTCGCAGAGATCCTCATCCCTCTGTCTTCTGAGTGTTGGACTTAAAAGCATGTGGCACTATGCCCAGCCTGGGCATCCTGATGTGATGAGAATTGTGACTGCTCAGCACTTTCCTCTCCCTCCTGTGTTAACGCTGCACTCAGCTTCCCCAGTTATGACTGTATGTCTTTACTTACCTGATACATATGGAAATATGGAAACTCATTATCATCAGCACGCCTACCAGGAAGTGTGATTTTTTTGTTTGTTTGAGACAGGATCTCACTGTGTAGCCTGGAACCCACGTATTTAGGCCAGCCTGGCCTAAAACTCATAGAGATCTGCCTGAGTACTGGGATTAAAGGCTTTTGAGACAGAGTTTCTCTGTGTATCCCTAACTGTCCTGGAACTAGCTCAAGACCAGGCTAGCTGCAGCTGGGCAGTAGTGGTGCACGCCTTTTTTTCCCAGCACTTGGGAGGCAGAGGCAGGCAGATCTCTGAGTTTGAGGCCAGCCAGGGCAGCCAGAGCTACACATAGAAACCCTGTCTAAAATAAATAAATAAATAAATAAATAAATAAATAAATAAATAAATAAGACTAGGCTAGCTTCAAATTCAGAGATCTGTGTACCTCTGCCTCCCAAGGGCTAGGATTAAAGCCATGCACCACCACCCAGATTCTATTTTTTCTCCCAAAGGTTTATTTGTATATGTATTTGAGTGCTCTATCTGCATGTACACCTGCACACCAGAAGAGGGCATCAGATCCCATTATAGATGGATGTGAGGCACTTATGTGCATGCTATGAGTTGACCCTAGGACCTCTGGAAGAGCAGAGCAGCTGGTGCTCTTAACACCCGACCCATATCTTCAGCCCCTGACCCATTTTTTAAAAAATATTATTTTGGAAAGTTTCCGAAATGTCCCGATAGGGCTTGTTACTCGTTCCTTCCAGTGATTCTTCCTTGGGATGTGAGACATACAGAGCTTGAAGCATCACCCCTGTAGTCAGTACCCACACTCACAGTCCCAGTCTGTCCCCAGCTATGTTCTGTGTCCCCCTGCTCCTCACACTCCACCCTTCTGATTCTGCAAAGTTAAAACATGAATTTGCCAGAGAAGACAGCAACATGGCTTGAGCCTTAGGCTTGGGTATGTGTGTTCTTAGCTCTGTTGCACTAATTGTCTGAAGACAATTGGCTCAGGTTTTAGGGCTCTTTTACTCATTGGAAATAGGGAATGATCTTGACCACCCATTACGATCAACAGGCTCCTTGGGCAAAGATCAAATTGAAAGTCTATCTGGGTTGTTGTGGCCGATTCTATTTTTAAGAACTAATAGCCCTAATTTTTCTGGAATATTCTTGCATGAAGTTTGATAATGGGCACCTAGAACAGAAATACACATAATGTATATTATATATGTACATATATTATGTATATGGGTGTTTTGCTCGCATGTACATCTTTGTACCACTTGCATGCCTGCAGCCTGAGGCAGCCAGAAGGCACTGGATCCCCTCATTCTGGAGTTACTGATAGTTGTGATTCATCACATGGGTGCTGGGAATCAAACCTGGGTCCTCTGGAAGAACAGCCAGTGCTCTTAACAAAGAAACCATCCTTCCAGATCCCTAGGGCCAGTTTTTAAAAGTTGTTTGAAAAACATCTTGCTCTGTAGCCCAGGCTGGCCTGAAGCTCTTGGTGGCCCTTCTGCCTCAGTTTCCTAAGTCCTTGTGTAAAAGCATGAACCACCATGAGTGGTGGATCAATTTAATAATGGTGTTTTAGTTACTTTCCTATTGCTATGAAGAGACACCATGGCCAAGACTACTTAGAAGAGTTTGTTGGGGGCTGGCTTACAGTTTCTCTGAGCCCATGGTCATCATGGCAGGGAGTGTGGCAGGAGGCAGGCAGGCCTGGCACCTAAGGAGCAGATAGCCTACATCTGCTTTGCAAGCAAGAGGCAGAGAGAGCCAAGTGGGGATTGCATGGGCTTTTGAAACCTCAAAACCCACCCCAGTGACACACCTCCCCCAACAAATCCACACCTCTTAATCCTTCCCAAGCAGTTCTACCAACTGGAGACTAAGTATCCAAACATATGAGCCTATAGGGGTCATTCAATTTAATAATGGTGTCTATGAGCCTCTAGGGATCATTCTCATTCAAACAAATGGTTCAAGTGCTTCCACTACAAGCCTATGGTAAACTGTGGGATTGATTAGTGAGGTCTGGCATGTGCTGGGAAGCACACTATAAACATTGGACACAGTAAAATTGCTTAGTGTATTTAAGTGTATGCAGTGGAAAGTGATAAGGTCTTAACAGATAACTACTAGAATCTTATCGCACTCTCTCAGTTGAGGCTTGCTCTCAGACTCATCATGACAATGTGTTCTTGCCTTCAGATCTGCATTCAAGACCTCATTTCCCCTATCAATGTTTCTCTGAATTTCTCTCTTTTGGAGGAAGAAGGAACACCAAGGGACCAAAAGGTGGTAAGACAGATGGAGGAATGGATGTTTAAGGGGAAAACTGGAAAATCTGCTTAGCAATAGTAAAGCATTATGTGTTAATTAAGCAGGAAGGAAATTCATAGGAGTTTGTATTAAAAGCAGCTTTGGAAAGAAGGCGAGCCTGAGGTGGCTCTGAGGTCTCTGAGGAAGAAGAGATAATGGGTGGAGTCTGGAGGGTCCCTCCAGTGAGCCTGTTCCAGGTCCCAGCTGGGCATCATCCCTGTTACATCCCAGAACTGTGCAACACCTACATTCCAGGGAGAGAGGCTCAGAAGGCCTAGCTTTGAGCCTGGGTCTGTTCCTTGTTGTTGCTAACACAGAGCCTCCTCTCTCTTGTGTATGCAATGCCACATTGGGATGCTATAGAACGAATGGGGGGATATCTATCCTAATTCCCAGGATCAGACACTCTCTGGCAGTGCCAGAGAATGATGTTCTCCTTTAAAATTCTTGATAGTAGAAGGTGATTGGACTGGTGGGAGGAAACAGGGTCTGGAGGAAGGAAGGTGGCCTGGGAACCTGACTATGGGCTTTCCTGGCAAAGCCTCCGTGGGTTCCATCCCCATCCACTGTGAGACTCTTCCAGAGCTAGAGGATTATTCCTGTAGGGTGACCATTAAGCCCATTCTGTGCCTTTGGCATCATTTGATGAGTACACCCCCACCTGTCCTTCTGCCCCCTAACCCTGAGATTTGGAGATAAGGGCAGTGTGCTCTGGCTGCTACAGATCACTTGAGCAAAGTTGACTGGGGCGTACTCTGTGCTGTGCTCCTCTGGACACTTGCTGTGTTGTGACCCTGCCCTGGAGGAGCTCACAGCCGGCTGCCAGAGAAGCCATGGTCGCAATCCTCTTCAATGGCACTGCTGTTAAATTGGGGACCAGTAATCTATGCCAGAGATCTGAGAGGGTAAAAAAAAAGTCCGCCTGTAGAGGTGACCCAGAGGTCCTTAAGAGGACAGGTAAGGGTTGAGAAAGACCATCATGTGATGTAGGAAGAAAGACATTGATTGGAGACTCTGGGGTGATGAGGTCAGAAGGGCTTAGTGTCTAGCTGTTAGACATTTCAGAAACATCAAAGAATTTTCACAAGCTTAAATTTTTTTGTGTTCATTATTTTAATTTTAAATGTGTGTTTTGCCTGCATGTCTGTATTTACACTACGTATGTGCCCATGGAGGTCAGAAGCAGACATCAGATCCCCTGAACCTGGAGTTTGGGGTTACCGTGTATGTGGGTGCTGGAAATTAAGTCCAGGTCCTCTAAAAGAGTGGCCATCCATCTCTTCAGCTCCTTCTGGGTCTTTTCAGTGCTAGTGGAAGAAACCCAAGTAAGACCTGCCGGATGTAAGCAAGAAAGGCAATTGACCGACCTAGCCTGAGGAACAGCTCTGGCTTTATATGTTCTGTATCCAGATACCTGGACAAAGGCATCAAGAATCTTTCTCTCTCCTTCTCTTTCCTTCTGTCCCTGCTCCCTCCTTTATGTACCCTAGACTGCTGTGGAACTTTCTATGAAGCTTAGGTTGCCTTGGAACTCCTGCCTTACCTGCTTCCACGCCCTGAATCCCGATTCCAGGCACGGGGCCTGTGCCAAGCTCACGAAGCCTGCTCCATAGTTCATGTAGCTTATTATCCTTAAATCAGAACCTCTGTCAGACCTCTGACAACAGGTAGAGACACCTTCCCTTTGTTGTGACCTAGTCATAGCCACACAGCTAACTCAATGACAGGGACCAGGCCTTGGTCATATGCATGCCCCTTATGTTCAGGGCAACCAAAACCCTCTGGAATGGGACCAGATATTTAGGAGCAGGGAGAAGACATTGCTGCCTTCACATAGACAGTTAAGCAGCTGGTTCCTACACTGATGTGGGCTGCACTGCAACAACAGGAACCTGGAGGGAAGAAGGACTGGGTAAGAGTCAGGCTTGAAGCAAGGCACTCTGGGAGTGGGGCCGGGGGGATGCATTAAGGGGAGTCTCTAGAGGCAGGATCACTGGGGACTTGAGATGTGCAGAGAGGCAAAAGGCAATGGCCATTTGTCATTTGCATCTGGGTGGGTGATGGCTCTCCACTACAGGAACACTAGAGGGAACACAGCTGTGTCAGTAAAGGGGATTCAAGAGATCAGCCTTAGAATGTGTGGGATCTGGGTTCTGAATCACACAAGAGGCAACTAGAGCTGTTCTAGGCAGGGCCAAGATACCTGCTGGGCCTACTCAACTTCAAATGAGAGAGGTTTACATTAACACTGGCTATGTGAGTGCTTGTTGTCGTTAGCTGTTGCTTTTCCTTTGTTGTTTGTTTGGGGAAAAGGTTGTCTGGAATGCTTAATAATCCTGCCTACTTCCGAATTGCTGGGATTACAGGTATGAGCTATCACACCCAGCTAAGAGTGACATACATCAAAAAAAAAAATCTTGTATTACAAATACGGATTGTGTGTGTGTGTGTGTGTGTGTGTGTGTGTGTGTGTGTGTGTGTATGTGTATGTGTATGTGTGTGTGTCAGAGGATAACTTGTAAGAGTTAGCTCTCTCCTTCCATTGTGTGGGAAGTCTTTCTTCTGTATGAGGCAGGAGGAGACTGGTGTGGCTTCTGAGATTCTAAATCAGGAGTCAACAAACCAAAGAGCACATGCCTTTTGCTTTTAGAGTTGTGTGGGTTCTGTGGTGGCCACATCTTGTGCTCAAAGATGCCTGGGGTGTAGCTATCACATCTGTGCACCTGGCCAAGGAGAACGGAGCAACACATACAGCTTCCCTTGAAGAATATTTCCTTAAAGAGCTACATAGTACTTTTACTGATGTCCCAGGGATTAAACATGATTACACTCAGGTGCAAGAAGATGTTTTTTGTTTTGCTTTGTTTTGTTTTGTTTGTTTTGTTTTGTTTTGAAGTGGAGACTGTTTTAGAGTCAAGAGGTGAGGACCCCTGTGTAGGTGCTGCCAGCAGTCTCTGCCTCCTCCTCTAATGGACACCCAGCACATCAGGACCCGGTACCTGAGGTCACAGTCAATAACACCATCCTGGGAAATGTCATTAGCTCTGGGTTTTATGAAATGAATGGATTAGTTGTGTGTGTGTCGGGGGTACTGATATGGTCAAGGGAGATGAGAGACAGACCTGGATTCTTTCAGAAAAACAGCTGAGGGGTTCAAGGCCCTGGATTGCATGTGACTCATGGTTGCCTGGGTAGTGAGCATCTGTGTGAATGCTGAGGTGGATGGAGAGCCATCAGCTTTAGACCTGTGACAGGTGCATATTATGGTGGGGAGTGCATTGTAAAGCCACTGACCCCCATCACTGAGACTAGAAAGTTAAGAGAAAGGAGGGAAGAGTTGGGGTGCCAGTGCCAACTTCAAGGACACACCTCCAATGGCCTAACATTCTCCAACTACCAGTTAGCTCTTCGAGGCTCTGCCACCTTCCAATTATAGCACAAGGCTGGGACCAAGCCCTTAACACATGCAGAGGCGGGCGTTCTAGATCCAAATACAGCAATGAGTGGGGCTGTCCACTCAAGTGCTTCAGGGCACTTCCTTATCTGCGTTAGGAGTCCTTTCTCCATGCTCTGAGGTTTTCCTGTACTGTCACATCATAACCCCTCACCCACTGTGGACATTGCGATGTCGTCTCTCCCTCCGTGCCTATTTTACAGGTTGACATGTTACCAAGTGCCCGGAAATAAGGGTAGGGTGAGGGCTGGTCTGGAGGAGAAGCTCAGGAAGTGCTGGGGAAAATGGAATGAATTCCAAGGAGATGGAGAGCGGGCCTAGGAGGATGGGGGGATGAGCAGAGGCAAACCACAGTAAAAGGACAGGCAGGGGAGGCCAGATGTTGAACAGCCTAGAGCTCCTGCCAAGGGTGGAACTGTAGGCTGCTTTGTCGCAGCCCAGATACCCATTGTGTAGCTGTCACTAGAGAAGGACCATGGACCTGGCCGTGTATGGGTAAGGGTGTAGAAAGACCATAGTCATTCTAGCTGAGCCCAGAGTCCCTCTTGTGCTATCACAAGACCTTCTCACTCACCTGAGCACCCCGTCTTCACTCCTCCATGCTCAACAGGGCAGGGACATGCAGCCTATCCTGAGACCTTCAATACACGCAGTGACTAAGGAGGTAAGAGGAGAGAGAGGCAGACAGGTGGGCCTGGGGACCCTGCCTGGCTCTGCGGGGTCTGGGGCCTAAGCCTCCTTCCTGGTTCCTTCTTGACCTTTCAGATCCCTTTTGAGAAGAACTGTGGTGAAGATAAGAAGTGTGAGGCGGACCTGGCTCTGTCATCCCCTGCCAGGTCTGTAAGCCTTGGTCCCTTGATGCCCGCCCGCCCCGCCCGGGCAGTTTAATTCCATCTTCCCTCGGTAGCTGCCAAGTATACTGAGGCAGTGTCAAAAGGCACTTCACCGGTGGGCTGTGTCTACTAGGAGGGGCACTTCCTTCTCTGACAAAGGCAATCATTAGCAGAGCCTGTGTTGGGGACGTGTTAGGACACTGAGCTGAGCATTGTAACGGTTGTTTGTGGTTAGCCTGTTCCCTCATCTCTGAACTCCTCACATTGATGCTGTTTCCTGTTGTCATGGCCCCATGATTCTGATCACCTCCCAAACCCCAGATCCGGAGCCCTGCGTCTGATGTCCTCTGCCAGCCTTGCTGTGGAGTGGACACTGAGGAACTCCGGGGAAGATGCTTACTGGGTGCGATTAGACCTGGACTTCCCTGGGGGACTCTCCTTCCGGAAAGTGGAGATTCTTCAGGTGAGCCCCAGGGTACCACCTGCCTGGGTAGTTTCTTGCACTGGCTGGTGTTCCCACAGTGCACTTTGGATAGCCTGGATTGCCAGAGTGGGGGGGGGGGTGGCATCTAATGTGTAGTGCTATGAGGGTCACATCAGCATCCCAGCCTGGTGGTGCTCATCAAACTCTGATTTGGAGGAGAGGTGTGTGGGGGGTGAGACGTTGGATTAGGGCTGAGGAAATGGATGGCACAGTCAGTGGGTAAGCAGGGTATGTTGCACACACGCAGACCTGAGTTTGGAGATAGGGTCTCACTATGTAACCCTGGTTGGCCTGGAACTCATAAGAGATCCACCTGCCTCTGCCTCCCGAGTGCTGGGGTTAAAGGTGTGAACCATTATGCTTAGCTAAAGTAATGAATAGATAAGAAGGAAAGACATAGAGGAGAGTGCAGGAACGAGGCTCTAGGGTGGTGTCTTTGGTGCACTTGGAACCATGCAGTTTCTTTCCTCCAATGGCTGGCATGCTCTCGAGCAGAGCTGTGCATTGTTTTGAGTAGATCTTTTAGGGGCTGCAGCTTCCAAGGTGTTTGCCTAGCACGAACGAAGCCCTGTGTTCCTCCCAGCACTGAATCCAGCAGGGAAGGGTGGTACCTGCCTGTAACCCTGGCACTGAGGAGGGGGTATGGGGGTGTGGGATGGAGGGCAGAGGGATGGGGGAGTCCAGGCTGGCAGGTTAGAAGGTCAAGCTCTCCTTGGCTACATAGTAAGTTAATGACTAGACTGGAATCCTGAGACCCTATCTCCAAAAAGACAGAACTTTTACTTTCAAATAATGTTTTAAAAATCATAAGTGGTCACCATGGAAATGTGCAAATTACAGAGAAGTTCAGAGTTTATATGGACAGCTCAGCAATTACTACATGTCAGTCTGTCTGTCTATATGCATGTATGTATGTATTTTGCCACACTGACAATAGAATCTAGGGCCTTGAACAAGCAATTTCTGTTCCTTTTGTTTGTTTGCTTTTTTTTTTTTGAGACAGGATTTCTCTATATAGCCCTGGCTATCCTAGAACTCACTCTGTAGGCCAGGCTGGCCTGGAACTCATAAATCCGCCTGCCTCTGCCTCCTGAGTGCTAGGATTAAAGGTGTGTGCCACCACCACCCAGCTGTTTTTAATTTTTTAAGTCTTTATATTTTGTTTATCTATTTTGAGTGCATATGCATGTGTGTGTATATATGAAGGTGCACACATGTGTCAGGACACATGTTATAGCATGTGTGTGAAGGTCAGAGGACAATCTGGAGTAACTGTTTCCTTCCATCATGTGGTTCCCAGGGATTAGACTCAGGTTGAGACTTTTAGCATTTTATTTTACTTTATCTTTTTTGTGGTGAATGATGTAAATTTAGCATTCTAACAGTTCCTAGGCACACAGCTCACTGGCATTGGATCGAGTGTGTAGTCACATGACTATCTCTCTCCAGAATTTTTATGTCCTCTTAAGTAATAGGTGCCCTTCCCTGTTCTTCGTCTCTTGCTAACTTCTCATACACGGCTCTGCAACATTATATATTAGACTGCATGTAGCAATGGACTCACGACATGTGCCCTGCATATCTTTTTTTTCTTTAGATGATCTATTTTTTTTTGGTTTGGGTTTTGTTTTTTTTTTTTTTTTTAGATTGTATCTCAATCTTGCCCAGATTAGACTCAAACTTCTGGGTTCAGACAATCCACCTGCTTCAGCCTCTTGAGTAACAGGGACTAGAGACATGTACCTTTAGGTTCAGCCATGCCTTCTTCTTTGCCCTCTCTGGCCTTGCCTCTCTGAGCATGTGTCATGGCAGAACAGAATTCTGGGAGCTACAAGTCCTGAGAGTTAGTGGCCTCTGGGGACCCTAGACCTTGTCCCTCAACACGCTTCTTCACTTTCAGCCACACAGTCGAATACCTGTGAGCTGTGAGGAGCTCACTGAGGGGTCAAGTCTCCTGACTAAGACACTGAAATGCAATGTAAGCTCTCCCATCTTCAAAGCAGGCCAGCAGGTGAGTGTTGGGCCACTCTCTCACAAGAGCCTGAGCGGGCAAACAGGGAGAAGACCCTGGTTCTGGGGAGGGAGCAGGTGGATGACCGAGGGGGACAATATACAGAGCTGCTTTGCATACCTGAGTTCTGGATTGGGGATTAGACAAACCCTAGACTGGGTTATGCGTTTTATGACCTTGCACGCCTAACTCAGCTGCCCAGAGCTTTAGATTCATCTGCCCAGTGGGGATGAGACACCTACCTCATGACTGGACCATGAGGCTACTCCTGAGCCACCTCCATCTTCTCTTATCTCTGCTTCCTTCCCTGCCAGGTGAGCCTCCAGGTGATGTTTAACACACTACTCAACAGCTCCTGGGGAGACTTCGTCGAGCTGAATGGCACTGTGTACTGGTAAGCAGACCCATCCACATGTGTGTGCTAGGGGTTACACTGCCAGGAAGCCTGGCCAGGCTCTGCTAAGTGTCTCTCCACCTCACCCCTCGCAGTGAGAATGAGAACTCAAGCCTTCAGGAGGACAACTCAGCCGCCACCCGCATCCCTGTCCTGTACCCTGTCAACATCCTTAGTGAGGAGTAAGTGCCACTGAGGGTAATCACGCACCCCTTCTACCTGTGCCTTCCATCTGGGTGTCCTTGCCAGCCACGCTCCCCCACCATCTCCATCCCTCTTCCTTCTTGGACATCTCAGGTTTGATTAGAGTTCATCCCAGCATTACAAGGAGACCCTTTAAGGGCTGTCTGGATCAGTTGGGTCAGCGGTCACCAGTGGAGAAGCGTGCTGTTGGCTGCTTGGTCGCAGACTCTTTCTGAAGCTTCCTTTATTCCTGTGATGAGCTTTGTCACTTTGCACAATGCTAGTGATGAAGTCAGGTTCAGAGAAAGTCGCCTTTTGCCCAGGCCCATGCAGGTAGGGAGGAGTAACTCAAGTTTGTCTCGTTCTAAAGCACTTGGCCATGTCCAGTTGTGCTGAACTCCCTGGGATCTGCGTGCTGGAAGAGAGTGAAGGAACGTGTCCAGAGTGACCTTTGCCCTCCAGCCCCTTACCGTCCAGTCAGAGCAGACTCACACAGGTGGAGTCAGCGCTGTCAGTAGGCAGCGGGTACAGAGGAACTCAAAGGGTATCAAGCTGGGTGTTCTGGTTACTCCACAGAGCACAGTGGCTCTTTGAAGTTGGCTCTATGTGGTGAGCCCATGTCCGAGCTCAAGTCTCCAGGGCTTCTGGACATTAAGTGTCAAGCAGGATGGTGTTGATATGAAACATCAGGGCCGGGGCTGGTGAGATGGCTCAGCGGGTAAGAGCACTCACTGACTGCTCTTCCAAAGGTCCTGAGTTCAAATCCCAGCAACCACATGGTGGCTCACAACCATCCAAAATGAGATCTGACGCCCTCTTCTGGTGTATCTGAAAACAGCTACAGTGTACTTACATATAATAAATAAATAAATACATCTAAAAAAAAAAAAAAAAAAAGAAAGAAACATCAGGGCAGGTGTGGAGAGATGGAAGGCTCGTGGAGAAAGTTGACCTTGGACTTCGATCTAGGGGCACTGGGATGAGGCCAGGAAGGAGACAGCGAGCAGAACATAATAGGCAGAGGCCCAGGAGCGGGACTTGAGAGTGGGCAAGCAAGGGGGCAGCCTCCAACACTGGCAGCGTGTGCAAAAGAACGGCGGGAGGAGAGTTGGTGTGATCAGTTTGGCTACAGTCACCTGGAAATAGTGGCAGTCAGAAGATAGTGGGTTGTGTGTAATTTTAAAAACATCTCCCACCTTTGCCTGGGGACCATGGCCTGCACTCCCGGCTTGGCTTAGCTCCAAGATTGGCTGCTGCCAGCCCCACTCCTGGCTTGCCAGGGAGCTGATGTATGCTCTGCTGGCTCTCTCTCAGCTTCTCTTTTGTTCCTCCTGGTTCAGCTTCGCCAGGCAGCCAGCTGTGACCCGGCCTCTCTCTCTCTCTCTCTCTCTCTCTCTCTCTCTCTCTCTCTCTCTCTCTCTCTCTCCCTCCACCTTTGCTCCATGGATGAAAAACACTCAGACAGCTTTATTGCTTTAGAATTTACCTGCTAGCACAATTGCTAAGCAACGAATCTTCTGCGCTAAACTTATCAGCTAGCCTGTATCAGCATCCACCAACCTCCTTGGCTATCCCCCAGTGGTGGAGGCCATTGGATCTAGCTTCCCTGAGATCTTACGATTATTTTGATTGTTTTGTGCTCCTCCTCCCAAAGCCTGGCTGAAAAGCCCTCTCCTTTCCCGGATTCTCTTTTTTCTTCTGGAACGCAGAAGTTCCACCTGTCCCTTCTGCCCAGCAAGTGGCCTCCTTTATTGACTTTTATTGACCTCCTTGATTGACCAAATCAAGAACCAATTAGGAAGCCAGACTTTAGTATCAGCACCTCCCCCTGCACTGGTGCACGTGGGAAGGACGCACATGGAAAGATGGTCATGTAAACAGTGAGCTCAGTTGACACACTCATGAAGGTGGCATGTAGTACTGAGGACCCAGCTCTCAAGGTATGACCCTAATTCCAGAGCTTCTGACCTGTCTCTCTACCTATCTCTCTTAGTTCAAAGGTCTAAATGACAAGGTGCCTCTGAAGGCCTCAGCACAGTGCTGGAGGCCCAGAGGATTCTTGGGGTTCGGACTGCATGACTTCAACCTTCCATCTCTCCACAGCCAAGAGAACTCCACTCTCTATATCAGTTTCACCCCGAAAGGTCCCAAGACACAACAAGTCCAGCATGTCTACCAGGTATGGGCTTCCAAAAGGAAGGATTCTCAAAGCCACACTTTCTTTTATTTTTTAAAATTTTATCGATTTTTTATATGTATGGGTATTTTGACTGTATGTATGTCTGTGTACTACTTGCATGCCTGGTGCCTTCAGAGGCCAGAAGAAGGTGTTGTGTCCTCAGGAACCAGAGTTATAGATGGATGAAAACTGCCATGTGGGTGCTTGGAACTGAATCTGAGTCCTTTAGAAGAGCAGCCAGCGCTCTTTACCGAAAGCACTAGGACAGGGCCTGATGTGGTCCGTCATGATGCACTGCCTAGCTAACAATAGCCCTAGAACTCACCCAGGCCGTGCCTCAGGTCACACAGGGTGGTTGGTAGTCAGGGTGGCACCATTCAAACTGCGGTCTCTGCCCTTTCTCAGGTGAGGATTCAGCCGTCTGCCTATGACCACAACATGCCCACACTGGAGGCCTTGGTTGGGGTGCCGCGGCCTCACAGTGAGGGTCTTATCACATACACATGGAGTGTACAGATGGTGAGTACCACTCAGAAGAGGGCTAAGTGAGCTGGTCCACGGTGGGAAACAACCGCACTGAACTGCTAGGTGTAGGAAGGCAATGTGGGTGTCTGGATTGGACAAGGTTATCTTGGGGAAGAGAATGGAAATGCCTGAGTTCTGTGGGGTAGGGAGTGGCCTAAGATCTACTAGAGACTCCCACTTCCAATTCCTAGGATCCCCTTGTCACTTGCCACAGCGAGGACCTGAAGAGGCCACCCACCGAAGCCGAGGTATGAGTGTGTGAGCTGAGGAATCAGGCTGGGAGTGGGCAGTCAGCTGGGGATGGTGAACCTGGCTGACCGCTGACTGATGCTCTTGACCACAGCAGCCTTGTCTGCCTGGAGTCCAGTTCCGCTGTCCAATTGTCTTCAGGCGGGAGATCCTCATCCAAGTGACCGGGACCGTGGAACTCTCCAAGGAAATCAAGGTAACACCTGCTGGTAGTTGCCCGTGAGGATCCGTTTGCCTTAGGGGTGGTGGGGATGGGCTTCCCCCTTGAGCGCTGTCCATTTGTCTCTTTTTGAGTAAACACCCAGGTATGCGCGGCTGCAGACCAGCAACAGCAAAGCCATCTGGATTTGTTTGAAGTTTGTAGGTTTTTTTTTTTTTTTTTTTTGTGGTGGTGGTGAAGGTTTATTTATTTTTGGTTTTTTCCCTTTGGTTTTGGTTTTGGAAAACAATATTTTTATGCCACCCTGGAAATCTCTACATAGACCAGGCTGGCCTAGAACTCACAGAGATTGACCTTCCTCTGCCTCCTGAGGGTGGGATTAAAGACTAGGTAAACTACCACACTTAGCTTTGCTTTTGAGTTATGGTCTCTCTGGGTAGCCAGTCTAGCTGGCAACTCATGATCTTTCAACCTTAGCCTTCTAAGAACTGAGGTTAGAGCTGGGTACCACCACACCTACATACCAAGGGTGCTCCCTTCTGACTCCGAGGAGTGAGTGACACATTAAACCATCACAGTCAAGAAATAAGAACAGGATCCCCTCACTGTGATTTCTTCCCCTCCTTCCCTGTGCAAACGGGCCTAAGTCTAGGGTCTCAGACCTGTGCTGACTCTCTGCCCTCTCCACAGGCCTCCTCCACACTCAGCCTCTGCAGCTCACTCTCCGTCTCCTTCAACAGCAGCAAGCATTTCCATTTGTATGGCAGCAAAGCCTCCGAGGCCCAGGTATGTATGTACCCCAGAAGCCAAGACCAGGCAGCAGAGAGGTTCGGGAACCCCATGTACAGCTCATAGAGAAGAAGGGGAGCTTGGCCCACTCAGACCCTAATCTACTCCAAATTCTTGTGAAGCACGAGGTCCCACCTCACTGAGAAGCAAGCCACTCCAGGCTTGTCTGAGCTGCCAGAGACTCAGGTCGAAAGATCAATGCTGTGGTACCTTAGCAGAGCGCCACCAGCATCAGTGAGCAGAGAGCAGTGAGCACAGAGGCCCGAGTTCAGGCAGCTCGGTGTGGCCCGAGATGGCTCTAAACACAAGAGAGTGGGGTCTTCAGGGCTTTGAGTGCCCAGCTGAGGCACTTCCTCCTGGGGCCGATGGCAAGTTATGTAAGTCTCAGGGCAGCATGTGGTACACATAGCCGAGTGACTTGTGAGTACAGAGGGTGACACATTTGTGGGAGAGGGACTGTAGCCAGGTGCAACCCACACATAGGAAGTGAGACTAGGGACGGAGTAGGCACGTGGGGGCGTTTAGGGTGGGTGGGCTTTTCCTGCCCTCAGCTAGCTCTCCTTCCCAGGTCCTCATGAAGGTTGATGTGATCTATGAGAAGGAGATGCTTCACCTGTACGTGCTCAGCGGCATTGGGGGGCTAATGCTGCTGTTCCTGATCTTCCTGGCGCTCTACAAGGTAAGAGCTTTCAGATGGTTAAGCTGGGGGCAAAGAAGAGGCATTGGCATGGACCAGGAGGAGCATGCTGGACCGGGGAGCTCACTCCACCCTTCTACAGATAGGTCTGTAAGACCCCAAGTACAAGTGAGAGAAACGTCACCATCACTCAGGTTAACACTGGCCCAGCCAGGACTGAGGGAGGAGAGAGAAAGGAGATACCCATATACTGAGGACCTTCTGATAGCACATACTGCACTAGGCGCTGTGAAACAGAGATGTGTAATATATACATGGTCCTCACTCATGTGAGATTCACAGTCAACACTCAGGACATGGACAGGAGTGAGCTTAATGAGAGCTAGACCAGGGTCTGTCTACTCTGGAACCTGTAATGGAGATGCCAGCTTAATAAGCTGGTGGACCACCAAGAAGAGGTGATACTTGAACTGAAATTTACGTGAAAATCAGAGGTGAAGAGGAGCAGAGGAACGATGTCCCATGAAAAAGGCTCCGGAGTTTCAGAAAAGAAACAGGGTTTGGTCATGTACTCCTGCAAGCCCAGCACCTGGGGTCAGAGGTAGAACCTCTGCAAGTTCAAGGTCAGCGTGGGGTGCCTCAAAAGATAAGGGCGAGGGGCTGGAGAGATGGCTCGGCTGGTAAGAGCACTGGCTGCTCTTCTAAAGGACCTGGGTCCAATTCTCAGCACCCACACGGCAGCTCACAACTGTCTCTAAGCTCCAAGAGACCCAACACTCTCGCACGGACATTCATGCAGGCAAAGTACCCATGTGCATAGAAATAAATAACTTTTAAAAAGATAGGGGGAAAGAGACAAAAATGGGGTAGAGCCACCCAGCCAACTGGGCCTTGAGTCTTCCACTTCATGCCTTGCCCTGATGTCCCTCTCCCCATGGCCACCACCAGCTCTGCCTCCTCCTTCTGAACTCGGTTACTTTTCTGCTGTCCCACTGCTCTGTCGTTTATTAACAATGTTCCTATTAGGACTGTGTAGAACCTACACATCTGCATCTGTCTGGACTTTGTGAATAAACAGATGTTGTTAAGAAAAAGTGTGTCTCCACACTTGTCCAAGTGTTACTTAGAATTAATTCTCAGAGCTGGGAAAACTGGAGCACATGCACACACACACACACACACACACACACACACACACACACACACACACACATAGTTTTAAGCTTCCAGGAGAGTATACCCAGCACATATTAAGCATTACACTATTGGTTTTTAAAAAAGATTTATTTATTTACTTTATGTATATGAGTACACTGTAACTGTCTTCAGACACACCAGCAGATGACATTGGATCCTGTTGAAGATGGTTGTGAGCCACCATGTGGTTGCTGGGAATTGAACTCAAGACCTCTGAAAGGCAGTCAGTGCTCTTAACTGCTGAGCCATCTCTCCAGCCCCTGATTCTTCCTAGTAGAAGATATTGACAGATTACTCACCTGAAATCTAAGAGCGTCAGTGCAAGCATGCAGAAAGCCCTGGGTTCCGTTTTTAGTGCTGAAAAGAAATATCACCTGCTTAAAAGATTTATATGTGACTTGTATGCACACCTTGTATATGAAGGAGCCCAGGGAGGGTGGTTAGAAGAGGGAGTCAGATCTCCTGGAATTATGGGAGGTGCTGGGAACTGAACTCAGTTCCTCTGCAAAAGCATTAACCACTCTTTACTGCTGTGCCATCTCTCCAAACCAGGTTTGTGTTTTGTTTATTGTTTTGTTTTCTGAGACAGGCTTGGGGTTGCTTTGATAATTGCTGAAATGATCTCGAACTCTTGAACCCCCTGCCTCCACCTCCCTAGTGCCTGGAACACAGGCCTACACTACTGCACCTGGCTTTATGCAGTCCTGGGAATCAGCTTGTACGCTAGGCAAGCATTCTACCAACTGAGCCACAGCAGTAGCCTAGTGATATTTTTTATTGTTGTTTTGGTATGGTTTTGTGTAGACACAGTTTTTTCTGTGTAGCCCTGGCTCTCCTGGAACTCACTCTGTAGACCAGGCTGGCCTTGAACTCAGAGATCCACCTGCCTCCTCCTGAGTGCTAGGGTTACAGGTGAGCGACCATCCCTCAGCTCTAGAGGAGTTTTTGTTATTGTTGTTGTTGTTTGTTGTTGTTTGTTTTTGGTTTTTTTTGAGTATCAGCATGTAGGCCAAATGGCTGAAACTCAAGATCCTCCTGCTTCTCCTTCTGAATGCTGAGATTATGAGCTTGGGCCACCATGCCTGCCTGAAACATGGCATTCACATGAGTGGAAAGAATAAATTAGCAAACTTAAAGCATTTTAAAGTATTCACAAGATTTAAAAAACCATATTTTTTTACTTTTATTCTTTGGGGGGACATTGGGACAGTGTCTCACTGTGTAGTCCTAGCTGCCTAGAACTTCTAATGTAGATCAGGCTGGCCCTGAACTCATAGAAGTCTACCTGCCTCTGATTCCAGAGTGCTGACTTTAAAGACATGTACCACCACACCCATGTTTATTATTTTATTATTTGATTTTTGTGGAAAGTTGACTCAGTGGTTGAGAGTACTTGCTGTTCTCACAAAGGATGAAAGTTTGATTCCCGGCACCCACATGGAGGCTCACCACATCCTTACACACCAGGCATGCATTTGGTGCATAGATACACATGCATGCAAAACACTCATATACAAAATAATAAAAATAAATCTAAAATTTAAAACTCTTGTTATTGGTGGGGGGTGGAGGCTACCATAGTGCACAGGTGGGGGTCAGAGGATAACTTTGAGGAGTCTGTCCTCTCCTTCCACTGTGGCTCTTGGACCTAAACTCAAGCAGTCAGGCTTGTGTGGCAAATGTTCTGACCCACTGAACCATCTTACGGCTGCTGCTGCTGTTGTTGTTGTTTTGGTTTTTTGCTTTGTTTGTTTTGTTTTTGAGACAGGCTTTCTCTGTGTAACAGAGCCCTGGCTATCCTGGACTCACTTCACAGACCCAGGATGGCCTTAAATTCACAGAGATCCACCTGCCTCTGCCTCCCGGGTGCTGGGATTAGAGGCGTGCACTACCACACCTGGCCTCTCTGCTTCTTAAAAAGAAATATTTCTGAGCATCAAACATACAGATCTCTTCCTGTCCCTGGAGCAGATGCTACCTGCCTGCGGTGTATCCTGTTTGTCTGCGTACGATGTCTTTACACCTTGCAAGGGCAGCTGGTTTGGACATCTGCCCACTCTCTCTGTGTTTCTGGCAGGTTGGCTTCTTCAAACGGAACCTGAAGGAGAAGATGGAGGCTGATGGAGGTGTTCCAAATGGAAGCCCTCCAGAAGACACTGACCCTCTGGCAGTACCTGAGGAAGAGACCAAAGATATGGGCTGTCTAGAGCCCCTCCGTGAGAGTGACAAGGACTGAGACAAGGTCTGACACACTGACAGCCCAGGAATAGACTTGAGAGCCCTGGCTCTGACCAGCTTCAGTCACATGCCAACGTGTACCCTGTCCTTCGCTAGTCATTGCTGTTCCTAGTCCTCAGTTTTCCCATCTCGAGCATAGAGCTCATTCCTATGCTATCTACAAGTGCTTGGTATGTAGGCTGAGGGAGGCCAAGAGGGCCATCGATGAAGCCTGTCTTCTGCTAACCTGCCTTGTCTCTCTGAGAGAATCTTTGAAATAAACTCGGAGAAACTGCCACCTCAGGACCCAGTAATACCCCAGCCTTCCCAACTTCCCTCAGCTGTCCCTACCTCCTGGATCTGCCCCTCACTCTCTCCTATGGCTATTGCAGATGCCTTCCTGAGTCAGAGACAACATTCCTTAATGAGCCTTAGGTCTTATAAAGCCTCTGCTGGAGATGACCCACCTCTCTTTCCCAGGCTGCAGCTACTATTCCAGCCTCTCCCAGAGTGTTTCTCCTTCCTGCACTGCTGTATTTGAGCTCATGTCCTTTTCCCCCTGGACTGTTTCTGCCTCCTCCTGTCCCCACTAAGGAGGGCTCCACGCTGTGCACCTTGCACCAGCCTGTCCTTGCCTCTGTCCGCCAGGTTATATTTCTTCTCTCTTTGATGACTTAGTTGATTTCTACCTGTCACTGAGCTCCTCAAGGTTAGGGTATGCTTCCTGTTCAGCGTAGGACACTCTGGTGACATCATAGGCTAGGGAGTGGTATAATAGGTGTAGTTTCATTGAATTGATGGAGACTCTGGTAGAGGAATAGGCTGGGTGGACCCCTGGCATTGCATCCTTCAGGGCTCTGCCTTTCCAGGCTCCATCACATCCTGTAAAGCTCCCCAGCTCCCATCCAAAAGTGGTTCAAAGAGCTCAATACAAAACACATGTGCGGCAGTTTGACTGAAAAATGTCTCACACAAGCTCAGGCATCTGAACGCTTGGTCCCCATTAGAGGCTCAGAGAGGCCATGGGATGGCACGGCCTTGCTTGAAGGAGTATGGAAGGGCTGTGAGGGTTTACAGAGTGCAAGTTCACTCCTGGCTTCGTACAGTTGATTACTCACTCTCTCTGCTTCCCGCTGTCTTGCCTGTTGCTGGCTGCTGTGTGTCTTTGTCGTCAAAGACTTAAACTCTCTGGAATCATACGCCCAAATAAACTTACTTGAGTGTGATAGTTTATCATGGCAACAGAAAAAGTAGCTAATCCAGCACGCCTGTATCTGCTTATGCAGTAAGTGTGGAATTCTGTCCGACTCTGATGGTTCAGAGCTAGTGCAGGGTTCCAGCCTGGCTTATTTAAATGAATATATTTCCTCAAATGTTGTACCAAATAGAACCAAAATTATCAACCCTGCTTCTCATCTCCTGTATTAGGGTTGGGTTTTTGTTTTGTTTTATTGTTTTGTTTGTTTCTGCAATAAAGCACCCTAAAGAAAGCAGCTTTTGGGGAAAGGTTTGTGTGTGCACTTTATTGAGGTATATGTGTTCACTTCCTCTAGCTGTGGCCCCATGTTCTGGGCTTTGGCTATGGTACTGGTCTTGGGGTCCAGCTGTAGTCCTGCACCTCCATTTCCTCTCTCAGCGAGTCCAGGTGCTGTTGCACACCAGGCTGGAAGGATGAAGTGAAGTCTGGAATGCGTGGGGTCTGCGGAACCACTTGAGAGTGCCAGCTAGGAGAAGGCCTCAGAAGGCTCTTTTAGATGATACTCAATGAAACAGCTCTATTAGACGATGTCCAATGAGACAGCTGGTGCATACACACTTTATTCGGGGTGATCAAGGGCTATATATGAACCTTGGAGAGTGGGAAGGAGTTTTCAGGGTGAATGTAAAATCATTGGTTGGCGCTTAATGTATTGTGAATGCCTCATTTACATGGAAAGGATTCCAGGGATTCCAGGTACTTACTGCATTGGTTCTCAGGAAAGAGGAAGTTGAACTTGTAAGTTTGTCAAGAACTAGGTGACCTTCCTTGGATAGAAGATTGGGGTCATGCTCCTCAGATCAGGCAGAGAAGGGGAAGCCCTGCTGGTAAAGGGAGTCCTCTGTTTTGCACCTGGCTCAAGGGAGCTATCTGCACATGCTAGACTTCGACCTTAAGTAACCTGGTTTCCCAACAGTTTATTTTGGCTTACACTTTCAGGGTGACTGTAAGTCATTGTGTAGGGAAGGAAGGTGCCAGGAACATGAGTGTTGTCCCACTGCATGGGGAGCCTGGAAGCAAAGAACAAACAGAATGTGGAGGAGGATATCAAATCTCAAAACCCACCCGGAACCCACCCCCTTCAACGAGACCCCACCTCCTGAAGTTCCCATAGCCTTCCTAAGCAACATCACCAGCTGGGGACCATGTGTTCAAATACACGGACCTACGGATGGCATGTCTCATTCAGATCCCAACCTCCCTCTCCTGCTTTGCCATCATGAATCTCAGGCAGTTAACCTTGACCTGAAGCTAACATTGTGGGGTAATTCCAGACAGAAGCATAGAGAAAGATTAAATAGAAGAAGATGCTAAGAACAACCTGATGGTTCTTTGGGAAATAGAAATAAGTAATCTGGAGAAATGGTTCGGCAGTTAAGAACACATACTGCTGCACAGAGCCTGGGTTCAGTTTGCTGCTCACATGGTGGACAACTCACAGCTTGCCTCTAGCTTGCCTCCAAGGGGATGTGACACCTCTGACTTCTGAGGGTACCTGCACTTACATGTATACATGGAGACATACATATACATGATTAAAAATAATAAACCTTCAAAATATGGGAATAATATGTGCTGGGAATGATGGCACCACCAGTTATTAGACCACCTAAGAGGCAGAGGCAGAAAGACCTGGAATTCCCGGCCACCCTGGGCTATTTGACCAAACTAAAAGAGATGAGGCTAGTTGTTAGGACCTGGAGGTTCAGCTCAGGAGTAGGAACTTGCCTGGTGCTCATGAGTTCTTGGGTCTGTCAACACACTGAAGAAGAACAAAGGCAAGGACGCAAGGGGACTCAGCTTTTAGTTAAAGCAATATGGACGCCCTTGAAACCTATAAGCCATAGAAAGACAGTCACTAATCCTCTTCTGTGGTCAGCAGGACCCCCAGAGAATGGATCCCAGGACTGGGAAAAGAGAAAATTGCCCACCCATACAGAAAAGTGTCAAGAGATTCTCCAGGCAGTGACCTTTGATGGCCCTCTTCTGCCTCCAGGGAGTATATGAACATTTCTAAGTCTGGCATGAAAAGCACAAGACCATCATTCAGTCTGTCTGAGCCTCATCTGAAGAAGGCTGGGTGCGACCTGCTCTGCCTGCGCTGGCTCTTACTCTCCCTGGCCCAGTATGCTCCTCCTGGTCCCCGCCAGTGCCCCTCCTTTGCCCCAGTTGTCTTGACAATGCTTTACTGACATTGTAGAACCTAACAGCCTCTCCAGCTACATCAGACTTTTGCTTGATGTGACCCCAAGGAACCATGGGAAGGGCTCATTAAGAAGATTCTAGTAGACGGCCGTGGTGGCGCACACCTTTAATCCCAGCACTTGGGAGGCAGAGGCAGGTGGATCTCTGATTTCGAGGCCACCCTGGTCTACAAAGTGAGTTCCAGGATGGCCAAGGCTACACAGAGAAAGCCTGTCTCGAAAAACTAAAAAAAAAAAAAAAAAAAAAAAAAAGAAGAAGAAGATACTAGTAATGAAGTGTAACCATTTTCCCGAAAGGGGAGATGTGTGTTTTGTTTTAATTACATTCGTGTGTGTGTGTGTGTGTGTGTGTGTGTGTGTGTGTGTGTGTGTGTTTAGGTGTATGTGTACTACAGTACAAGCTTGGAAGTAGACAGTTTTCTTTCTACAATGTGAAACCTGGGGAATCTAACTGAAATTATTGGGCTTGGCCAAAAACAATTGCCTTTCCTGGTTGAGCCCTCTCCCCAGCCCTCTTAGCCTTCCAGGAATGTCACAGAACAACTGACAGCACATGAGACCATGTGGAGGTGTGAACCATTGATTTACTGTGTGTTCGATGTTGAGACTGTCTTCCTATGTAGTCCAGGCTGCCCCTCTGTGTAGCCCCATCTGGCTTTGAGTTGGAGGATCACTATTTTGCTTTAACAAGCACTTGGATTGTAAGCAGACACAACCATGCCCTTCACATTTGTTGTTTCTTGGCTACTTTGTCTGGGACTCTATTCTGGGCACTGAAGATGGAGTAATGAAAGAATAAGTCCCCTTTTCAGGAAGCTGTCACTGTAGTGGGCAAAGAGAAAAATGACTTCAGGTGTGGACAGAGGCCATGAAAATATCACATCAAGATAAAAGAATAGTAGGTGACCAGATGGGCTATTTTAGATAGATCAGAGGGTGTCTTAGGGTTACTATTGCTGTGATGAAACACCATGACCAAAGCAACTTGGGGAATAAAGGATTCATGTGACTTACACTTCCACAGCACTGTCATCAAAGAAAGGTCAGGGCAGGAACCTGGGAGCAGCAGCTGATGCAGAGGCCATGGAGGGGTGCTGCTTACTGGCTTGCTTCTATTGGCTTGCTTAGCCTGTACATATAGCACTGTGGACTACCAACCCAGGGATGGCACCACCTACAGTGGGCTGGGCTCTTCCCCATTAGTCACTAATTTAAAAAGTGCTCTACAAGCCGGGCATGATGGCACACACCTTTAATCCCAGCACTCGGGAGGCAGAGGCAGGCGGATTTCTGAGTTCGAGGCCAGCCTGGTCTACAAAGTGAGTTCCAGGACAGCCAGGGAAACCCTGTCTCGAAAAACAAAAACAAACAAACAACAACAACAAAAAAGTGCCCTACAGGCCTGCCAGCAGTCTGATCTTATTGATGAACTTTCTTAATTGAGGTTGCTGCCTATAAGATGGCTTTAGCTTGAGTCAAGCTGATGCAGAACTATCCATCTGTGACTATCCACTCTGTGACTCTGAACACAGCAACATTATTTTCAGGATGAAAGGGCTGCACCTGTCCAGCCCCTCTCCACTGATCCATCCTGTCCCAGCTACCTCTGGACCTTTGCACATGCTATTCTCAGCAAACAAGTGAAAGAGTTCACAGTGGTAGGGGCTTTTAAAATTGTGTGTGTGTGTGTGTGTGTGTGTGTGTGTGAGTGTGAGAGAGAGGGGGGGTTGGATATCCAAAGACAACTCCTGAGTTCTGGGATTTGAACTCAAGTCATCAGGCTTGGTGGCAAGCACCTTGATCCACTGAACTTTCTCACTGGCCTGCTCCATCGTTGATTATGAGACATGGCCTAGCCATGTTTTCCAAGCAGGCCTCCAAATCCTGAGTTCAAGTGATTCTCAGGCTTCTGTGTGTTGGTCAGTTGGAGCTACAGGTGTGTACCACTACACCTGGCTATCCAAAAGTCATTACTTTAAGACCCTTAGCCCCATGGGCATGGAAGAGTTGGCCCTGTGGTGGTGGTGATGGTGTGAACACCAGAGAGCCGTCCCTGCTTCTCAAGGGAGAGCTGGCCCTGGACTGTGCTGGTAGCAGCTCAGCTCTCCTCAGTTGATGGCTTCTGGTACAGGTGCAGGAGGAGAAAGACTCATCCTCGCCACCTCCCCACAGTGGGGGGCTATAACCTGGCCATGCTCCAACAAGTATAGTCAACACAAAATGGGCTTGCTTTTCTTTTGGGTGGGGGGAAGGGGAGAAGTCACGGAAGACATGGGGAGACTGGAAGGTAATTGTGCATGATGCATGATGTGAGATTCCCAAAGAATCAATTGAAAAAAATGTGTGCCATCATGGCCAGCCCTTCAAGGCCCTTTGAAATCGTTCTTGGCTCCACCATCCCACCAGCGCTTTGCTCGAACATCTTGGGGCTCATCATGCTGCGGAGGCAGAATGCCTTACCCATGTTTCCAACACCTGGTCCTCCCCAGGATTAGTACAAAGGAGGCAGGCACACAGTAAGTGTGGAATTCTGTGGCCCTCAAATGTTTTGATCTCAGAAACCCTATATGCTCTCTTAAAAAGCTGAAGAGAAGCCAGGAGTGGTGGTGCACGCCTTTAATCCCAGGCAGAAACAGGCAGATTTCTGAGTTTGAGGCCAGCCTGGTCTACAGAGTGAGTTCCAGGACAGCCAGGGCTACACAGAGAAACCCTATCTCGAAAAACAAAACAAAACAAAACAAAACAAAACAAAACAAAACAAAACAAAGCTGAAGAGAGCCCGGCAGTGGTGGCATATGCCTTTAATCCCAGCACTCAGGAGACAGAAGCAGGAGAATCTGTGAGTTCAAGGCCAGCCTGGACTATAAATTGAGTTTCAGGACAGGACTATACAAAGAAAAACTGTTTTGAAAAACCAAGCCAAACTACCCCCCAGCACCCCAAAACTTAAGAGATGCTTAGCAGTAAAGAGAGCACAAGGCTTCTGCAAAGGGTCTCAAGGCCCAAATCAGGCCATTTGTAAGTCCAGCTTCAAGGGATCCACCATTGCTGGCCTCAGGGTACCTATTCTCATGTGCACATACCCAAACAGAGATAAGAGACATAGATTATATATTTCTAAGTTTTTAAAAATACTGCGGGGCTGGAGAGATGGTTCAGTGGTTAATAGCACTGACTGTTCTTCCAAAGTTCCTAAGTTCAAATCCCGACAACCACATGGTGGCTCACAATTATCTGTAGTGAGATTTGACGCCATCTTCTGGTGTGTTTGAAGACAGCTAAAGTGTACTTAGATATAACAATAAATAAATCTTTGGGCCAGAGCGAGCAGGGCCAACCAGAGTGAACAAGGCCGGAGCAAGGTCCTGACTTCAATTCCCAGCAAATACATGATGGCTGACAACCATCTGTACAGCTACAGTGTACTCATGTACATAAAATAATAAATCTTTAAAAAAAAAAAAAGATTCAGGGGCTGGTGAGATGGCTCAGCGGGTAAGAGCACCCGACTGCTCTTCCGAAGGTGATAAGTTCAAATCCCAGCAACCACATGGTGGCTCACAACCATCCTTAATGAGATCTGGCGCCCTCTTCTGGAATGTCTGAAGACAGCTACAGTGTACATATAATAAATAAATAAATTAAAAAAAAAAAGATTCAAATGTGTGAGCCTGCAAAAGCCATTCTTTAAAAAAAACAACAACAACAACAAAAACCTAGGATCCTCCAAATGCCTTATTGACACGGCTTAGATCTACTGATATTTATTAAGTTAGATGTTTAAATGGAAATGAAATAATATACCACCACTGTGCTCACTAGTTTGATGTCAACTTGACCCAAGCTAGAGTCATTCTGAAAGAAGGAACCTCAGTTGACACATTGCCCCTACCAGATTAGCCCGTGGATAAGCCTGTGTTGCATTCTCTTGATTGATGATAGGTGTGGGAGGGCCTAGGTCACCGTGGGCAGTGCCACCCCTGGACTTGTGTGGTCTTGGATGCTATAAGAAAACGAACCAAGCCAGGCAGAGTGAGTAAGCCAGTAAGCAGTATTCCCCTCTGGCCTCTGCATCAATTCCTGCCTTGAGTTCCTGTCTGGACATCACTGGATGATTCACTACAAACTGTAAAATGGAATAAACGCTTTCCTCCCCAAGTTGCTTTTGGTCATGGTGTTTTATCACAGCAATAGAGCAATAGAAACCCTAACTAAGACAGCCCCCAGCCCCTCATTTTGTGAGCTATTGGAATAATTATTCCAATATGTCAGTATGTGCCATGTGGGCCCTAGGAAAGGAGAAGGAAGAGGTCAGAGCCCAGCCTTGTGCAGCGGTGCAGGCCTGTAATCCCAGCAATATGGAAGCCAGGCTGGAAGAGTGAGTTCAAGTCCTGTCTGTTTTGCATGGAAAGTCCCTGGGGGTGGTAAAGTGGACTGGATATGGCAAGTCACTTGTCTAATCTCAGCACTCATGAGGCAGAGGCAGGCAGTTCTCTGTGAGTTTGGAGTCAGCCTGGTCTACAGAGTCAGTTCCAGGCCAATCAGGATGACTGCATAGTGAAACCCTGTCCAAAAAAAAAAAAAAAAAAGCTGAGCACAGTGCTATCACCATTAAACAAGCCTGCTTAGCACTGTTCCTGGCTTGAATTTGCCAACAGTGTCAAACAACAACCATTTCCTTGTGTAGGGAAGAGTTCCACAGATAACCTGGGGGATCTTGAACAGCTAGACTTAGTGTTGGACCCTGTCTTAGTCAGGGTTTCTACTCCTGCACAAACATCACGACCAAGTAGCAAGTTAGGGAGGAAAGGGTTTATTCGGCTTACACGGCTTACACTTCCACATTGCTGTTCATCACCAAGGAAGTCAGGACTGGAACTCAAGCAGGTCAGGAAGCAGGAGCTGATGCAGAGGCCATGGAGGGATGTTACTGATGCAGAGGCTTCCCCTGGCTTGCTCAGCTTTCTTTCTTTCTTTCTTTCTTTCTTTCTTTCTTTTTTTTTAGATTTATTTATTTATTATATGTAAGTAACTGTAGCTGTCTTCAGACACTCCAGAAGAGGGCATCAGATTTCATTATGGATGGTTGTAAGCCACCATGTGGTTGCTGGGATTTGAACTCGGGACCTTTGGAAGAGCAGTCGGGTGCTCTTACCCGCTGAGCCATCTCATCAGCCCGATCAGCTTGCTTTCTTATAGAACCCAGGACTACCAGCCCAGGGATGGCACCACTCACAATAGACCATCCCACCCTTGATCACTAATTGAGACAATGTCAGCCGAGCATGGTGGCGCACGCCTTTAATCCCAGCACTTGGGAGGCAGAGGCAGGCGGGGATTTTGGAGTTGGAGGCCAGCCTGGTCTACAAAGTGAGTTCCAGGACAGCCAGAGCGATACAAAGAAACCCTGTCTCACAAAATCAGAGAGAGAGAGAGAGAGAATGTCTTACAGCTGGATCTCATGGGGACATTTCCTCAAGGGAGGCTCCTTTCTCTGTGATAACTCCAGCTTGTGTCAAGCTGACACACAAAACCGGCCAATACAGACCTAGAGTTCTCAGAGTTCTTTCATGACCTTGTGGTGGACTTCTGGGAGATGTGCCCTTACAGGCTTGCTCTACTCCAGACTGCCTGGGCGATCCCTCAGGAGCTGCATGGAAGAAAGGGGTGGAGTCTGAACAGCTCTGCCCCACACTCATCTGTTTGATCTGTTTTTAGATTCAGTCTGATCTCTGTCCTCAGGTTTCATATCTGCCAAGTCAACCAACCACAAGTTGAAAGTGTTCAGGACTTGAGGATGTAGGTTAGAGGGAAGGCGAGTGTCTAGCACACTGGGGCCCTGGTTTTGATCTTCAGCATCTCCAAAAAATACATTTAAATGTACCCCAAATTCCTTTCCCCATCACTATTCCCTAATAGCTATGGAGCCCTTGTGCTATACTAGTGTTTAGAAGAATCTGGAACTAAGTAGAAGTGCAAGGGTGGAGTTGGGATGTGACTTACAGTGGCAGAGCTCACAGAGGGCGTTGTGTTCCAACGTCACCAACAATCAGTGTTAGGGAGCGTGTGCCCAAGTCAACTGCAAGTACTTCAAAAATGTTTATGATGACCTTGAGCAGCCTATGATTTTGGTGTCACAGAGTGTATCATCCCCACCCCCAGATACCAAGAGACACATAATATGGAGGACCTGTGCACACAAGCTACTTCTTTTCAAATAAGTGCCCCCCATACCCTTTGCCTATGCTTCCCAGCTTTCAAGGGCCTACAAACATGTTTAGAAACTGAATTTAAAACCTGTTTTGAGGGGTGGGAAGCTGGAGAGATGGCTTAGTGGTTAAGAGCACTTGCTGTTCTTGCAGAGGACAACCACATGTAATAGCTCCAGAGGATCCTCTTTTAGGCCCCTCAGGTACCAGGCATACACGTGGTCCACATGCACGAAGTAAAATCTCAGACACATAAAATAAAAACTATATATATATTGCCCTAGGTGGTGTGGAGCAGCTCGGTGCTCAGGTGAGGGTCCCCTGGCTCTCCCCAGACCTCTTTGAAGCCCAGATGTGACACTTTTCTTAAAAGTGGGCTCAGCTGACACTTTTTTTGAAAGTGGGCTCAGCTGAACTTCTGAAGACAGAGTCTGTTTGGCTCAGGGTATAAACATGTTCTAGGTACCTGCTACCAAGCCTGAAAACCTGAGTTAACTCCTGGGATCCACAGGGTGGAGAGAGAACAGACACCTGCAAACAGTCCTCTAACCTCCACAAGTGACCCACAAGCCATGTCATGTCTGTTAGGGGTTATCTACCAGAGAAGACTGCTTGGACATGGGCTTAAGCCAATAAAAGTCTTTATTAGCTGGCTGGTGACTACACTGGGAGTTTGGGATCCAGGGTAGCCCAAGCCTTTCTCAGGGTGGGCTTTTAGCATAAAACCATGGTCTGGGTTGACCAGAACAGTTAGCCAGAGGTGCAACTTAAGAAGCCAAAACTCTGCCAGGCAGTGGTGGTGCACGCCTTTAATTCCAGCATTTGGGAGGCAGAGGCAGGTGGATTTCTGAGTTCAAGGCCAGCCTGGTCTACAAAGTGAGTTCCAGGACAGCCAGGGCTATACAGAGAAACCCTGTCTCAAAAAAAAAAAGAAAAAGAAGAAAAGAAGAAGAAACAAGAAGAAGAAGAAGTAGAAGAAGAAGAAGAAGAAGAAGAAGAGAAGAAAAGAAGAAGAAAAGAAGAAGAAAAGAAGAAGAAGAAAAGAAGAAGAAGAAGAAGAAGAAGAAGAAGAAGAAGAAGAAGAAGAAGAAAAGAAGAAGAAGAAGAAGAAGAAGAAGAAGAAGAAGAAGAAGAAGAAGAAGAAGAAGCAGCAGCAGCAGCAGCTACCACCGCCACCAAAACTCAAGGTTAGTGCATTCAGAGGCTTTCCTAGAACTATGGACTTCAATGTGAAAGATGCTGAGAGAGAGTGAAAAATTATTTAAGCCCCTAGACCTATGTCCAAAATAGAGAACTTGCCCCATTGTTCCAGGATGCCAGGTGTTTGCGGTTTTTGCCTTTCTATAGCCCAATGCCAGGTGTTTGCGGTTTTTGTGCCTTTATAAACCCCTTACCCCTTGAGCTCCTGGTCGATTCCTCTACCCTTGTGTGGAATACGAGTCATCCCCAGTGCACTGGTCTTTCCTGAATAAACTTCTTGCAGTTTGCATCAAGACCGTTTCTTGTGAGTGATTTGGGGTGTCCCCTCTCCTGAGTCAGAACGTGGGAGAGTCCTCACATTGTGGGTCTTTCAAATGACTAGTTCCTTGTTTTAGTTTTGGCAGGTGGTGCTGTCTACATGCTGAGTTTTACAGCCTGAATGATACTTCCACCATGGAGTTAGTTGTGCTAAGATCTGTGGCCTTGTTACAAAGCTCAGAGCTGAAGAGATGTCTTGATGGTCAAGAACTCTTGTTGTACCAACTCCTTAGGACGAAACTTCTGGATGAGAGACAAAAAGCACTGGACCTAGCTTTAGTTCTTAGCACCATCTGTAATTCCAGCTCCAGAGGAGTCACGCCCTCTTCTCTCTGCTGGCTCCAGGGACATTCTTATTATACACACACTTAATGTGTGTGTGCAGGCAAAACACTTATACATATAAAAAATAAAATATATAAACCCAAAAAATTTACTCCAAGGAAGACAGAGAGCCCTGCCTGAAACCCCATCCCTTGAGAAGTAGAGGCAGGAGGGCTGCCATGAGTTCAAGGTTAACCTGAGTTACATAGTAAATTCCAGGCTAGCCTAGGCCTGTCTAAAAAAAAAAGCAAAACAAAACAAACAACAATAAAAACCCAGCAAATAAAAATGCTTTGTTTTTGAGATGGTTTCTCTGTGTAGCCCTAGCTGTCCTGGAACTCAGAGATTCGTCTGCTAAAGGTGTGTATCACTACCACTCAGAAAAAAAAAAAAAAATGCATTTTCTACCAGAACACAGAGACAGTTAAATCTCTGTGAAGCTGAGGCCTGCCTGGTCTACATTGGAAATTCCAGGTTAAATAGGACTATATAGTGAGATTATATAAAAAATTAATTAAAAAATACATATTTGAGCCAGGCAGTGGTGGTGCACACCTTTAATCCCAGCACTTTGGAGGTAGAGGCAGGTAGATTTCTGAGTTTGAGGCCAGCCTGGTCTACAGAGCTGCAGAACAGCCAGGGCTACATATCTCAAAAACCCAAACCAACCAACCAAATGAAAAACAACAAAAATATTTGAAACTGCAGATGTAGCTCAGCGCTAGAACAGTTGTCTAACAAATGCCACGTCCTGACTCAAGCTCCAGAACCATAGTAAATCCAAATGTAAAATAAATCCAAATATAAAATAAATAAATCCAAATATAAAATGATAGAATTGAATGTTTAAAAGCCAGGCATAATGATGCATCAGAGGTAGGTGGATCTCTGTGAGTTTGAGGCCAGCCTGTTTTACACAGAGTGTACCAGATCAGCTGGGGCTACACAGAAAGACCCTATTTTAAAATAAAATAAAATAAAATAAAATAAAATGCCTGGTATGAAGTCTTTGGACGTGGCTCCATTGGTACAGTGCGGAAGTTGGTACAGTGCGGAACTGCCTGTCTCCACTTCTGTGAAACAGGAGCAAACTCTCAGACGCTTGCTTCAGCAGGCCCTCCCAGTAGGCACTGTCTCAAAATGTGCTCCCAAAAGGTTTCTCATGGTGTGGCCTGCTCTCTTCTGCTAAGGTCACAAATGCCCATACTCTAGAATCCTCCATTCTTACTGATAGTAAGTCTGCATCAGCCTGAGTCTGGAACTTAGATGGGAAAACAGGGTAGGTGCAAGGTGGTCCCTTCAACTGATACACGGTATCAAAGAAAGCAGACCAGCCAAGCCCAGCTGGTCACACTGGCTGGTAAAGGGGCTAGAGAAGTGGTTCCATAATCTGGGTCAAACAAATACTTGGCCTCCTCTTTGGGTGGAGCTGAAGTGTAGCTGCCTGCTCCAGTCTCAAGAGCCCAGACAGAAGATCTACTGGAGGTGCCTGCAAGTGCTAACTCAGTACAGGGTGGGGTTAAGCCAAGGCTCAATGGGGAGCAGTCACACCTAGGTATGAGCACCCCCGTGTGGTTTTCTAACATAACAGACCTTTAGTTTAGGGAGAGCTGAGGGCTGTTTGCACCTCCTACAATCAGTCCCTTTGAATCTGTGCAGCATGCAAAAGCACGTGAACTTTGGTGCCCAAGGGCAAATAAACCATTCTCTGAACTTCAAATGCGAAGATCTCACTAAACTACTAATCATAAAAGCACTTCTGGGGCAAGACCCTGGCAAGACCCCAGCAGCTGCAGTTCTGACTGGTATCTCCCATTGCTCAGGGAACTGTCCACATACAAATCTTAAGGACAAATCTCTTACCACATAAAAGTTTTATTGAACTCACATGGCTCCAAAGCCTGAGGAAGACAAGGCAGGATGGGGTTTGCTCTGAGATCCAGACCCTACCCTTGGGCCTCACTCCCCACCTACCTACCCTTTGCCTTCTTCCTGGTTTCACAAGGGTCTCAGCAGCTACCAATCTAAGCTACCCTACTCTAATTGACACTCCCTTGCCCTCCCCCCTCCCCATCTAGTACTTTGCCAGAACAGGGCCTCCCAGAGAGCTCACTGCTGCTGAGACAGGCTTGCTCCTGGGGCTTCCTGTTGCCTGTCGGGCCTCCCTCCAACCCCTTCATAGCCCAATTCTCATACTTCTCGAGGGCACGTGATTTCCTGCACCCTGACCCATCTTCTAGAATATTTCATCCTTCTATTTTCCACCAGCTTTTCCTCTATCTGGTTTCTTTAAATTTCCTGACCCCATCTCTTCTGCACATCACCTCCCCACCCGTGACTGGTTAGCGGCGGCCGGCTGCGTGGGTCCGCTGGTGGCGGATGAGGTCGGAGCTCTGCGAGAAGGCCTTTCCACAGTCATCACACTTATAAGGTCGTTCCCCGCTATGCACGCGATGGTGCTGCAGGAGTGTGGAGGAGCGACAGAAGCCCTTGCCACACACGGCACAGCGGTATGGCCTCTCGCCTGTGTGCGAGCGCTGGTGCTGGATGAGTGTAGAGGAGCGGTTGAAGGTCTTGCCACAGTCGGGGCAGCTGTATGTGCGGCCTGGCAGGTGGGTGCGGGCATGGATGGCCAGAACTGAGCTCTGGCCAAAGCGCTTGCCGCACTCTGGGCACTTGAAGGGCTTTTCACGGGCGTGGCTGCGGGCGTGAGGGATAAGTGCTGACCGTTGGGAGAAGCTTTTGCCACAGATGCCACAGCTGAAAGGCCGTTGCCCAGTGTGCACCCTTTGGTGGCTGCGCAGGGACGAGTTTTGACTATAGCACTTGCCACACTCGGGGCAGCTGTAGGGCCGCTCGTGGCTGTGGGTGCGCTGGTGTCGCAGGAGGTAGGAGCTGTCGCCAAAGGCCTTCCCACAGTGTGGACACTTGTAGGGCTTCTGGCCAGAGTGGGTACGCTGGTGGCGAAGTAGGTAAGAGCTATCAGCGAAGGCCTTGCCGCACCTGGGACACTTGTAGGGCCGCTCGCCTGTATGAGTGCGCTGGTGTTTGATGAGGTCAGAGCTCTGGGAAAAGGCCTTGCTGCAAACCTCACATTTGTAAGGCTTCTCACCGGTATGAATGCGCTGGTGCTGGATCAGGGTCGAGCCTCGTCCAAAGCTCTTCCCACAGATGCCACAGATGTTAGGTCGAGGGCCTTGCCCACCCCTGGCCCGGCCACCCCTACGGCCTGGCCCACGCAGGGTTCCTGTCAGATTCAGGGGATTCTGGAGCATCTCAAACTGGGGTGTAGCCAGCAGAGCCCCCGAAGGCATGTCAAATGGAGCCCCTAGAGGCAGTGCTCCTGTGGGCTGCTCCCCAAACCCTTGAGTAAAGGAGTCCAATGGGTGGACTCCTAGGGGGATGCTCAAGGGATTCTTTTCCTCGGGGCTCAGATGCATCTCTGCACCTTCCTGGAATTTGGAACTTTGAGTTTCAAACTCAGGGCTATGGGTTTTGAACTCAGAATTCTGAACGCCATCTCCAGAGTTCTGTGGTTCATACCCGGGACTATGAGATTCATACCCTGGACTTTGAGATTCAAATTCGGGGCTCTTTGAACCGTACCCAGGGCTTTTGGGTTCATACCTAGGACTCCCAGGTTCACAGCCAGGGCTCCTGGGATTGCAGCCAGGGCTTCGGGGCTCATACTTAGGACTCTGGGATTCAGACTCCGGGCTCTGAGGATCTGATTCAGGACTTCTGGGTGCAAACTCAGGGCTTGGGGGCACAAACCCAGGGCTTCGGGATTCAAACCCTGGGCTTTCAGGCTCAAACCTGGGACTCTGGGATTCAAATTCTGGGCTTTGTGGCTCAAACTCTGGGCTTTGGGGTTCAAGCCCAAAAGGTATTTCTTCAACTTCATAGTCCCCATTGCCTTCTTGCTGAGAAATTTCCCCTTCTTCATTCTCACTTGTGTTGCCTGCAGGATCTGAGAATTACAGAAAATCCAGATTGAATGGGGATCGGGAAGGTCATTTGGTCCATTAATTGTCCCAAACTTCTCTCCCCACTCCCCAAGCAGGGTCACTGGCCCCTACAAGCGAGGTGACGAAATGTACTACCTCCTCTCTAAAGACCCGGGACACTCAGTCTCCACCCTCCACCCCACTTCCAAGTGTTTAAGATTCCGGCCTTATTTTCCTCCCGCAGGCCACAGCCCAGTTTTCTGGCACACTCCTAAGAGGCGCGGTCCTTCCCTCACCTTTGAGAGACCCTTCGGGGCTGCCCACTGCGTCGGGACTGTGCACATCCCGGGACTCGAGGCCCCACGACGACGCCTCCCGCTCCATCCCTGCCAGTTCCCAGTGCGGCGGCGGTGGCGATGGCGGACGATCCTACGACCCAGTGCGGGCGCCTGGAACCCTGAGCCCTCGCCACCCGCCCGTTCAGATCCGCCGAGGAGACCGGGCGGCCTGGCTTCGGCCGCGAAGGCCGGACGTCTTGACCCTGGGCCTCTCCGGCCCCGCCCCTGTCCACTGCCCCGCCCCCCTCCCAAGGTCCCCGATTGTCTCGTGGCCCTCACCGGCCCCCGCGCGTCGTGGCCTCGGAGGTGAGGGGCGAGGCGACTCCTCCGGCCGCCCCCAGCCACAACTCCCAGCCCGAGACCCCGTAGTTTCGGCCCCCAGCCCCGGCCGGGCTACTGCGCCCCTGCCCCCTCCCCCCGCACAGGAAGTGTCCGTCCCTGGCCAGTTCCCCCCGCTGGCTCGCGCCGCGGCCTCTCTAGGAGCGGCTGGAGGTGGAAACTCGTTGGCATTAACCCTGGACTGGATCTCCCGGGCCTCGGGGGGTTGGGGACGACCCGACGCCCCGGAGCCGGCGGGAAGGACGACAGCAGTTTGTGTGTCAGTATCGCGGGTCTCGGCCTAACCAGGGACCTGTCTGCAGGTTTCTCCGACCATGTGCTGGCTACTGAGTGTGGCCAAGGGCGAAGCGGCAAGCGAGACCAAGGTCAGCGAGAAGGAGCGACGCTTCCCGGCGCCAGCGGGGGAGGCGGCTAGCTCCTCGCCTCAGCTTCGGGGTTCACTCGGACTGGCAACGGGAACGCGGACGGACGCCCGTTTGACCGCACAACCAGGCTCTGGAGCCCAGAGCCTGCTAGCCCGCCGAACTACGACAGTGACACCCGCGCCCACTCCCCCCTCCCCTCCCCCTCCGCGATGCGGGCTCGTTGCCAGAGAAACAGCTCCGCCTCCGCGCCGCGAGGCACCGCCCCTCCGCCCAGGATTGGTTGTTGGAGCTAGCTGTCTCTGCTCCACCTTGGTCCCGGGGTCACCGTGGGTCCCTGCCGTGTAGAGCAGAGGGAGTTCAAGCCAATCCAACAACTTGCCCGGCATGCCTGCGGGAGTGAGAGAGGGAGGTGCCGGGCCTCGCGAGCTTGGCCTGTGCTTTCAAAACTTTCCCCTGAGCCGTTTGTCCTGTATTAAGAAGAATGGAAGCCTAGGGCTCTTAGGGTAGACACCCTTCCTCCTCCGATTTTCTCCCTTCTCGTTTCTGTCTGCTCTCAGGTTTTACAGGTGCGGAGGGGCCACTCCAGAGATGCTATCATAGGACGATCTTTAATTTCTCCCCTTTCCAAATCTTGTGTTTAATTTAATCCCTTGTTTCTGGATTTTCTCACAAGCATGCGGGAGAGTTCGGAGAGTGACACTAAAGAGTTCCAGAAGGGAACCCTATAGAAAGGAGAGAGAGAGAGAGAAAGAGAGAGAGAGAGAGAGAGAGAGAGAGAGAGAGAAGAGAGAGAGAAGAGAGAGAGAGAGAGAGAAAAAAACCAAACGGGCCCTTTTATAGCAGGCCAGACTTACCTGGCTGTTGCTAGGTAATTGTTGGGCGAAGCATAGAAGGAATACCTGCAGATAGCCCTGGCCCTGCCCAGTCTGCTGGCCCTGTTTAGCCTTTCTCCCTGTTTCCCTGTGCTCTAGACGCTTCCAGATGACTTTGGCTGTTCTCTGTCTCCTGTCGACAATTAAAAATTAGATAAAAACTTTCCCTTAACCCTAGCATGGAGCAGCCATGTCGTCAGTATCATCTAATCTAATCACTTTTCTACTCTTCTGCTAAAGCAAGTTTGGTAGTATTCTTGACAGCTAACGAGCCAAATTCTCTGAACTCGGCTTCCTGCATACTGTAATTAAGGGTTTTACACAGCCAGCAAATTTGAAGATTGTGACGAATCTGCTAAGCCTTTTGGGTCTCAGATGTCCAGATCTAGTAGTGATGTGTCTGACCAGGACTGGTCTCTCTTGCTCTTTGTTATTCTTACAGTCTTTACCTCAGACTGGCCTTGACTTAACTATGAACTGCTGGTCCTCTTGCTCCCATCCCCAGAGGACTGGGATTATATGTATGTGACAACATGCTCGGCCTTGTGAGTATGAGGCAAAGACTACATCAACTGAGCTACACCCCTAGCTGCCTTCTCTTTCTCTCCTCCCCTTCTTCCCCCTCCTCCCCCTCCTCCCTCTCTCCTCCTCCCCCCTCCTTCTCTTCATCTTTCTATCTTCTTCTGTTTCTCCTTTTTTTCATAACCAAGTTGAGAACCGTCAAGTTGGCATTCACAGTGCATCTCCCAAGCAGATTTGCATTCACTCCCCTGTTCTTGAACTAGAAAAAAATGTCCTTCAATAGCAGACACATTCAGTCATTGGGTCAAGACACCCTGCTTTAAGGGAAAACTGCTTTTATGCCACTCGCTCAGACTACATGAACTTCTGGTCTTCATCTGAAGCATTAGAGCAACTTCAGTCCATTCAGTGAGTTTCTCACATCCAGTGGCTGGGAATGAGATGCTGGACTTCATGGAGTCTGCATGGCAAAGGAGACAGTGTGCATTTCAGAAAAGTGATGTGGCAAGTAAGCCTTGCTTTGAAAATACCACGGTTTCTCATCTGTGGGTTCTGCACCTTCTCATTTAACCAAGCGTAAAAAAAGATATGAAGGGCTGAGAATGTAACTCAGAAATCAGAGTGCTTGACACAAAGTCCTGGGGTTAGCCTTCAACACTGGGGATAGTGGTAATAGTTTCTGTTTGTGCTAAACACACACAGCTTTGCTTTGCCAGTACTCCCCAGAAAACAGTGTAATAAACTGTGTGAGGAAGAGAAAAATGCAGATCTGCTTGGGAGATGCACTGTGGATGCCAACTTCACTATTTTCAACTTGGTAATAAAGAATATATAGTGTGTGTGTGTGCACACACATGTGTGATCTAAAAACAAATGATTGTTTTCTGTAAGGGATTATTTTCTGTAGTATCCATTGGAATACTATATCTGCTGCTCTCCAGGCCAGTGAAACTTTGAGAAAACCTTCCTGGCTTAAGTTGCCTCTGTAACTGAGCCTCAGACATGTAGTAACACACACACACACACACACACACACACACACACACACACACACAGCCCTACAATAGGCATGGATTCTTTACCACCTAACCACAAAGGAACAGATTTATAAGACCCTTGTAAAGCGAAGGACCAGCCTCGGCTTGTAGAGGGGTTCTGAGAGAAAGGGTGTCTGGGAGCAGTGAAAACAAACGACTGGAAGTCAAATCATAGGTCCAAGCTGGCGGCCTACGTTCTACTCGATTCAGCTGTCCAGATTGCTTTCTCCCTGTTCTGATTTTCCCTCCCTTCCTTCCTTCCTTCCTTCCTTCCTTCCTTCCTTCCTTCCTTCCTTCCTTCCCTGATCTGCTGTCTGATCTGATCTCCAGAAAAAGTGGAACAGAGGACTAGAGAGATGGCTCAGCGGTTAAAAGCACTGGCTGCTCTTCCAGAGGTCCTGAGTTCAATTCCCAGCAACCACATGGTGGCTCACAAACATCTGTAATGGGATCCAATGCCCTCTCCTGGTGTCTGAAGACAGCTACAGTGTATTCATATGCCTAAAATTAATAAATCTTTTTTTTTTAAAGTGGAACAGAGAGAAAGCAATCTGAAAGCTGTCTTGAGCAAAACATAGGTTGCCAGCTTGGAGCCATGATTTGACTTTAAGTTGTTTGTTTTCGATTCTCCCAGAAACCCCTTCTCTCAGAAACCCTCTCCAAGCTGAGGCTGGTGCTTGACACCCTGGAAAGAGTCCCTAGGACCCTCAGAAAACAAAAGGTTCTCTTTAGCTTCAAAATGACTCATGTATTCCTAGACTGGTCCTGTGTGTTGATGGTGGCATGACTGACTTGCAGCTCTCATTTCAGGCTAGTCTCTGCATTACCTAGGTCTGTCCCATGCTTTCCCAACATTCACTCTAGTGTTCCCAAAGGACACTAGACAAGGAACTCACAGGTTTTCTTTATTGTTTTGAAAATAGGTCTTATGTACCCCAGACTGGTCTCCTGCTCATATAGCTGATGATCATTAATTGTTACCTTTTGGCTTCTACCCTACATGTGATGAGACTATAAGCATGATGGTCATCAAATCTAGGGCTTTGTGCATGCAGGGTAGGCACTGTGTCAAATGAGCTACATCCTTGGGCCTGCTTTCTTTTCTAAAAACATTTGTGGGGTGGGTATATCACAGCACATGTGTAGTGGTATATCACAGCACATGTGTAGTGGTATATCACAGCACATGTGTAGTGGTGGGGGGTATATCACAGCACATGTGTAGTGGTGGGGGGTATATCACAGCACATGTGTAGTGGTGGGGGGTATATCACAGCACATGTGTAGTGGTGGGGTGTATATCACAGCACATGTGTAGTGGTGGGGTGTATCACAGCACATGTGTAGTGGTCAGAGAACAACTTTTGAGAATCAGTTTTATCCCAGTGTCTGGGGAAAAAATTTGAGTTTGACAAGTACCTTTTATCTGTGGAGATATCTTACCAGTCCATTTCAACTCTTTTGAGCTATTCTTCATAACTTTCTACATTGACCTCAGCCGGGCAGTGGTGGCACACACCTTTAATCCCAGCACTTGGGAGGCAGAGGCAGGAGGATTTCTGGGGCCAGCCTGGTCTACAGAGTGAGTTCCAAACCCTGTCTCAAAAAACCAAAAAGAAAAAAAAAAGAAAAAAAAAAAAAGACTTCTACATTGGCCTCTAACTGGCAATCCTCCAGTTTCAGTCTCCCAAGTATGTATATTACAAGTATGGAGGTAAAATGTTTAGATTTTTCAAAGAGAAGCCAGAAATCTAAGTCTATGTGCTTGAAGTACACGTAGTCCCCACCCCACCCCTCTTTCTTTTAAAGGAATCACTATGTAACCCTGGTTAAGTTCCCAAGACCTCTTTAGGAACTGACATCCTACTTGGGCAGAAAGACACAAATTCCCTGCCACACTTGAATACTTCAACCAATGAGAACAGGATAAGTGTACAACAAAGACATGTTCCTAAGGAAATCCCCTATCCCCACATCCTGATTGGTGGAATAACTTGATACAGATGTTAGTGGACATTAGGCTTAAAAGCCCTGTAAGATCTTAATGTTGCACCCAGCTTAAAGTCTGGTCTGCAGCCCTGATTGATCAGTCTTGGGCTATGGCATTCAATAAATCATCCCTGTCTGACTGAGATCTGTATCTGAGTGGTTTGTATGATGATTCTCAAACCCCAACAAACTGTCAAAGCAGAAAAGTTCCATGGGGAAAGGACTTGCTGGAGTGTTATAGTTCTTATTTTTGTTTTGTTTGTTTTTTAAAGACAGCTTTTCTATGTGGCCCTGGCTGTCTTAGAACTTGCTCTGTAGACCAGACTGGCCTGGAACTCAAGAAATTCACCTGTCTCTGCCTTCTCAGTGTTGGGATTAAAGGTGTGTACCACCGCCACCTGGTTCTTAATACATTTTGTAGGCAGACTAATGTAACAGACTCTCAGGTTCTACCAAAAAATGGTTTTAGGTAAAAACTTCAAAATAATCTAACTCCTACTGATTTCAATTCTGGTTTAACTCTTTGCAGCCTCCAAGGAAATTTGAGAAACCTACAGTTACGTTTGCAATCCTTTTTTTTTTTTTTTCTTTTCTTTTTTGGTTTTTCAAGACAGGGTTTCTCTGTATAGCCCTGGCTGTCCTGGAACTTACTTTGTAGACCAGGCTGGCCTCGAACTCAGAAATCCGCCTGCCTCTGCCTCCCAAGTGCTGGGATTAAAGGGGTGTGCCACCACGCCCGGCTAAAAGCAATCTTTTAAGTCAAGTATAATAATGTAATTGTTGGGCAGTGGTGGCCCACACTTTTAATCCCAGCACTTGAGAGGCAGAAGCAGGCAGATCTCTACGAGTTTGAGGCTACCCTGGTCTACAGAGCTAGTTCCAGGACAGCCAAGGCTACACAGAGAAACCCTGTCCCCCCACCCCCACACTAATAATACAATGTCATAGTGGGAGCAGGAGTCCCTGGCTGGACAGCCACCACTGTTTCCATAGTAGCATTAATATGCATGAGATCACCTGACAGCCAAAAATTATTTTTGTCTTTTTATGAATGATAAAAATTGGAAAAGTTCTACGTCCAAGTTGTGATTGGTTCTGTACCAGAAGTTGGGCCTATTTTAATTTTTCCACAGGAAGAAGTCATTGACCAATCGATACTGGGTCATTCCTGCTATAAGGGAAAACAAAAACCCTAAAGGCTGGGGAAACCAACTCCTGGCACTCAAGCAGTGGTGGGGCCCCCGGCTGCTCCAACCAAACACCAGTGACTGCTGTCAGACTTCCCTCCAAGCTCAGTGGGGTCCCAGGCAGGCCTCTGGGTTCCATGACTGCAGGAAGCTAGAAACACTAAGGAGTCCACTTGGCCCACCTTGCTAAGACCTGCCAAGATGTGTCCAGTGGAGAATTGTTTTGTTTTGTTTTTTGAGACAGGGTTTCTCTGTATAGCCCTGGCTGTCTTGGAACTCACGCTGTAGACCAGGCTGGCCTCAAACTCAGAAATCTGCCTGCCTCTTGCCTCCTAAGTGCGCCACCACTGCCCAGAGATAATTTTTTTAATGATTCTCCTGAAAGGGTCCAAGCAATACATTACTGTAGTCCAGCGTGCAAATAATGTACAGGGATTTTATTCCTCTTTCCATGGGGTCTCTTACACTAGCTCCCATGTGCTATTAATCTTCATACCAATGGTTCCTTGCTTAGGAAACCAAGGATTGAATTTTACAGACAAAATATTGCTCTGAATATTTTGATCCTTTGGGTCTTAGTAAATGTGTCATTAATTACATAAAATACTTTGCCTTAGAGAACTGAGATGAACCCACATTATTTCACCTCCTCATAGTTGCGACCCCTTGGGTAAGAGGACTAAGCTCTTACCCTCCATCTTTATTTAAAGTAAACATTGTCTTACTGTCTCTGAGGGCTGAGTCCCACATTGGGTGCCAGTGTTAGGGGTCTCTGCAACTACTGCTGCCAGAAGGGGAACTATCGTCAGGAGGTGAGAAGGTAGTGTGGCTCAACACAGCCCAGCAGCCAGTATCCATTCCAACTTTGAGAGTTTGGCCACACATGGTTTATTTGGGGGCAGAGTTAAGCAAAGCACAACTTGGTAAAAATTTTCCTAATGACAACTATCTTATGTGCACAATAATGCCTAAGACATGACTACATCGAAACTCTTTGTAGGCACCATGTGACATCTTTCATAAGGATGAATTCTATAGATTGACAAGCTCATGATAAGGGTAGTAGTATCTGGTGAGGTCTCAGCCACAAGGATAGCACAAAGGTCACCAGGCTATTAACCACATCTGCTCCTAGCTTTCTGGGTGGATAACAAGTTATGTATTCCTCCCTTTGAAAGGGCAACCTTGTGTTAACACTCTAGGTTCCCCTAGTTCTTATCTATAAACACAAGGACTTCCATACCTCGTGTCCAGTGTTCCCTGATACTAGCTAGATACAGATACCTGGATGTTTTCTTCCATTTGGGGGCTGAGCATTGGACCACTAGGCTACAGTAATAGCAGTGATAGTCTTTGTTTTTGTTTTTGGGTTTTTTTTTCTTTTGTTGTTGTTGGTTTTTGAGACAGAGTCTCTATATAGTCACCCTAGAACTCTCTATGTAGACCAGGCTATCTTTGAACTCACAGAGATCTGCCTGTCTCTGCCTCCTGAGTGCTGGGACTGAAGGTGTGCGCCATTCACCAGGCTACAGTCACTTACTCTCTTCTTTTTGCAGGGGTTGGGGTTTGAGACAGTATTTCTTTGAGAAGCTCTGGATGGCCTTGAACTCACTCTGAAGACCAGGCTACCCTCAAACCCAAAGATCTGCCTGCCTCTGCCTTCCAAGTGCTGGGGTTAAAAGTGTGTGCCACTATACTTGGCGAATATAATCACTTAAATAAGTGGCCTAATCAAACATGTCTCTTTCCCATACCACTGCTCACAGCAAACAAAACTTTTCTGATTAAAGCTGGTAGCCACAATAGTCTATGGGCATGAACACAAATATTTAAAAGGTAATTTGGCAAATCCCTCATATTTATTTTACAGTAGCCACAGCTGCCCCACTGAGGTCTCTGAGGTCTTGTGCCCCCCTGCCACAAGTTTTTTTCCAAGATTATTTTTCTAGATGTAAACAACAGTTATTTGATCACACTGTGAACCCCGAGATTGTGTTGCTTACTAGAAAAACCTGTTTGTAGTTGTGGTGTGGCTCAGCCCCAGCACACACCATTAATCCAAGAGCTTTCTGCTTCAAAACAATAAGCAGAATTAAATAAAGTCAACCATAGGTCAAAAGGTGGAGCAAACAATTAGTTGACAGAGAGTGAACAGGAAAAAAAAAACATAGAAAGTCAGGAGGAACAATAGAGAGATGCTCAGGAAGTGGAAGGGAGGGACATTCAGTTTGAGGGTTTCTTGAGACGTCATGGGGGAAGGAGCTTGTCTTCTGGGATGTCACCTGAGGGAAAAGGTCATCTGGGTGTTTTCTCTGCCTCTCTGAGCTAGCAGGCTTTAACCCCAGCAACTGGTTCCCCAGTCTTTGTGGGTAAAATTGAACAATTGAGATTTTGATAAAAACATTTGATGCTCCAACACATGGCATGACCCCACAGACAGAAGTCACTCTAGCTGGGGACAAACTGAGATGCTGTCACCCCACAGTAAGAAATCACCCCAGCTGGGGACAAACTGAGATGCTGTCACCCCACAGACAGAAATCACCCCAGCTGGGGACAAACTGAGACGCTGTCAGATTTGGTAAGCAACCTGGGAAGTTCTCAAGGAGAGTTAAAGATGGGAAATACCATAATGGAAGGCAGTAGGACCCTGTATAGTGGTACTTTAGATGGCTTGAAAATAGAAGCAGAAAATGAAAAGATAGATAACTCAATTGAGACAGACATAATGCCATATATAATTACTATCAATTACTATCAGTTTGGTAATTTATATTTTATTCTTAATAGTCATATTTGGTTTTTTTTACCCAAATATGAAAAGTGGATTGATAAGATACAAGCCTTAGAAAGACTTACACATGAAGTAAGAAACCCATTCAGACACAGAGGAATTAAGACAAGAACCTACCATACTACTGCATGATGAAATGGAAGAGGGGTGACCTAAGGTTGTTAGAAAACCAACTTTTAGTTTATATAGTTACTATACAAGACCTACCAGGAGATGGTAGGCACCACAAGGTTGTGAAGAAGTCCAATAGAATCCTAAAAACATATTAGATATACTTGAGGATATTTAAGGAAGGGATTATTTCGTGTGATATGCATTCACCCTGTGTGATGCAGATATTAAATTTATGAGCAACTCAGAGCAGAATTATCCCCCAAGACAGGATAGATTTGGCAACAGCAATATTGGAAGCTGGTTCTCAGTTACAATGGTGAACATGGTGGAAAGAGGAAGCTAAGCCCATAAACAACTAAATAGGGCAAGAGGTATTAATATTTCCCAAGATACGTTGCTAGGTAAAGATCAATCTGCTGAGTCACAAAGACAGCTTGAATATGATAATCACACCTTGGTGCTTTGATGTTTAGCAGCTTTAGAGGCTTGGCAAGGTCGAAAAAGGCCCGGATCATTTACTAAAATTATACAAGACCCCAAAGCAGCCTTCACTGATTTTTTTTTTTTTTTTGCAATGATTGACTTCAGCTGTAAATAGACTAGTATCAAATTCAGAGGTCAGACACTTATAGAATCTTTGGCTTCTGAAAATGCTAATTCCGAATGCAAAAGGGTGATTAGGCCCTTAAAGGCAAGATTAAGTGCCAACAGAAGAATGGACTAGAAATACTCCTGATATTGGATTTCAGGTTTATGATGCTACTCTGATATGAGAAGTAATTTCTAAAATTTTTAGAAAAATCAAAATGTCAGACTTTTCATTGTGGTAAGCAAGCTCATTTGAAAAGGCGGGGAGTTCCTAGAAACATTTTTTTTTTTCTAGAGATAATTCAAAAAAAGCCCCATTTTTCTGGAGGATGTAGAAAGTGTGGCAAAGGCTGACATTGAGATAACGAATGGAGATCAATGAGGAACAGGCAAAGGAACCCTTGGCTATTTGGACACGCCCTTGGGAGCCTCCCAAAGGCCCTGGTGTCAAACTTGATTCAATCATTCCCTGTCAGCGTGGGAGAAACTCATCCACTGATCAATTAAAAGATTTGATGCCTGTCGTTAAAAACAATACTGCTCTGGATGTAATCAAGGACAGAACAGCTTCAGTAGATCAAACAAAAAAATTCAAGAGAGACCAGAAAGCAAATATGTTATTTTCTATATATTATCAACTATAAATCAGAGACCAAAGCTAAAACTTCAAATAAATGACATTGAAATTGAAGGTTTAGTAGACATAGGAGCAGATATAACAATAATTTCACCAAAATCTTGGCATCAAGACTGGTTTCTTCAGATGGTAAATATTCAGTTTCTATATGGATTGAAACTTTATCTCAGATAAAATGAAGTGTAAGATAGGTCAAGTCGCCAGGCGTGGTGGCGCACGCCTTTAATCCCAGCACTTGGGAGGCAGAGGCAGGCGGATTTCTGAGTTCGAGGCCAGCCTGGTCTACAAAGTGAGTTCCAGGACAGCCAGGGCTATGCAGAGAAACCCTGTCTCGAAAAACAAAAACAAACAAAAAAAAAACAACAAAAACAAAAAAAGATAGGTCAAGTCATGAGTCTATGGGGACACGATTTGTTTCAGCAATGGAAAACACAAATTAACATTCCTCCAGTCTCAGAAACAAACCATAACATAAATAATGCTTCTGAGAAAAACATTGAAAGGTATTATCAAGAACAGACAGACTTTTCAGGCTGCACATAAGCAGGTCACAACAGGTGTTGTTCTTTCAGAGACACCAACCACCCTACCTTAAATTGACAAACGTGTATAAGTGGATCAATGACCTATGACAAAAGAAAATCGCTGGTACTAGAACAGTTGTTACAGGCTCAGCAAATGCTCAACACATTGAAAAATCTAGCAGCCCAAGGAATTTCCCTGTGTTTGTTATAAGAAAGAAATCAGGAAAATAGAGTATGCTAACAGATTTAAAAGCCATAAATAAAATGATTGAGCCAATGGGATCTTTATAGCCTGGAGTCCTGTTGCCTTCTTTAATACCTAAATCATGGCCTTTGACAGTAATAGATCAAAAACATGACCTTTTCAGGGCCGGCATGGTGGCACACACCTTTAATCCCAGCACTCGGAAGGCAGAGGCAGGCAGATTTCTGAGTTCGAGGCCAGCCTGGTCTACAAAGTGAGTTCCAGGACAGCCAGGGCTATACAGAGAAACCCTGTCTAAAAAAAAAAACAAAAAACAACCAAAACCATGACCTTTTCACAGTCCCTTTGCCTGAGCATGATAGAGAAAGGTTTGCTTTCTCAGTACCTACTTATAATAGTTGTCCAATAAAGAGATTCCATTGGAAGTCTTACCACAAGGAATATCAAACAGTTGTACCATATGCCAATATTTTGTACAAGAGCTGTTAGAAATAATTCATAATCAGTTTCTTCAATCTATAATTTATCATTATATGAATGATACCTTAGTGACTGATTCAGATGCAGATAACTCAGAAAAAAAAATGTTTGATGAAATAAAGAGAATTTTGCCTTGCTGGGGATCACAGGTTGCTCCTGAAAAAGAAAAATACAAAAAGGAGATGCTATCAATTATCTAGGATATAAATAGGTCTGCAAAATATTTGACCGCAAAAAAGTTCTACAAATAAGGAGAGACCAGTTTAAGAACTCTTAATAATTTTCAAAAATTGTTGGGAGATGTTAATTGGCTAAGGCCCACAATTGGATTAACAGCTCAGGAGCTGAGTGACTTGTTCTGAGCCTTACAAGGTAATAAGGACTTAAATAGTCTGCTGAGGCTGAGAGAGAAGAAAGAAGAGAGAGAAGAAAGGCTCTGAAGAAAGGAGATTCCACCCAATCACAAAAGAAGTCACTTGATATGCACTCACTGATAAGTGAATATTAGCCCAGAATCTTAGAATACCCAAGATACAATTTGCAAAACACAAGAAAATCAAGAAGAACAAAGACCAAAGTGTGGATACTTTATTCCTCCTTAGAATAGGGAACAAAACACCCATGGAAGGAGTTACAGAGACAAAGTTTGGAGCTGAGACGAAAGGATGGACCATCCAGAGACTACCCCACCTGGGGATTCATCCCATAATCAGCCACTAAACCCAGACACTATTGCATATGCCAGCAAGATTTTGCTGAAAGGACCCTGATATAGCTGTCCCGAGTGAGGCTATGCCAGTGCCTGGCAAATACAGAAGTGGATGCTCACAGTTATCTATAGAATGGAACACAGGGCCCCCAATGGAGGAGCTAGAGAAAGTACCCAAGGAGCTGAAGGGGTCTGCAACCCTATAGGTGGAACAACAATATGAACTAACCAGAACCCCCGGAGCTTGTGTCTCTAGCTGCATATGTAGCAGAAGATGGCCTAGTCAGCCATCATTGGGAAGAGAGGCCCCTTGGTCTTGTAAATTTTATATGCCCCAGTACAGGGAAATGCCAGGGCCAAGAAGTGGGAGTGGGTGGGTAGGGGAGCAGGGCTGGGAACTTTCCAGTGTGCACTAGTGGAGTACTTAGAGCCAAAGATGGACCATATTTTAGTTATTTTGCCTTCTACTCATTCTCCCAATTGTGCAGAGAGAGGATAGTGTCTTAGAGTGGATATCTTTAGCATGCAAGCAGAGTAAAAAAATTACAGACCTGCCTATATAGAAAAGGTTTCTGAATTGATTCTGAAAGGGAAAATGAGACTTCCCCAATTAGCAGGAATAGCTACAGCAGGAATTGTGGTGCCTTCACTGACACTGAAATTGCCTCATTATTGGCACAAGAGGAACACTGGCACAAAACGTGCAGTGACTTTTTTGGGAGAGATTAACAACAAGTATCCCAAAAACAAGAGATTCCAGTTTATAAAAATAGCTCATTGGATTCTCTCCCTTGTAGTAAAAAGGATACCATTTTCTGGAGCCACTACATTCTATTCTGATGCAAATAAATCAGGAAAGGCAGGTTATAAGTCAGGAAAAAATAAATAACACAGTTCAAAGCCCTTATAATTTAGTTTAAATAATCAGAACTGGGTGCCATTCTTATGGTACTATGTGATTTTCCTGAATCTCTTAGCATAGTTACTGACTCTCAACATGCAGAAAGAATTGTTTTACAGATTGAAACTACTGAACTTATTCCAGATGATTCAGAATTAACTTTGCTATTAATCCACTTACAACAAGTAATCAAAAATAGAAACCATCCATTGTATACAACACACATCAGATCTCACACAGGTCTACCAGGCCAACTGGCACAAAGTAATGATGAAATTGGTCAGTTGTTAATAGGAAATGTGTGCTAGAGGCCTCGGAATTTCATAAGAAACACCATGTTAACAGTGACAGTTTAAAGAAAGAGTTTTCTGTCACTTGGCAACAAGCCAAGAAAATTATTGGGAAATGTCCAACCTGTTCTTTGTATAACCAAACTCCATTACCTGCAGGGAATCACCCAGAAGGTACCCAAGGAAATGCAATTTGGCAAATAAACATGTTTCATTTTGCAGAGTTTGGAAAATTAAAGTATGTAACTATATGGCATATAATACCATAGACACGTATTCAAAATTTCAATGGGCAGCTGCTTTAAGTTCTGAAAAAGCTGATTGTGTGATTACATATGTATTAGAAGTTATGGCTGTTACGGGGAGGATACCTGTACAAATTAAGACTGTCAGTGCTCCAGCATATGTCTCTAGTAATATAAAACAACTTTTTGCATATTGCATCATAAAGCATATTACAGATATGTCACATATTCCTATAGGACAAGCAATTTTATAAAGGCCTAATCATATTTTTAAGAGGTGCTTAATAAACAGAAAGGGATTACAAAGACCCCTGAGATAGATTACACAGTGCTTTGTTAATTTTACTTTTTAAAAATGTGAATGAGAGAAAAAGCCAACATGTTTTGAGAGATACTGGATTGTGGGGAAAAGAACTGCTGGATTGGATCAGCCTGTATATATATATATATTTTTTTAAAGATTTAATTATTTATTTTATGTATATAAGTACACTGTAGCTGTCTTCTGACACACCAGAAGAAGGCATCAAATCTCAGTACAGATGGTTGTAAGCCACCATGTGGTTGCTGGGATTTGAACTCAGGACCTCTGGAAGAGCAGTCAGTGTTCTTAACTGCTGAGCCATCTCCTCTCCAGCCCCAGTCTGTATATTTTAAAGATGTGATAATCTCAGAATCAAGCCAGGATATGTACTGTGTTGGAGAAGAGGCTATGCCTGTTTTCATAGGAAACAGAAAGTCATTTTTTTCCTTCAAAAGGTCATATTTGACTAGGGGAGATCTCCTGACTGCAGACGGGCAGAAAGAACCCAAGAACAACTGGAGGGGGTTGTTCTGGTGCTGCTTTATACGGAAATGCTAAATTCTGTACTCCAAGATCTGCTCCAAGATGAGGAGACCTTGTGTTGTGCAAACCTTGTCCCCCAAGTTATCCCTGATTGGTAAATAAAAGATGCCTACAGCCTGGCATGGAGGCGCATGCCTTTGATCCCAGCACTTGGGAGGCAGAGACAGGCGGATTTCTGAGTTTGAGGCCAGCCTGGTCTACAAAGCGAGTTCC
>LR749500.1:5569800-5591282 GCA_902729485.2 Mus minutoides
GAGGAGGAGGAGGCGGCGGCAGATGACTTGGAGCTGCCCCAGGACGTGTGTGAGTGCCCGCTGTGCCACGCCCTGTCACACGGCCTCAGGCTGGCCTCTGGCTCAGCACCTGCACCCTGTTTGTCCCCAGGGTGAGGGGAAGAGTCGGGGACAATGTTCTATACCTGGCCCAGCACCACGGGATGCCCCTGGGATGCCTGCGAAGCATCTCTGGCATGCTCCACCAGCCGGGTGCCTGTGAGTGAGGCCCACCTGGAGCGCCTGCCTCCTCCTGAGACTGGGCTGCTAGTTGGGATGACCCCTGAGCTGGAAGGCGGCAGGTTTACTCTTCCCAAGATCACCAGGAACTTCTATGTGGATGGCCACATCCCCATACCCCACTGACATGAGGTCACTAGATGGACCAGGACCACGGAACTGAAGAGAAAAGCCATGCTTTCTACCCCAGATATTGTGAATGTAATTCTTACCTGATTTTTTTCATAGATGCTCTTACTGTATATAGTTTATTGGTGCTAGAGAAATAGCCTTTTATTGGACTAAAAGGGGAGATGTTGAGATAATGTTAGGTCTCTCTACAATTGCTTGTCCTGTAAGATTGTAAGGTATGTTAATATCATGTTTCAGGCCATAATGTCTAACATAATGGACATTATAATTGGACATAGGTCGAAGCATCATCAACTTCAATCTGTAAGGCATTTCCAATATTGCTATCTAAATGTGCAATGTCATAATCAGCCTTTTAGAACACAAGGCAGAAGCATATTGAAATCTTGAGTATCAATTGTATGATGTATTAATGTATGTTTATATCTTAAGTCTTTGAACTCTACAAAATGAAACACATAATTTATTGTATGAAAATGTTTTAAGGTAGTATCACAAACAGAATCTTTACTTTTAACTCAGCATATAGACCTTCACCTAGTAATTGATCCTTGACAATATTATTACAATATCTAGTTGTGGTCATAGCTGAAGCCTCTTAGCATGTCGATAGGCAGCCATTCTGCGATATTATCACAAGGTGGCGCTGTAGGCCTTAGACTGAATTCCTCTGAAGATCCTTTATTCTGAATCAAAGGATTTTCTGATCTCTTTTCTGTCGCCTCCAATCTAGTATTTAATTTTTCAGTCTTTCCCTACTCTAAGTCTGCTTTATTCTGATCTCACTGGAAAAGGATTTATAAAATTGCAATCATCACTGAAAATATAATTATTTGTTTGCTGATAATTTAAACAAAATTATACAGAATCCACATGCCTTCTGTCATTGTATTTTCCATTTTTTAAACAAAGGAAGTATTTTCTTTTACTCTCTTTAATTCCCTCTTTCCTTTGGAGACTTCTCTTTATTATGCACATTTACAGAACATTTTTAATTACTTTCTCCTTTCTTCGGAGACTTTATTTTATATTCAAACTCGGTATTTCTGTCTATGATTGTGTTCAGTTTCTTTTCTTCAGCATATATGTATCTTTCAAATCACTTCTACTTCTCATTTTCTTTTTCTTCAGAGACATTACTTTCTGTGCGCATTTCTCTTACCGTTTTCGAACTTATTATCTTTTACTGCATTTGATTTTTCTCTACAATTTTTTCCATCCTTCTGTGGTTTAGCCTTTTTCATTTTTCTTTTTTTTTTAGATTTATTTTATTTATTATATGTAAGTACACTGTAGCTGTCTTCAGACACTCCAGAAGAGGGCGCCAGATCTCGTTACGGATGGTTGTGAGCCACCATGTGGATGCTGGGATTTGAACTTATCACCTTCGGAAGAGCAGTCGGTGCTCTTACCCGCTGAGCCATCTCACCAGCCCCTTTTTCATTTTTCTTAACACACTCTCTCTCTCTCTCTGTATGCTGTTGCTGGCATGCCTTCTGCTGCGACAAGCTTCTCTGTCCTGCCGCCTTCTGCACCAGTGCAGGCTCTTTCTGCTGCACGGCATCGCGCTGGCTGCTGGCTCTCCTAGTCGAGCCTTGGCAGCTTCTGTGCTTAGGCTGGCCTGCATTGTGCAGCCTGTCCCCTCCTGCCACCCTGGGCTGGACGAGTCCGCTGTTTGTGCTCCCATGAGAGTCCAGCCTCACCTTGCCACGCACCAGCTGGCAACTCGCCTACTCGCCCCAGCTCGGGGAAGTTGCTGGGCCCGCGCTGCGGGCCGCCGTTTCTACCTGGTCTCCCGAGGATGAACTGGATCTGCGCTGCTGCTGGCTGCAGTGTGGGCGCTCTTTACTACTTGCGGTAGGTTCTGGTTCCGCCGCAGCCAGGCGAATACGGGGGACACTGCTGCAGAGCTGTGACAGCGGACAGCCGAGTTAGCTCCACAGCACAGCAGGGCCTCTGAAGGAGCTGCGCCTGTGAAGTGCCCTGAGGCTTCAGCTTCCTGGTTCCCCGTTCCTTCCAGGCTTTGCTGCTCATCAGGGACTCTAGGCATCTCTCGACCGGACCACCTCCTGCCCAGCTAGAAACTGCTATGGGAAGTATCGGTTCTCTGCTTTTCGAAGGCCTGAAGCTTTGATATTATGTGCCCTTACATTGGACGCCAAACTTAACCGTGATGGTCTTTCTTTTCCGCTCTTGCTCTGAGTAATGACACTGATTGTTATTATATGTTTTAGAAGTTTAGGCGCTATTGCTGGGCAGGTTCTCAGCAAGTCTAATCTGGCAATATTAACCTGGCCTATGTCCCGTCATGTGGTCTATTACCTTTTAGTTAGTCCTCTCTTGGTCCTTGCTTCCTTCTCCAAGTCTGGCTAGGAACTCCTGCCTCTCTGGCTCCCACTGAGATCTCCTTTCGTAACCGGAAGTCCAGTCTTTCTTCTCCAGACCATCTATTGGCCATTCAGATCTTTATTTAACCAATCACAAGCCGATGGAGACCAAAGTTATAAAATACTGAGACAGAGATGCTTCATTATAATGACAGAGTCCTGCCTGCAATCAGATCTCTGCCAACACAGAAATCAGCATTTGAATGATACAAAGATAATCTTTTTATAGTGCACAACAAAACCACCACTCCACTAAAATGTTAATTTCCTGGATTCTTGCTTTTCAGCTGGGGAGAGACTTCCGCAGACTTCTGGGCAAGGGGCTCTTTCTTTCTTTTTTTCTTTCTTTTCTTTTTTTCTTTCTTTTTTTTTTATGGTTTTTTTTTCGAGACAGGGTTTCTCTGTATAGCCTTGGCTGTCCTGGAACTCTGTAGACCAGGCTGGCCTCGAACTCAGAAATCCGCCTGCCTCTGCCTCCCGAGTGCGGGGATTGAAGGCGTGTGCCACCACGCCCAGCAAAGGGGCTCTTTCTTTCTCGTGTACCCAGAACTTTTCATGTCTCAGTGCAAGTACATTGGGTCAAGATCAGGCTTCTGCTCACCAGGTCTGTACTAAGCTTAAAGATAGAGCAGGTCTGACTTCCCATTGCCCAGAGTGATTTCAGATCTCCCAGCAGATTGTGCCCAGGTCTGAGTGACCAGGAGGCTTCTGCTCTGGGAGGCTGCTGACAGTGAGCGCCTAGGATGCATGCGGTGCACAGCCATGACAGAGCTTTGGTGGGAGCTGCTCTGGGCTGTCAGCTGCTGACCTCAGAATGTGAAACCCATCGTTCCAAGCTCTCCTGCCTTTTAAAGTTTCAGTTGGCTGATCAGATGTTATCTGATGGGCCTGACACCAGCATTCTTGGTGGCTGTGCGTCCGTCTGTCTGACAGAGTGTTCATGACCGGAATACACAAAGAACTCAAAAAACAAAGTTAAAAAAAAAAAAAAACCAAAACTGGGGGCTGGCGAGATGGCTCAGTGGTTAAGAGCGCCAACTGCTCTTCCGAAGGTCCTGAGTTCAAATCCTGGCGACCACATGGTGGCTCACACCATCCGTGAGGAGATCTGATGCCCTCTTCTGGAGTGTCTGAGGACAGCTACAGTGTACTTACATATAATAAATAAATAAAACAAAACACATATGACCTCTTCAAAATAAGGGCATAGCATCTGAACACAGAGTTCTGAAGGGAAGAAACAGGAATGACTAAGAAATATCTCCAGAAATGTTCATCATCTGATGAAGACCAACTTCGCACAAACGCCTTAAAAAAGACAGCCAGACTACTGCTCTGGTGGCAAGTAGCAAAGCTTTACTGATTTCTTCAGCTTATGTACATGGGGTATGACTTTGCAGTTTTTGCTTAAAGAATAACATCTTGCTTAGTTAAACTTAGCACACAGTATTATCATTCTTGAATTCATTTTCTTATAATAAAAACTTCAGAAGAAGGAACTGTTTTTCAACATACCTAAGGACATTCTCCTCACTGGATAAATAATGACTCTTGGCAGAAACAAGGAGATAAATTTGGCCCACAGAAAGTTGTTAGGACACCCCTCCCTTTCAGGAGAGATGGCCCCTGAACTTTCCCCTAGTTTAACTGCTCTGAGCCTTTCAGGCCAGAACCAAAGGGAAACCATTGTTCTCCTCAATCATCCCTAGCGATTTCAGAAATGAAAGTCAAAACAACTGTGAGATGTCCTCTGACCCCAGTCAGAATAGAACAACAACAACAACAACATAACCAACAACAAATGCAGGAGAGGGCATGGGGAACGGGGCTGCACATTCACTGTTGATGGGATAGAAAACTGGTCAGTCAGCCTGGAAATCAGCCTAAAATTAAATCTCCCACATGAAGCAGCTCTGGCATCCCCTGGCATATGCACAGAGGACTGAACACAGTATTCCACAGATACTTGTTCTGCCATGGTTTTTGCTTCCTTATTTCCGTGTGTGTGTGTGTGTGTGTGTGTGTGTGTGTGTGTGTGTGTGTTTGTTTCCAGACACAATTTGTCAGCCCAGAGGTCCTGGAACTCACTAAAGACCAGGATGGCCTGGTTAAATGAAACTTTCCCAAGAGGGATAGCTACTCCCAGCGCTCAGACACTTTCCTGCTCCCAGAATTCCAAGAGGCAACTAACACTGAAGGGCATGGGGTCCTTTAAAATAAATCATACTACAGTCAGTACCTACTGATTCAGCTGCGACACAACTCCTGTACCTAAGGTTCAAGGAACACTGAGGAAAAGGGGCAAAGCAGTGAGAGCCAGAGTAACCGGAAGTTTAGGTGAGATTCCGTCTCCTAGAAATGTCAGAGAAGCTAAACTCACCAAGTCTCACCAATATGACAGTCTAAACATGACAGTTCTTAAGGATGGCACCAACAGACACGCTAACATAGAAAGAGGAACGCCCATGAGTCAGGTGAGGCATCCTGAGAGGAGACCTAGACTTTTCCATAGAAGAGAATACTGCCATCAAGAACTTGAACCCTCTGAAACTGTGAGCCTCAGATGAGATGCTTTCTCTGATAAGTTTCCTTGTTCATGGTGTTTACCACAGCAGGAGAAAAGTATCCAAGACACTCACTTAATACATTTACATCCTGATATGTGTGACCCCTTGGTTCTGTTCCTCTAAAGGACTCTTAAAACAAATCATGGTGACTGTTGAGACAATTTTGGAATTTTGGTTTCTCCAAAAACTATAAAAATTGTATAAGAATATGTTTTCATTTTAATTCTAGGGGTGGGGGTATGGGGCTGCTTTGGCGTGTCCTCAGCACCTGACTATAAATTGCCTCGTGCTCTAGCAGGGCCATGATTTTACCAGCTGCAGACAGTTTCTGCAATGTGTGATGTTTGGAATTCCTGGAATCTTTCAGAGGGTGTACAAATGCTAGGGCGCTGAGAAGTGGGGTTGGTGGTCATGATCAAATAAACAAAAGGAAAGAAATAGATTTGGGGATCCTTCTATCTCTTTCCCTCTCTCTGTCTCCCTATCTCTCTGTCTATCTGTCTCTCTCTCTTGTCTCTCTCTGTTCTCTGTGTGTGTGTGTGTGTGTGTGTGTGTGTGTGTGTGTATGTGTGTGTGTGTTTCGCTTCTGTCCTTGTTTCTTTCTTTTTTTTTTTAAGATTTATTTATTTACTTTTATTTTTTTTCCCTTGTTCCGTTCAACCCCGCTCGCTCCGGCCGGCTCCGCTTGCTCTGGCCGCCCCCATACAGCCCTGCTCCCTCTCGCCGGCCCTGCTCGCTCCAGTCGGCTCCACTCGCTCTGATCGGCTCTGCTTGCTCTGGTTGGCCCCGCTTGCTCCGGTCGTCCCCGTTCGGCTCCACTCACTCCGGTCAGCCCCACTCGCTCCAGTTGGTCTCTCCGGTCCAATGATTCGTTTCTTATTATTCTTCATAAGTATGCCATAGCTGACTTCAGATGCACCAGAGGAGGGCGTCAGATCTCATTACGGGTGGTTGTAAGCCACCATGTGGTTGCTGGGATTTGAACTCATCACCTTCAGAAGAGCAGTCGGGTGCTCTTAACCGCTAAGCCATCTCACCAGCCCCCTTATTTCTTTCTTATCTGGTTGATACCAGGGTTGATAATAGTGATGAAAGGGGTTGGGGAAAGTGTGGAGAAAGGTGGAAAAGGGAAGAAACCACAAAGTAGTAAATTCCAGCACCGTATATATACAGTAGTACAGGTTACCTACGAGTCTTCTCAAGTGTTTATTGTACTGTAGCCGCTGCGTGACCCTGTGAGGTGGTACAATGGCTGGCTGATAAGAGAAACCAATGACATGCTTAGTAACAAGGCATGTAACATGTCATTAGACTGTCATGGTTTTCTGATGTTTCTATCTAAAATATCTAAAATTCATTAAATTGGTGTGTGTGTGTGTGTGTGTGTGTGTGTGTGTGTGTGAGAGAGAGAGAGAGAGAGAGAGAGAGAGAGAGTGAATGAATCTTGCTCTGCAGCCCAGGATGGCCTGGGACTCCAGGAATCCTTCCATATTGGGACTGCAAGCATGAGCTTCCATATTCAGCTGTTTTGCTTCTCCTCTTCCTCCTTCTTTGTGAAAAAGTCTCAAGTTTCTCAGAACTTACTATAGGAGCTGGTGTTTCGAACTCAGGTCTTCGTGGTTATTAAAGAAGCATTTTTAAGATTAAACTATCTCCTCAGTTCTTTTTTTTTTTTTTTTTTTTTTTTTTTGGTTTTTTGAGACAGGGTTTCTCTGTATAGCCCTGGCTGTCCTGTAACTCACTCTGTAGACCATGCTGGCCTCGAACTCAGAAATCTGCCTGTCTCTGCCTCCCGAGTGCTGGGATTAAAGGCGTGCGCCACCACTGCCTGGCCTTCAGTTCTCCTTTTTTAGGGGGATAAAGTCTCATGTACCCCAGGCTAGCCTCTCTCTGTAACTCAAGCTGGCCCCATTCGTTGTTTTGTATTTTAGTTACATTTAGTCATTTATGTGTGAGTGTTTTACCTGCATGTATGTGAACCAAGTGCATGCTTGGTACCCAAAGAGGTCTGGGAAGTATATCAGCTGGAACTGGAGTTACAGACAGTCAGGAACCATCTTATGGGGCAGTGAGAATTGAATCTGGATCCTCCGTAAGAGCAAAAGGTTCTCCTGACTTCTAAGACACCTCTCCAGCCCCTGGCCTCAAATTCTGGCCTGGACCTCTTAGATGCTGAGTTTACAGGTGTGTGTTGCCAGCCCCCCCCCCAGTGGGTTTCTGCCATTGCCTTTCACCTTGTTTGGTTTTCCTTCTATATGAAGTCCACAACCTTCATCATTTTGTTTAAAGGAAGTGCTGCATGGCTTCTGTTTGGCATTTGAGTTGCCAGCATTACTCCCCTAAGCTTTGGGGCTATAAATCAATGAAAATAAAGGGTAACTGCAATCCAGTGACAGATGACCTGATGGCACAGCTGAACTCATGGCTAAGCAGTCAGTACTGAGCTAGGAGACTGTGCTGTGGGAATTCACTGCATAGAGGGAGGGCTCAGGTCTCTATGCAACAGCAGCTGTTGTAAGGATTATGCAGGAGTCTTATAAGCACACCCCATAACATCTATTATCTCCCTTAGCCTTTCTGTTATGCATTATGGAATGGGAGAGAATGTGGGAGAATAAGATACTAAAATCAAGAAGTAGATCCAGTACTGGCTAGAAAATGAGAATACAGAATCGGGCCTCGTACTCACAGAGATATGCCTGCCTTTTCCTCTTGAATGCTAGGATGAGAGGCATGTGCCACCACATCCAGCAGACTTTTTTTTTTCACTTTTGGGACCCTTACCCAGGGCCACCCTCATGCTAAGAAGGGTCTAATTACAACTCTAGCTCCAAATGACTGATATCTTTGCCACAGGTGTCATTCTGTAACTCAGACTGACCTTGAACTCAAATCCGGCCTCAGCATGTCCAGTGCTGAAACTTTGCTTGCATGTGTGTGTGTATGTGTACTGTGTGTGCCTGGTACCCTCTGAGGTCAGCAGAGATCACTGGGAATGGCCTTGTGGGTGGTAGTGAGCCACAGTGTTCATGCTGGGAATTGAACCCCCGCCTTCAGCAAGAAAAGCATATTTAACCAGAGTCCTCTCTCCTCACTTTAGATGAATCACTTCATTCTAAATACCTATAAACCCAAGCTGAGGTCACGCACTCCTACACTGCCGAGTTCAGGAGGCCCCAGGGAACAATTGTCAGCGTGCACAAGCACGCACGCGCATGCGCACACATCAATACATTGAGATGTCTTTGACCGTAAGCTGCAGGCTTCACTTTCAGAATGTGCACAATGCAAATGACACTGTGTGTGTTACTCAATGACAAAAAGGATGGTTTGTGATGCCAAAAAAATGTAAGCTTTAAAATGCTTAGGCTGTCAAGCTGGGGCAGAGGCTTGCTGTGTAGCCCTGGTGACCTGAATTTGATATGGAACATACAGGAGCCAGCTCCCCCATACTAACATAAAATCCACATGCATGAACACACAGTAATAAACAATAATAGTGTGTGCACATGGAGGCCAGGACACCTGTCAAGTCACTCTAAGGAGTCTCGCCTGCTTCTCTGAGACAGTCTCTCATTTGCTCTAGAGCCCACCAATGAGGCTGGCTACACATGGCAGTGAGCTCCAGGGATGTCTCAGCTCTGCCACCCCGCTTCTCACTGTGGGTGCTGGGGATTGGAGTGCTCAGCTTTACAACCTGCTTATGTCATGTCAGCTGTCTTGCCAAGCTCCTCCTCCTGTTTCATACTTTTGTTGTTGTTGTTACTATTACTGTTACTTATAGTAAGTATGTGCACAAAGTGCTCACAGAGGCTCTAGCCAGCAGCAAGACTGACAGGTAGTTGTGAGACATCTGACATGTTGCTGGGAATTGAACTCAGGACTCCTGGGAGAAGAGTCTATACTCAGTTCACTGAGCCATCTTTTCAGGCCCTGGTTGTTGGTTTCTGTTTGTTTGGGGACACCAGCCCACATGGCTTTGATCCTCCTGCCAGACTCCTCAGGACTTGGCTCACAGCTGTTTGCCAGGCACCTTGTCAGGAACTCACCAGAGATGTGAAGACAGCAGAGGTGAACTTAACATTCACCTTAGCCTCAGTGCCCTGGAGCTACAGGAGAAGGATCTTCTGAGTTCAGGGCAACAGATACAAAGATGTCTCTTAAAAATTGTGTGTTAGCCGGGCATGGGGGCACACGCCTTTAATCCCAGCACTTGGGAGGCAGAGGCATGCAGATTTCTGAGTTCGAGGACAGCCTGGTCTACAAAGTGAGTTCCAAGACAGCCAGGGCTATGCAGAGAAACCCTGTCTCAAAAAACAAAAAACAAAAAAAATGTGTGTTGAGGAGATGGGTCAGAGGTTAAGAGCACCTGCTATTCTTCCAAAGAACCAGAGTTTGGTTCCCAATGCCCACATCAGCCCCCTCACAATTGTCTGTAGCTCCGGCCACCCTCTCCTGGCCTCCACAGGCATCTGCGTGCACATGTGCACATACCCAGGGACACAGTGTTATAAGCAGCAGTGGACTGTGCCCCTGCAGCTTCACTGTGCTCTTGGGCCAGTTGCTGAGCCTCCTCTGATTATATTTGAGCCCAAAGGGATGGAAAGGCCCAGATTTCTCCAGTTCAAACAGGCATGGAGTCTAAGAGTGGCTACAAACCCAGCCCAGGGCCTTTCCCTCCTAATTCAGGAGCCGCTGGCTAGCAGGCTTCTCCCTGGTGGAAAGAGAGATGGATAGGAGGGCAGGGTGAGCACAGCCCTCTTCCCACTTGGGGTAGGGTCAGATATCTGTCCAGGGGCCTCCTCCTGACTTGGAGTATTCTTCAAGCTGCTTCCTCTCCCAGGCACAGAGGAAAGGCAAACATAGGCATGGAAGAACTTTAAAAGCCATAACATAAAATACAAATGAGGAGCAGAAATCGTTCATGGGGTTTTTTCTTTCTTTTTCCTTCTATGCCATCCAATTTTGTACACACCCTCCTTGATTCAGAAAATCCTAAATGCCACTGTCTTCTAGAACTGGTTCTCTCCTTCCAACACTGAAATCAAGTCATGGGAGCTGTAGCCATGACTTGATCTGAACCTCGTGTGTGAGTGTGTGTGTGTGTGTGTGTGTGTGTGTGTGTGTGTGTCTGTCTGTCTGTAACAGAGGGCAGCCTTAAAGTTCTGAACATCCTTGTGCCACCAGCTACCAAGTGCTGCAAGCAAGCATGTGGCAGCACACACAGTACATGGAGTGCTGAGAACGGACCACAGACCTGTTCTGTTGTGTTTGCTTGGCTGAATATTTTGGATTGTTTCCAGAGAACCTAGAAACTTGGCCCTTTGTTGCAGGTGATGGATACTTTGGTTTTTAAGCCATAATTAATTACAGTTGTAATTTTATTTATTTTTAGAGGCAGTCTCAGGTGACCAAAATTGGTCTCAAATTCCTGATCTTCCTGTCTCTTTCTCCCCAGTGTGGGCATCACAGGCAGGAACCACCACACCAGGCTCTTGACCAGTAACTCATTCTGGAGAATGCAGCTGGCTCAATCCACACAGAGCCATCAACTTTAGCCTCTGCATTAAAGATGCAATTACTTCAACGAGGCTCTCTTCATCCTCAGGCCCCTCAATACGTCTGAGCCAGGAAACTGCCCTTGCTTCTCATAGAGCTCTAGTGGGGTTGCCCTGCCCAGCCCAGCCCAATAGACACAGAGACCACAGTAGGATCTGAGTGTGTGCATGTGCATCTGGGAACCACCTAGAAGACTGTAACCGGTGCCCAGGACCAGCCTAACTAGAACATCTGTGACTTCCGGATGATGTCAAACAATGTACATATTTCACTCTCTATGTTGGCACCTTTAAGACCATCACCCACACTTTTGGAATATTTCTGAGTAATGCTGGAAGCCCACAGGTGGATCCGGGTCCTCTTGGCTAGGGTCCAGAGATATAGAGAACTGGCTGGCTTTTTTGTCCTTACGGCCTTTAGCTCCTGGTCTATGGATCCACTGGTGGCTTGTCATAGCTGACTTTGTGCGAAACTCCCTGCCACATTCAGGGCAGGGGTATGGACGCTGGCCAGTGTGGATCCTTCTATGGGCTGCAATTTCAGAGCCCTGGCGAAAGCAGCGTCCACAGTCAGGACATGAATAAGGTTTTTCACCCGTATGGATTCGCATGTGACGCCGAAGATATTTGGAATCCGCAAAGGCTCTGCCACAGTGAGTGCAAGTAAAAGGTGTCATGCCGCTGTGTACCACACGCTGGTGCTCACAGAGAGAAGAACGATGGCTGAAGCAGCGTCCACAATCAGCACAAGAGTAAGGCTTCTCCCCAGTGTGGACACGTAGGTGGCTGGTGAGTGCAGAGCGCTGTGTGAAAGTCCGGCCACAGTGAGAACAGCGATGAGGCCGCTCCTCTCTGTGTATGACCCTGTGCGTGCTCAGGGAAGATGCCCGACCAAAGGACTTGCCGCAATCAGGGCACTGAAACGGCTTTTCACCTGTGTGAGTGTACAGGTGCTGCACTAATGTGGGCCGATGGGCAAAACTCTTCCCACACAAAGGGCACTCATGACGCTTGTCTGCCCTTAGGACCTTGGCTTGATCACCACTAGGGGCGACAGCAAATGAGAGTTGCGGCTCCTTCTGCCCAGGTTCTGGAGAAAATGTCTTCTGCATTGCTTCAGTCTCTTCCCTTGGTCTCTTCCTTTCCTCCTTATGTCTGCAATCTGCTGGAAGACCATGGCAAAGCTCAGACTCTGACTTCTACTGCCCCTTGATTGCCACAGCCACACATGGGGACAGACAGGGCACAGAAGGGGTGAGGCCACGCATCTGAGCATGCGTGGTGCACAGATGTCCAGATGCAGCATAAAGAAAGGTGTCTGTGTGGTCCCCGTTCCCAAGTGCAGTGGGCTAAGCACTTTTCAGAGGTGGATAGCAAGACCTGAAGGCGACTCCAGAAGGCAGCCACAGTGATGGCAGCAGAGGAGTGGGAACGAGGGGCTACAACCTATACAGCCTAATGACCCTGGTGAGAGCACTGGACAGAACAATCACAGCCCCTTTCTGTAGGAACCCAAGGGTCAGCCATCGTGGCTTTGGCCAGGAAACAGGGAAGAAACTGTCAGGCAGTAAGTGCAGTCACTAGAAGACACCACACAGGCTGGCAACACAGAAGTTTCCCCAAGCAAGTACCCAGTCCTTCACCTGAGTGGACTTCTGTCTTGCACATGGCCACCTCTGGATCCTGGGCACCGGGTCCCCACAGTTCGGACTCTTCTTCCACCCAGCAGATGAGCGCTGGTTTAGAGCCACCGACTTCTGGAGGGAAAGATAACAAACCCACTAGTCAGGGAGGACAACCCACTTGGTTCCCACTGCCCGCGCCCAGGGCTCTCCGCTGCCATGCAAGAAAAACGTTGTCAGGGGCAGCACGAACCCAAGCGGCCAGGAAGGTTCTCACCGAGAGAGGCCAGGAGACCGTAAGTCTCGCGCATCACCTGCCGGTACAGGGCTCTCTGCGCTGGCCGCAGACACCTCCACTCCTCCGGGGAGAAGTAGACGGCCACGTCCGCGAAGCTCACATCCCCGGGTTTACAGGACGCAGGCCGAACCGAGGCCCTTCCCTGGGCTATCCGCTGCTCCATGGGGAATCCCCGCTCAGACCCTGGGTCAGCCCCGCACGCCTGGGATTGCCTGCGGAGTCCAAGGTGTCCGTGGTCGGGTACCAAGGTTGAAAAGGGACAGGAATCAGGTCCGCGGTCACCCTGTAGTTGAAAATTTAAAACTGATAGGAGTACAGCGGGGATTTCAGGAAGACCGCCTAAAAATGTAGACTTGGGCGGGGCGTCACAGGAACTATGCTCCCTAGTGGTCCTGCCCAGGGTTGCATCACTTGACTTCCTGCACCAATGTCCTCTAGCCCTCATCCAAAATGGCCACAGAGTCTACAAGTGCCAGATTGAGAACAAGTCCTAGGTGACAGGCCCATGTGAAACTCCCTGCCTGTGAGGACCACATGCAGTTGAGAGTTTTATGGGCTTAGGAGACCCACAGCCCTCTCAAGGTCAGCTAGGTGGAAGTGACCTGTGAGTAGATGTTTACTATTTTATTTGTGGTCAGTGTATCACAGAGCTATAAGAAAGCCTGTTTGGGGGGGGGGATGTTAATAAGCTATTAAATGAGGCAGGCCTCCGGATGGGGTGGTTCCACCAGCTTCGTCTACAAATTTCAAGCTAGTTGAATAATTCTGACTGCTCCTGATACAGATCAGAGATCACAGAGATGATCTTTGATCAGTCAGGACACCTGGGACATTCACGACCATCTAATCTTCTAAAAGGTTAGATGTACACCTGCCATCTGAATTTCTCTCCCTTACTCGTAGGAGGTAGTGAAGAGTTCGGGGCCGTTTGTTAGAGTCCCGGGAGGAATGAGGTCCTACTTCGAGTCAGGCTTTAAGTCTGACTCATTGTTATTTTAATATTAAAAAACCTAACTATGAAAGGAATGTTATCTCTATTTGTCATCATTCAGAGCAGTTTGGTAGATAAAAAAGAAAAAGAAGCCAGGAATATGTTTGGTGGAGGCACGCTATGGTGTAGGTGAATGGCATGTCTCTGCAGGCTCATACTCAGGCATCCATTCCCCCTGAGGGACCAGCTCACGATGGAATAGTGTAGAATAGAGGTTATTCAGGGCATGGAGCAGGGAGTTGAGGGGGTAATAGAGACAGAGGAAGGGAGACAGAGGGGGAGGGATGGATGGAGGGAGGGAAGGAAGGAGGGAGGGAGAGAGAGAGAGAGAGAGAGAGAGAAGAGGAATAGAACACATGGAGGGGGAGGGGAATGGGCAGAGAAGGGACAGAAGGGGAAGAGGGTTAGAGAGGAAGAGAGCAAAAGGTGGGGGCCAGCAGTCCCCTTTATAATGAGTCAGGCATACCTGGCTGTTACCAGGAAACTGGGACAGAACATAGAAGAAATGCTAACATTCTCCCATTTTGATTTAATTTAAAAAGGGGAAATTAGAAAGAGGTGATGGTGAAGCAGGAATAGGGTTGTCATGATGCCTGACTACTTCCTGCTGGCTTTGGGGTGACATATGTCTGGGAAACCTAAGAGAATGTGTATGGGGAGGTTGGTCCAGTCTCAGGAGAGTTGGCTGTTTCCTTGCTGTCCAGGGTCTGTGGAACCATCTGTGGGAGATAGGAAGGAGAAGGCCCAAGAGGTCCATCTGTGCCTGTGAGAGAAGATGGGAGCACCTGTGGATTGCTTCTCTGGAGCTGTCCTGGATGTAGTAAATGGCTGGACTTGATGAGATGCTGAAACACACACACATACACACACACACACACACACACACACACACACACATACACACACACACACACACACACACACACACACACACTACAGATAGAGAATAAAGTTAAGTAAGTTTGGGAGAGAAACATCTTTTCTTCGGAAATTTCTTGAGGAAATACGTCAATCAGATCCAGCATGGTAAGGCATTTTCTCTATTAATGATCAAGGTGGAAGGGCCCCTTGTGGGTGGTGCAATCCCGGGGCTGATAGTTCTGGGTTCTGTAAGAAAGCAAGCTGAGCAAGCCAGGAGACAGCACCCTCCACGGCCTCTATATCAGCTCCTGCCTCCAAGTTCCTTCCTTATGTGAGCTCCTGTCCTGACTTCCTTTGTTGATGAACAGCAGTGTGGAAGTGTAAGCTGAATAAACCCTTTCCTCACCAACTTGCTTCTTGGGCATGGTGTTTTGTGCAGGAATAGAAACCAGGATTAAGACAGGTAGCAAGTGAGAACTTAGGCTATTGATTGGCAGGTGTACTTATCTGAATGGAATCTATTTGGTCCAGGAGAAGTAGATCTGATTGGGTTTCCTGTAGCTTATGAGTTTATAAAAGAGATAGAATTGTTAACAACATGAACAGTCTTTAAGATGATGTTAGGGAAGAAAAAAGCTTTCCTGGAGCAGTAGGAACAAGAAGGGATTTCTTTCTGTCCAGGAGACTGAATATATTACATTTAAAAGACAAAGGAAATTTAAAACCTTTGCCTTGTAAATATAGTTAGTAATATAGTTTTAGTAAGAGAAACACCTTAAGTCCATAGTTAAAAGACAACCAAAGAAAACTGTGTTTGAGCATGACAGCTGAAAGTGTAGATTCCGCACGAGAAACACTTTGAGTTTATCTTAAAAGGCAATCAATGAAACTTAGAATTTGAACCTGTGATTACACAGTTGGATCATAAAGTGGAATGTTCTGTTAGAGTTAGGCTAGTTTATAAGAACTATACCGATTAATGTTAGGACAGTGGCATAGCAATGAGAGGAAATAGGACACACTTAGTCACTGCAAACAGTTTAGATAGGGAAGTAATCTTATCTCTGTAACCTTTTTTCTTAATTATCTAGTTATGTTGCTAAAACGGTGGAAGAAAAATGAAGAAAGAACAACCCATGAGGATTGGTCTCAGCTGTGAACAAAGTCTTGTCAAAGCCTGGATTGAGGCAGGCATCAATAGAGACCTGAGAATTTGAAAATTCAAATACCAAATGTGAACAAAACAAAACAAAACAAAACATTAAAGGTGCGGGCAGCAGCTATGGATGAGTGGATAATGGGAACAACTAATATTGGTTCTAAGGTGCAGTATGCTAATATCAAAGGTCAAGGTGTAGCTAGGAGTCTCTAATATCAAACTGCCCAGTGTGTCAACTGCAGGGAATGCAGTCATTTGCAAAGACACTATGACCAAGCCCCTAAAGGTCTCAGATCTCAAAATGCTTGGCACTTTAACTGTGGGAAATATGTTCATTTGCAACAAAAGTGTGAACAAGGCATCTCAAAGGGCAAGGGTTCTTCTAAATACAAACCAGAAAGAAGGCCCAAGTTTCTAGGGGGTGTGCAGGCAATGGTCAGGGTTGGCCATTGGACTGGTGTTCAGGTGAAGAGATATTCAAGGCAATTTCTTAGCATCAGGAAATAGCCTTGGGGCGTGGGTCTGTCACAGAACAAAATATGGGCTGCTTGTCCCTTGTCAGCCAAGGAGGAACATGCAGACCCCAAAACCTCATCTGAATAGTGCAGTTCTAATTCATGCTACTACAGGCAGTGCTGCTCTGGAGCTGGCCACAGGTAACTAACTTACTCTACCCCCCAAAAGTCAGTGTTATAAAATATCTACTGGAGTTAATGGTCCTTTGACCTCAGAGACAATAGGAATGATCTTGGGAAGCAGTGGAGTGACTTCCCAGGGATTATTGTGCCTCCAGGAATTATAGGTGAAGATTTCAAATGAGAAATTAAAATTATGGCCTATGTTAAAAAAAAAAAAAGATGGGGGGCTGGAGAGATGGCTCAGCGGTTAAGAGCACTGACTGTTCTTCCAGAGGTCCTGAGTTCAAATCCCAGCAACCACATGGTGGCTCACAACCATCTGCAATGAGATCGGATGTCCTCTTGTGTGTCTGAAGACAGCAACAGGATGAAGACAGCTACAATGTACTTACATATAATAAATAAATCTTAAAAAAAAAAAGATGCATTTAATGCAAGTGAGAGGAGTCCTCAGCTGCTGTCTTCCTGCATCAAAGGCAAAGCTGCTTCAGCGGAAAGAGCAGGAGAGGTCTCCTGAAAGCCTTGGCCACTGACCCAAAACCTGCTCACTTCATTGATACAGTCTCTGTTTATGATTCCCTGATATAGACACCACAATTAATGCCTTCAAACAGAAGTAAGGAAATATAGTGACAATTTTGGCATTTTGGTTTCCTTAAAAGACACAAAAGCATTTTAAGAATTTTTTCATTTTAACCCCAGGTGTGGATTGTGGGCCTGCTTCAGATTGTTCACAACTGCTGACTAGGACTTGCCTTCTGCTCTAACAGAGGAGTGATTTTGCCAACTGCAGATAGTTTCTGTGATTGTGTGACAACTAGCATTTTGGGAACTTTTCAGAGAGTATATAAATGCTAGGGACCCGAGAGGGTATGTGGTTAGTTGGTTATGGTCTGTTAAGTGGTTGTGTACAAAGAAGAGAGAACAAAAAGGAATTAGGTATTCTAACAAATGTCAAACTTGCGCCATGGAACTCGAGGTCTCTAATAGCAGAACTGTTCTAGGATGACATCGCCGAGTTTCTGATACCTGAGTTATTCAGGTATCTCTTTCCTTTTCTCTCTATCCTTTTTTCTTTCTTATGTATCATCACAATCCCCGACGTTCCCACCTTCTATATTGGGTGTTTTATCCACCTTCAACTTAAACCTAAGAGTCGAAGTGTTTCATGATTGTCGACAGAAGTGTTCGAGGTTGAGGAAAAGGACGAAAAAGAAATGATAATAATTAAAATTAATATCATTCATACACGTGTACCATGAGTGTCTCCGAGATCGGTCGTCGTTAACTGACAGGTAGTTGTGAGACATCTGACATGTTGCTGGGAATTGAACTCAGGACTCCTGGGAGAAGAGTCTATACTCTCAGATCACTGAGCCATCTTTTCAGGCCCTGGTTGTTGGTTTCTGTTTGTTTGGGGACACCAGCCCACATGGCTTTGATCCTCCTGCCAGACTCCTCAGGACTTGGCTCACAGCTGTTTGCCAGGCACCTTGTCAGGAACTCACCAGAGATGTGAAGACAGCAGAGGTGAACTTAACATTCACCTTAGCCTCAGTGCCCTGGAGCTACAGGAGAAGGATCTTCTGAGTTCAGGGCAACAGATACAAAGATGTCTCTTAAAAATTGTGTGTTGAGGAGATGGGTCAGAGGTTAAGAGCACCTGCTGTTCTTCCAAAGAACCAGAGTTTGGTTCCCAATGCCCACATCAGCCCCCTCACAATTGCCTGTAGCTCCGGCCACCCTCTCCTGGCCTCCACAGGCATCTGCGTGCACATGTGCACATACCCAGGGACACAGTGTTATAGGCAGCAGTGGACTGTGCCCCTGCAGCTTCACTGTGCTCTTGGGCCAGTTGCTGAGCCTCCTCTGATTATATTTGAGCCCAAAGGGATGGAAAGGCCCAGATTTCTCCAGTTCAAACAGGCATGGAGTCTAAGAGTGGCTACAAACCCAGCCCAGGGCCTTTCCCTCCTAATTCAGGAGCCGCTGGCTAGCAGGCTTCTCCCTGGTGGAAAGAGAGATGGATAGGAGGGCAGGGTGAGCACAGCCCTCTTCCTACTTGGGGTAGGGTCAGATATCTGTCCAGGGGCCTCCTCCTGACTTGGAGTATTCTTCAAGCTGCTTCCTCTCCCAGGCACAGAGGAAAGGCAAACATAGGCATGGAAGAACTTTAAAAGCCATAACATAAAATACAAATGAGGAGCAGAAATCATTCATGGGGTTTTCTTTCTTTCTTTCTTTCTTTCTTTCTTTCTTTCTTTCTTTCATGCCATCCAATTATGTACACACCCTCCTTGATTCAGAAAATCCTAAATGCCACTGTCTTCTAGAACTGGTTCTCTCCTTCCAACACTGAAATCAAGTCATGGGAGCTGTAGCCATGACTTGATCTGAACCTCGTGTGTGTGTGTGTGTGTGTGTGTGTGTGTGTGTCTGTCTGTCTGTCTGTCTGTCTGTCTGTGTTGGGCATTGGGCTATACACAAACAGTCTGGTCTCCAGTCGAGCTGAGGTGTGGAACCCTGGGACCCGGTGGTGATAATTCACCTACATGGGACGGAAGGAGTTCTCTCATGTCTCCTGGAACCCTGGCTCCTGTCGAAGTTATGGCTCAACATTCCCCACAGGAGAAGCATGGTTAGTAGTCACATATGCAGTGTCCCAAACTTCTGACCTAAAGGCTAAACTCCTCCACAGTTACCTAGCAACAGTAAAAATAGAAGCCTACCATAAGAGGGGCTGTTTGGCCCCTCCTCACTCTCTTGCTCTCTGGCTCTTCCTCTCCTCTCATTCTCTTCCTCTCTCTCCCTCTTCTCTCTAGCCTTTCTTCTATCTCTCCTTTTCCCCCTTCTCTCCTCTGGGCCATGGCAGGTCTCTCTCTCTCTCTCTTTCTACCTTCTCTCTTTCCCCCTGCCTTTCTACAATAAAGCTCTAAAACCATAGACTGTCTCTGCTCATCAAGGCCTGCTGTGCAGACTATCACCTGTGTGGGAACCTCTCTCTCTAAGCCTTCACTCCCATAACCCTGGGGCACAGGGTTTCACCCCGGGGCCACTTGGTTTTGGGGGATGCCCCTTATCCACTCTTCCTCCCCCCATCGAGTGCGGTTAGTGGCTTAGATGCCCACCTGGGGCAGAGTGGAAAGCGACTGGCAGCCCTTCCGGGTCCAGAGCATAGGAGGAACTCTGGCCAGACCTAGGCTATCCTCCCTCCTCCCTCTCTCCCCTACCCAATTTTAGTTCCCACATGTCTGTCTGTCTGTCTGTCTGTCTGTCTGTAATAGAGGGCCTTAAAATCTGAACATCCTTGTGCCACCAGCTACCAAGTGCTGCAAGCAAGCATGTGGCAGCACACACAGTACATGGAGTGCTGAGAATGGACCACAGAATTGTTCTGTCTTGTTTGCTTGGCTGAATATTTTGGATTGTTTCCAGAGAACATAGAAACTTGGGCCTTTGGTGCAGGTGATAGGTAATTTGGTTTTTAAACCGTAATTAATTACAGTTATTTATAAATAAATAATTTTATTTATTTTTAGAGGCAGTCTCAGGTGACCCAAACTGGTCTGAAATTCCTGATCTTCCTGTCTCTACCTCCCCAGTGTGGGGATCACAGGCAGGAACCACCACACCAGGCTCTTGACCTGGAGAATGCAGCTGGCTCAATCCACACAGAGCCATCAACTTTAGCCTCTGCATTAAAGATGCAATTACTTCAAAGAGGCTATCTTCATCCTCAATACGTCTGAGCCACGAAACTGCCCTTGCTTCTCATAGAGCTCTAGTGGGGTTGCCCAGACCAGCCCAATAGACACAGAGACGACGGTAGATCCCGAGTGTGTGCAGATGCATCTGGAAACCACCTAGAAGACTGTACTGGGTGCTCAGACCAGCACTAGCTAGAACGTCTGTGACTTCCGGAGGATGTCACGGAGGTTCAAGCCTCTGGGCCTCAAACAATGTACATATTTCACCCTCTATGTTGGGACCTTTAAGACCATCACCTGCATTCCTGGAATATCTCTGGGTAATGCTGGAAGTCCACAGGTGGATCCGGATCCTCTTTGCTAGGATTCAGGGATATAGATAACTGGCTGGCTTCTCTGTCCCTATGGCCTTTGGCTCCTGGCCGATGGATCCACTGGTGCTTTGTCATAGCTGACTTCGTGGGAAAGCGTCTGCCACACTGAGGGCAGGGGTAAGGGCGTTCACCACTGTGGGTCCGCCTGTGGGCTGCCATGTCAGAGCTCTGGCGAAAGCAGCGTCCACAGTCAGGGCATGAATAAGGCTTTTCACCGGTGTGCGTGCGCATGTGACACTGCAGATATGCGGCACGGGCAAAGGCTCTGCCACAGTGAGTGCAAGTAAAAGGTGTCATGCCGCTGTGTACCACCCGCTGGTGCTCACGGAGCCCAGAGCTCTGGCTGAAGCAGCGTCCACAATCAGCACAAGAGTAAGGCTTCTCCCCAGTGTGGACACGGAGATGGGCAATGAGGCCAGAGCGATGTGTGAAGGCTCGGCCACAGTCAGGGCAACAATGAGGTCGTTCTCCTCTGTGTATGGCCCGGTGCGAGCTCAAGGAAGAAGACCGGCTGAAGGACTTGGCGCAATCAGGGCAATGGAATGGCTTTTCGCCTGTGTGAGTGTACATGTGCGCCACCAATGTGGACCGCTGGGTAAAACTCTTCCCACAGTCAGGACACCGATGAGGCCGTTCCCCTCGGTGTATGGCTCGGTGCATGCTCAGGGAAGAAGCCCGGCCAAAACACTTGTCGCAGTCTGGGCAACAAAATGGCTTTTCACCTGTGTGAGTGTACAGGTGCTCCACAAGCTTGGACTGGTGGGAAAAACTCTTCCCACACACATGGCACCCATGACGCTGGTCTGCTTTTAGGATAAGGTTGTGCTCAGCAACAGTGGGGTGCCCCTGCTGAGAGTCCTTGGACAGCAGCTCCAAGTTGCAAGGAGGGGCAGCAAAGGAGGGGCGTGGCTCCTTAGGTCCAGCTTCTGT
>LR749500.1:5592264-5614544 GCA_902729485.2 Mus minutoides
GAAAATGTCTTCTGGGTTGCCTCGGTCTCTTCCCTTGGTCTCTTCCTTTCCTTCTCCTGCCTGCAATCTGCTGGGAGACCGTGACAAAGCTCAGACACTGACTTCTACTGCACCTCGATTCCCACAGCCACACATGGGGACAGACAGGGCACAGGAGGGGAAAGGCCACAGCATCTGAGCATGCGCGGTGCACAGATGTCCAAATGCAGCATAAAGAAAGGTGTCTGTGTGATCCCCGTTCCCAAGTGCAGTGGGCTAAGCACTTTTCAGAGGTGGATAGCAAGACCTGAAGGAGACTCCAGAAGGCAGCCACAGTGATGGCAGCAGAGGAGTGGGAACGAGGGGCTACAACCCGTACAGCCTAGTGACCTTGAAGATACGAGGTGAGAGCACTGGACAGAACAATCACATCCCCTTTCTATATGAATCTAGGGGTCAGCCATCATGGCTTTGGCCAGGAAACAGGAAAACAGGGAAGGAACTGTCAGGCAGTAAGTGCAGTCACTAGAAGACACCACACAGGCTGGCAACACATAAATTCCTCCAAGCAAGTACCCAGTTCTTCACCTGAGTGGACTTCTGTCTTGCACATGGCCACCTCTGGATCCTGGGCACCGGGTCCCCACAGTTCGGACTCTTCCTCCACCCAGCAGATGAGCGCTGGTTTAGAGCCACCGACTTCTGGAGGGAAAGATAGCAAACCCCACTAGTGTCAGGGAGATCGACCCACTTGGTCCGACCGCCCGTGCCCAGGGCACTCGGCTCCACCGCAGGACACACGGTACCACTTGCAGTGCTACACCAGGAATCCAGTTAAGTTCTCACCGAGAGAGGCCAGGAGACTGTAGGTCTCGCGCATCACCTGTCGGTACAGGGCTTTCTGCGCTGGCCGCAGACACCTCCACTCCTCCGGGGAGAAGTAGACGGCCACGTCCGCGAAGTTCACATCCCCGGGTTTACAGGACTCAGATCGAGGTCGAGCGGAGGCCCTTTCCGGGGCCATCCGTGGCGCCATGGGGATTCCCCGCACCGTTCCGTAGTCAGGCAGGCGCCCCCTGGATCGCCTGCCAGACCCTAGGTTGCCGCGGTGGGGTACCAGGGCTGAGAAAGGACATATATCAGGTCCGTGAGCACCCTAATGTAGGTAAAAATTGAAAATTCATAGAAGCAGGTACAGAAGCAAGATTTGATGATGAACTCATAGAAATGGTAGCAGTATTTGTGCATAAACGTGTGTATGTGTGTGTAGGGGGAGTAACTTAACAACTGTGATCCCTGGGGTCCCGCCCAAGGTTACGTCACCGGATTTCCTGGGTCATTGTTTTTCTAGCCCTCATCTAAAATGGCCAAAGTGTCTACAAGTGCCAATATAAGACCAAGACTGAAGTAGACACGCCTATGTGGGCGGGGACTCCATGACCGTGATTATTATGCAGTTAAGGAATGGTACAGATTCTGGATCTTCACGCCACTCTCAAGTTAAGCTAGGAGGAAGCAGTCTGTGAATTTTGGGTTGGGGTAGAATCTGAGAAAATTCATTTCATAGATAGAAGCTTAAAAATTAAAGCTTTATTTCTGTGCACGCATATGTAGGTGGCCAGTTTGGGAGCAGAACAGCATCCCGAAACAGAGTTTATATAACGTTTTCATAGGATGAGAACACAAAGCAAGGGGCACTTGGGTGCGCTGCTGCATTAATCAGTCATACTTTCACACAATGGGTTAAGCAAGGAAGTTAACTTCGGTGACTGGACCTCATCAGCGTCACCTTGTTTCAGGGTCTTTGATTTAACTTTTGCAGTCAGGTCGCATCCTGGACTGGCCTGGAATTTAGAATGATAAGGGAACAAAGGAGTGGGCAAGCTGCACATTTATGACTTGTGTGCCTTAGTTTAGACAGCGAGTAACAGAAACGTCCCTCTTTACAGCCTTTACTGGATAACAAACAAACATGAAACACCTGAAGTCGCAGGATAGTCGTTAGTTACAGCCTGGGAGCCTGAACCTGTCAGCAAGATGGAGGTTGTTTCTGCAATGGCTGGACTCAGGAATTAACAGGCGTTTAATGTTTTTCTTCTGGTCAGTGTATTGTGGAGCCCCAGAAAGCCTATGGCAGGAAGATTATTAATAAGCTAGAAAGTGAAGCAGGCTCAGAGGGTGTTTCCACCAGCTTGTGCTATACATCTCAAAGTAGTTGAGAAATACTGCCCTTGACATCAGAGATCATAGAGCTGGTCTTTGATCAGCCAGGACACCGGAACATTCAACCTAATCTTCTAAAACTCTATATCTGCCCATTTGGATTTTTTCCCCCTTCACTTCCAGGAATGAATTAAAGTTTCTGGGAAGATTTTGAGAGTCCCATGAAATATTTAAGAGAGAAATGAGGCCCTACTCACAGTCATATACATTCAGGGTTCAGTCTGGCTCATTGCTATTTTAATATAAAAGACCTACCTTTGAAAGGAATCTTATCTGTATTCAGCATCATTCACAGCAAATGTTAATTTGCTAAAATTCTTTCTCTGCCACTGTGGAGGGGCTTCAGCCAGACTTCAGGACAAGGGGCTATCTTCTTTCATGCACCCATAATTTTCCCTGCCTTTCTACCCTGTCTCAGTGCAAATATGTTGGTTTAAGATCAGGTTTCTGCTCACCAGGTCTGTACTAAGCTTAAAGATAGAGCAGGTCTGACTTCCCATTGCCCAGAGTGATTTCAGATCTCCCAGCAGATTGTGCACAGGTCTGAGTGACCAGGAGGCTTCTGCTCTGGGAGGCTGCTGACAGTGAACGCCCAGGATGCATGCGGTGCACAGCCATGACAGAGCTTTGGTGGGAGCTGCTCTGGGATGTCAGCTGCTGACCTCAGAATGTGAAACCCATCATTCCAAGCCCCCCTGCCTTTTAAAATTTCAGTTAGATGATCAGATGTTATCTGATGGGCCTGACACCAGCATCCTTGGTGGCTGTGCGTCTGTCTGTCTGACAAAGTGTTCATGACCGGAATATACAAAGAACTCAAAAAACAAAGTTAAAAAAACCACATATGACCCATTCAAAATAAGGGCATAGCATCTGAACAGAGTTCTGAAGGGAAGAAAATAGGAATGACTAAGAAATATCTCCAGAAATGTTCATCATCCCTAGTGATTACAGAAATGCAAGTCAAAACAATGTCTTTTGAGATTTCATCTGACCCCAGTCAGAATGGAAAAAAAAAAAATGAACAGCTTAACTTACAACTAATGCTGCAGAGGGTACAAGGAACCGGGCTGCACATTCACTGTTGATGGGATGGAAAACTGGTCAGTCAGCCTGGAAATCAACAACAAGCCTCAATTAAATCCTCCACATGAAGCAGCTCTAGCACTCCCTGGCATAGGCACAGAGGACTGAACATGCTATCCCACAGGTACTTGCTCAGTCTAGGTTCGTTCTTTCTTTCTCTCTCTCTCTCTCTCTTTCTCTCTTTCTCTTTCCCTTTGTGTGTGTGTATGTGTTGTATGTTTGTTTTGTTTTGTTTTCCCAGACATAGTTTCTTTCTGTAGCCCAGATATCCAGGCTGGGCTCAAACTCACAGGCATCCGCCTGCCTCTGCCTCCCTAATGCTGGGATTAAAAGGGTGCATCACCGTGCCTTGTTCTTGCTTAGCCATGTTCACTGAAGGTAGAACAATCCAAATGTCTTTTGATTTAAAAATTAGTAACAGAAACATGATACATAGACACTGTGGAACACCATTCTGCTGTATAAAGAAGAATGAAATTTTCAGGTTGCAATGGCTATTCTTGTTGTCAGCTTGACTATATATGGAATGAACTACAATCCAGAAATGTCCAGATCTTTAGGCATGCCTTTAATCTAGATCTTGAGGCACACCTTTCCTTTTGGTCACACCTTCTGCTGGAGGTCTACATAAGGACAATGGAAGAAGGAATGGTCTGCTCTTTGCCTGCTTGCACTTTCTTGCCAGCACATATATTGGAGCCTATGTCTTCAGGATTCCAGCTTATATAGAAGACCACAGGAGACACCCAGCTTTGTATTTAGCAACTACTAGATTCTTGGACTTCCCATTCACAGCTGTCACAGTTAGATACAGCCTGCAAATCATTTGTGCCTCTAGAGAACCCTGACTAAGAAAGAAGTTGGTACCTGGAGTGGTACCAGAGGAGCAGCAGTGTAAGGATGAATCATTGAAATCCCTGGAATAGGCTTCGTAATTTGTTGGTACCTTGTAATTCACCAGCACCTTCAGCTACTAAAACATCTTAAGTCCCACTTTCTCTCTAATGGGAGCCAGAAGAACATTGAAGCCCCATGGTGGAAAGTATATTTCGAACTTAAAGAAGTAAATGCCTTTCATTATCTTGATTCATCCATTGTGAATGGCAGTGGATTAGGTGAAGCAGTATAAGAAACTTTCTACAGTTTGGGAGAAAATAAGGAAAATAACTTCTACTGGTTGGCTTCTGTGAGAAGATGCCATGACCAACTCTTCTAAGGAGATTTCATTGGAGCTGAATTAGCGTGTCAAGGCAGGAGCATGGCAGCATCCAGGAAGACATGGGTCTGGAGGAGCTGAGAGTTCCATCTCTTGTTCCAAAGGCAGCTAGGAGAAGACTGGCTTCCAGGGAGCTAGGATGAGGATCTTAAAACCCACACCCACGATGACACACTTCCTCCAATAAAGACACACCTACTCCAACAAGGCCATGCCTCCTAATAGTGCCAAGCATATTCAAACCATGACATCTCCTTATAAGTTTGATAAAGGGGAGTGCTAGGGTTCAGGGATTGCCATACAAACCATACAAGCACTGATTTCAGCTAAGCAAGATTAGTTTATTGAACACATAAACTAATACTGAATGTTCAGGACCACAAAAAGGACTCACAAGCCGAATTACCATACTACTCCACTCTCAGGGCAGGCTTTTTATAGGATGAACCAGGTTCAAAAGTTTAAAGGGCAAGGAGGGGAGCAGTTGGCTTCCTAGGCAAAGTATCATCAGCTAACCTTTAAGGTGATTGGTCCTGAGTAAGGTAAGGTGTGTGTGTGTGTGTGTGTGTGTGTGTGTGTGTGTGTATGAGTGATGAACAGGGGAATTTCAGAACATTGAGATAACAGAGCATGAGTATTATAATCACAACTTTTGGCTTATTAGTAGCATTCTTCAGTGTCAGTCACAAAAATCACAGTGAGCTCACATGTAGGTGCAGGAAGGGCTGCCCAGTGGTCAGCTCTGACTCAAGATAATTTAGATGTTAACAGTTCATATTGATCTTCTATTTGATTGGTCCTCTGTAAAGCTTGTGGATTTTTTTTCGAGGCAAGGTTTCTCTGTATAGCCCTGGCTGTCCTGGAACTCACTTTGTAGAACAGGCTGGCCTTGAACTCAGAAATCTGCCTGCCTCTGCCTCCCAAGTGCTAGGACTAAAGGTATGTGCCACCACCGCCTGGCATTTCTTAAAGTTAGCAAACTTCGGGCTGGAGAGATGGCTCCATGGTTAAGAGCTCTGCCTGCTGTTCCGAGGGTTCTAGAGAGGAGGTAGGAAACTGTAGTGCAGGAGGGAGTGCACTGCACTGGTTGGGAGCTTAATGAGTTTGATAATTCATTCAAGCAGAAGTCTGGGAAATATGTATGGGAATGGATTTAAGTGTGTTGGATAACGATAGAAGGAACATAAAACTAGATCAGACTGAGTTTATGATATGAGTGGAGATTCTAAGTTTAATATGGAAGCTCACACAGTTAAAAAAAGGTGTTAGAAGTTTGATTGGTTGGCTGAAGTGTTTATCAAAAGATGGTCTACTGAAAAGAAGTTGGAGTTGCCTGATATTCCTTTTTTTCTTTCTTTNTGGCCCTGGCGTTCCCCTGTATTGGGGCATATAAAGTCTGCATGACCAAGGGGCCTTTCTTCCCACTGATGGCCAACTAGGCCATCCTCTTCTATATATGCAGCTAGAGACATGAGCTCAGGGGGTACTAGTTAGTTCATGGTTATTCTTCCACCTAGAGGGTTGAAGACCCCTTCAGCTTCTTGGGTACTTTCTCTAGTTTCTTCTTCCTTGGGAACCCTGTGTTCCATCTAATAGCTGACTGTAAGCTTCCACCTCCATGTTTGCCAGGCATTGGTATAGTTTCCCCCAAGACAGCTATATGGTGAAGTGATTTTTAAGGCTCAGGGAATTGCAATGCTAGAGTGGGTACGCTGTATAAACCTAATCCTCCAGAGAACCTAGAAACGTGGGCCTTTGGTGCAGGTGATAGGTACTTTGGTATTTAAACCGTAATTAATTACAGTTATTTATAAATAAATAATTTTATTTATTTTTAGAGGCAGTCTCAGATGACCCAAACTGGTCTCAAATTCCTGATCTTCCTGTCTCTACCTCCCCAGTGTGGGCATCACAAGCAGGAACCACCACACCAGGCTCTTTTTTTCTTTCTTTCTTTCTTTCTTTTTTTTTTTCTTTTTTGGTTTTTCGAGACACCAGGCTCTTGACCAGTAACTCATCCTGGAAAATGCAGCTGGCTAAATCCACACAGAGCCATCAACTTTAGCCTCTGCATTAAAGATGCAATTACTTCAAAGAGGCTCTCTTCATCCTCAATACTTCAGAGCCACGAAACTGCCCTTACTTCTCATAGAACTCTAGTGGGGTTGCCCAGCCCAGCCCAATAGACACAGAGACGACAGTAGGATCCGAGTGTGTGCATGTGCATCTGGGAACCACCTAGAAGACTGTACCCGGTGCCCAGGACCAGCACTAGCTAGAACGTCTGTGACTTCCGCAGGATGCCATAGGTTCAAGCCTCTGGGCCTCAAACAATGTACATATTTCACTCTCTATGTTGGCACCTTTAAAACCATTCCCTCAACTCCTGAAATATCTCTGGGTAATGCTGGAAGCCCACAGGTGGATCGGGATCCTCTTGGCTAGGGTCCAGGGATATAGATAACTAACTGGCTTTTTTGTCCTTATGGCCTTTAGCTCCTGGTCTATGGACCCACCGGTGGCTTGTCATAGCTGACTTTGTGCGAAACTGCCTGCCACATTCAGGGCAAGGGTATGGACGCTCGCCAGTGTGGGTCCGCCTATGGGCTGGAATTTCAGAGCTCTGGCGAAAGCAGCGTCCACAGTCAGGGCATGAATAAGGCTTTTCACCCGTATGGATGCGGATGTGACGCCGAAGATATTTGGAATCCGCAAAGGCTCTGCCACAGTGAGTGCAAGTAAAGGGTGTCATGCCACTGTGTACCACACGCTGGTGCTCTCGGAGTGCAGAACGCTGGCTGAAGCAGCGTCCACAATCAGCACAAGAGTAAGGCTTCTCCCCAGTGTGGACACGGAGATGGGCAATGAGGCCAGAGCGACGAGTGAAGGCTCGGCCACAGTCAGGGCAACAATGAGGTCGTTCTCCTCTGTGTATGGCCCGGTGCGAGCTCAAGGAAGAAGACCGGCTGAAGGACTTGCCGCAATCAGGGCAATGGAATGGCTTTTCGCCTGTGTGAGTGTACATGTGCGCCATCAATGTGGACCTCTGGGTAAAACTCTTCCCACAGTCAGGACAGCGATGAGGCCGTTCCCCTCGGTGTATGGCTCGGTGCATGCTCAGGGAAGATGCCCGACCAAAGGACTTGCCGCAATCAGGGCACTGAAATGGCTTTTCACCTGTGTGAGTGTACAGGTGCTCCACTAATGTGGGCCGCTGGGCAAAACTCTTCCCACACAAAGGGCACTCATGACGCTTGTCTGCCCTTAGGACCGTGGCTTGATCACCACTAGGGGAGACAGCAAATGAGAGTTGTGGCTCCTTCTGCCCAGGTTCTGGAGAAAATGTCTTCTGCATTGCTTCAGTCTCTTCCCTTGGTCTCTTCCTTCCCTCCTTATGTCTGCAATCTGCTGGGAGACCATGGCAAAGCTCAGACTCTGACTTCTACGGCACCTCGATTCCCACAGCCCCACATGGGAACAGACAGGGCACAGAAGGGGTGAGGCCACGCATCTGACCATGCATGGAGCACAGATGTCCAGATGCAGCATAAAGAAAGGTGTCTGTGTGGTCCCCGTTCCCAAGTGCAGTGGGCTAAGCACTTTTCAGAGGTGGACAGCAAGACCTGAAGGCGACTCCAGAAGGCAGCCACAGTGATGGCAGCAGAGGAGTGGGATCGAGGGGCTACAACCTATACAGCCTAATGACCCTGGTGAGAGCACTGGACAGAACAATCACAGCCCCTTTCTGTAGGAACCCAAGGGTCAGCCATCGTGGCTTTGGCCAGGAAACAGGGAAGAAACTGTCAGGCAGTAAGTGCAGTCACTAGAAGACACCACACAGGCTGGCAACACAGAAGTTTCCCCAAGCAAGTACCCAGTCCTTCACCTGAGTGGACTTTTGTCTTGCACATGGCCAACTCTGGATCCTGGGCACTGGGTTCCCACTGTTCGGACTCTTCCTCCACCCAACAGATGAGCGCTGGTTTGGCGCCTCCAACTCCTGAAGGGAAAGATAACAAACCCACTAGTCAGGGAGGACGACCCACTTGTTTCCCACTGCCCGCGCCCAGGGCTCTCTGCTGCCACGCAAGACACACGGTGTCAGGAGCGGCTCGAACCCAAGCGGCCAGGAAGGTTCTCACCGAGAGAGGCCAGGAGACCGTAGGTCTCGCGCATCACCTGCCGGTACAGGGCTCTCTGCGCCGGGCGCAGATACCTCCACTCCTCCGGGGAGAAGTAGACGGCCACGTCCGCGAAGCTCACAGCCCCGGGTTTACAGGACGCAGGCCGAGCCGAAGCCCTTCTCGGGGAAATCCGCTGCTCCATAGGGACTCCCCGCTCAGACCCTGGGTCAGCCTCGCACGCCTGGGATTGCCTGCCTAGTCCAAGGCAACCCGTGGTCGGGTACCAAGGCTGAAAAGGGACAGGAACCAGGTCCGCGATCACCCTGTAGGTGAAAATTCAAAACTGATAGAAGTACAACGGAGATTTCAGGAAGACCGCCTAAATATGTGGATTTGGGCGGGGCGTCACAGGAACTATGCTCCCTAGTGGTCCCGCCCAGGGTTGCATCACTTGACTTCCTGCACCAACGTCTTCTAGCCCTCATCCAAAATGGCCACAGAGTCTGCAAGTGCCAGTCTTAGAACAGGTTCCATGCTGACAGGGAGACTCCCTGCCTGTGAAGAACACATGCAGTTGAGGGTTTTATGGGCTCAGGAGACCCACAGCCCTCTCAAGGTCACCTAGGTCGAAGTGGCCTCTGGATAGATGTTTAGTATTTTATTTTTGGTCAGTGTTTATCACGGAGCTAGAAGCAAGCTTGTCGAGGGAGGGCTGTTAATAAGCTATTAAATGAGGCAGGCCTCCAGTTGTGGTGGTTTTACCAGCTTGGTCTACAAATCTCAAACTAGATGAGGAATACTGACTGCTCCTGAAACAGATCGGAGATCACGGAGCTGATCTTTGATCAGCCAGGACACCTGAGACATTTACGATAATCCAATCTTCTAAAAGGTTAGATGAACACCTGCCATCTGGATTTCTCCCTCCCACTCTTAGGAGGGAGTGAAGATTTTTTCGGCTGTTTGTGAGAGTCCTGGGAGGAATGAGGTCCTACTTAGAGTCAGGCTTTAAGTCTGACCCATTGTTATTTTAATATTAAAAAAACCTAACTATGAGGCCGGGCATGGTAGTGCACGACTTTAATCCCAGCACTTGGGAGGCAGAGGCAGGCGGATTTCTGAGTTCAAGGCCAGCCTGGTCTACAGAGTGAGTTCTAGGACAGCCAGAGCTACACAGAGAAACCCTGTCTCGAAAAACAAAAAAATAAATAAAAACAAAAACTAACTACTAAAGGAATGTTATCTCTATTTGTCATCATTCAGAGCTGTTGTGCTATATAAAAAAGAAAAAGAAGCCAGGAATATGTTTGGTGGAGGCACGCTATGGTGTAGGTGAATGGCATGTCTCTGCAGGCTCATACTCAGGCATCCATTCCCCCTGAGGGACCAGCTCACAATGGAATAGTGTAGAATAGAGGTTATTCAGGGCATGGAACAGGGAGTTGAGGGGGTAATAGAGACAGGGGAAGGGAGACAGAGAGGGACGGAGGGAGGGAGGGAGGGAGGGAGGGAGGGAGGGAGGGAAGGGGAGAAGGAGAAGGAGAAGGAGAAGGAGAAGAAGAAGAAGAAGAAGAAGAAGAAGAAGAAGAAGAAGAAGAAGAAGAAGAGAACACATGGAGAGAGGTGGGATGGGAATGGGCAGAGAAGGGAAGTGGGTTCGAGAGCAAGAGAGAAAAAGTGGGGGCCAGCAGCCCCCTTTATAGTGAGTCAGGCATACCTGGCTGTTACCAGGAAACTGGGACAGAACATAGAAGAAATGCTAACATTCTCCCATTTTGATTTAATTTAAAAAGGGGAAATTAGAAAGAGGTGATGGTGAAGCAGGAATAGGGTTGTCATGATGCCTGACTACTTCCTGCTGGCTTTGGGGTGACATATGTCTGGGAAACCTAAGAGAATGTGTATGGGGAGGTTGGTCCAGTCTCAGGAGAGTTGGCTGTTTCCTTGCTGTCCAGGGTCTGTGGAACCATCTGTGGGAGATAGGAAGGAGCAGGCCCAAGAGGTCCATCTGTGCCTGTGAGAGAAGATGGGAGCACCTGTGGATTGCTTCTCTGGAGCTGTCCTGGATGTAGTAAATGGCTGGACTTGATGAGATGCTGAAACACACACACACACACACAGACACACACACACACACAGACACACACACACACACTACAGGTAGAGAATAAAGTTAAGTATGTTTGGAGAGAAACATCTTTTTTTAGGTGTACATTTGAAGCCCTTAGGTTTTGGTGGTTGGTGGTGAGGGAGTCCCCAGGAACAGGAGAGGAATCCCACCTTCTGGAATAGTTGGTGTCCTGCCTGGTGTCCCATGTCAACTTGACACAAGCTGGAGTTACCACAAAGAAAGGGGTTTCCCTGGAGGAAATGCCTCCATGAGATCCAACATAGTAAGGCATTTTCTCAACTAGTGATCAAGGTGGAAAGGCCCCTTGTAGGTGTTGCCATCCCGGGGCTGATAGTTCTGGGTTCTGTAAGAAAGCAAGATGAGCAAGCCAGGAGACAGCACCCTCCATGGCCTCTATATCAGCTCCTGCCTTCAAGTTCCTTCCCTGTGTGAGCTCCTGTCCTGACTTCCTTTGGTGATGAACAGCAGTGTGGAAGTGTAAGCTGAATAAACCCTTTCCTCACCAACTTGCTTCTTGGGCATGATGTTTTGTGCAGGAATAGAAACCAGGACTAAGATAGGTAGCAAGTGAAAACTTAGGCTATTGATTGGCAGGTGTACTTATCTGAATGGAATCTATTTGGTCCAGGAGAAGTAGATCTGATTGGGTTTCCTGTAGCTTATGAGTTTATAAAAGAGATAGAATTGTTAACAACATGAACAGTCTTTAAGATGAGGTTAGGGAAGACAAAAGCTTTCCTGGAGCAGAAGGAACAAGAAGGGGTTTTCCTTCTGTCTAGGAGACTGAATATATTACATTTAAAAGACAAAGGAAATTTGAAATCTTTGCCTTGTAAATATAGTTGATAATATAGTTTTAATAAGAGAAACACCTTAAGTCCATAGTTAAAAGACAACCAAAGGAAACTGTGTTTGAGCATGACAGCTGATAGTGTAGATTCAGCAAGAGAAACACTTTATCTTAAAAGGCAAGCAAAAAAAAAAAAACCTTAGAATTTGAACCTGTGATTATACATTTGGATCATAGAGTGGAATTTCTGTTAGAGTTAGGCTAATTTATAAGAACTATACCGATTAATGTTAGGATAGCAATGAAAGGAAATATGACATATTTAGTCACTGGAAACTGAGTTTAGATAGGCGGATTTCTGAGTTCAAGGCCAGCCTGGTCTACAGAGTGAGTTATTATCTTATCTCTTTTTTAAGAGAATTATCTTATCTCTTTTTTTCTTCCTTATGGGGCTAAAACAGTAGAAGAAAAGGAAAGAAAGAAGAACCCATGAAGTATCCAAATCCAGCTCTAAGATGCCCAACATGGATCCAGCCTGAATGGGAAATTTGATTCCAAATGCTGTGGAGAAACTGGTACAGGAGAAAAGGATGGATATTTTTCTTTCCACATTCCAGCAAAAACATTATTGGGACTGCCATGACTAGATTATCTGCAGATTTTCTTCCAGAGAAGATCTGCTTTTTTTTTTTTTTTCCTTCTTCATATATTCTGTTTGGAAAAATGTTGAGGGAATGGATATGCAACAGGAACATCTGTGGGTGGGAATGGAGGGGCGGAGAAACAAAAAATGGCGGAAATGGCAAAGCAGAAGGGGCCACTCTGCACTTACTTCTGAAGGGCTTGCCCAGGTGGCTTTCTAACTGGAAACATTGAGGATTGAAATGAAATCCCTTTGGAGTCAAGGAATGCCAGAAAACAAATCACAAAAAGGCTCCATCCCAGTGATGGAGCCAGAGAACAGGAGTCTCTCCCAGAAAGAAGGAGAGAAAGAAATGGTGCTGGAGGGCAGAGGGCAGAGGGCAGAGGGCAGAGGGCAGAGGGCAGAGGGCAGAGGGCAGAGGGCAGAGAAAAGTTTAACAGGGGAGAGGACATTCAAAGCAAACATCCCACTTTAAACAAAGGGTTTTTGTTTTTGTTTTTGTTTTAAATATCTATTCTATGTATATAAAATACACTGTACACTATAGCTGTGTTCAGACACACCAGAAAAGGGCATCAGATCCCCATTACAGATGGTTGTGAGCTACCATGTGGTTGCTGGAAATTGAACTTAGGACCTCTTGAAGAGCAGCCAATGCTCTTAACTGCTGAGCCATCTCTCCAGCCCTGAAAATAGTTTTAATCCCCTACCAACTGCACCACCAGAGTGGGAGGAGGGGTGGCCCAGGGTTATGAGAGCACCATCAGCTTTCCCAGTGTCATACAGCATATACCTTCTATTGGTGTGGAACAAGGTTATGATGAATAGGATGTCACCCTATAAATGATAGATCTTAGACTGTTTAAAGAGGCCATTGTTTTTATATGGGATGCATATGCCTTATGTAAATTCTAAAGAACTAGGCTACTTAAATATTCCCCAGGCTTGTAAGGGATTGGTGGCATCTGTACTAGTGTCAACCCACTGTTGCAATGGTTAACATGGTGAAAGGAAGAGCATGTAAATATTGAACAGCAAAACAAAGCACAGAGAATGAATATGGGAAAAGACCAGTTACTAGTTGAAGGGCAGTACTCCGAAGTAGAAGACAGATGAAATGTAATGGCGCTGCTATAGAACGGCGTCACTTAGCAGCTTGAAGAACTCGGGATAAAGCTGAACCCCAGAAAAGGTCCACCTTGTTTACAAAGGGTATACAAGGCTCTGCAGAAGTCTTCACTGATTTGATTTTTTTTTCAAAGATTAGTCTCAGCTGTGAACAAAGCCCTGTCAGACCCTGGATTGAGGCAGGCATCAATAGAGACCTTAGAATTTGAAAATTCAAATACCAAATGTGAACAAAACAAAGCAAAACATTAAAGGTGCGGGCAGCAGCTATGGATGAGTGGATAAGGGGAGCAACTAATATTGGTTCTAAGGTGCAGTATGCTAATATCAAAGGTCAAGGTGTAGCTAGGGGTCTCTAATATCAAACTGCCCAGTGTGTCAACTGCAGAGAATGCAGTCATTTGCAAAGACACTATGACCAAGCCCCTAAAGGTCTCAGATCTCAAAATGCTTGGCACTTTAACTGTGGGAAATATGTTCATTTGCAACAAAAGTGTGAACAAGGCATCTCAAAGGGCAAGGGTTCTTCTAAATACAAACCAGAAAGAAGGCCTAGGCTTCTAGGGGGTGTGCAGGCAATGGTCAGGGTTGGCCATTGGACTAGTGAGTGAAGGTGAAGAGATATTCAAGGCAATTTCTTAGCATCAGGAAATAGCCTTGGGGCATGGGTCTGTTACAGAACAAAATATGGGCTGCTTGTCCCTTGTCAGCCAAGGAGGAACATGCAGACCCCAAAACCTCAACTGAATAGTGCAGTTCTAATTCATGCTACTACAGGCAGTGCTGCTCTGGAGCTGGCCACAGGTAACTATCTTACTCTACCCCCCAAAAGTCAGTGTTATAAAATATCTACTCGAGTTTATGGTCCTTTGACCTCAGAGACAATAGGAATGATCTTGAGAAGCAGTGGAGTGACTTCCCAGGGATTATTGTGCCTCCAGGAATTATAGGTGAAGATTTCAAATGAGAAATTAAAATTATGGCCTATGTTAAAAAAAAAAAAGATGGGGGGGGGCTGGAGAGATGGCTCAGCGGTTAAGAGCACTGACTGTTCTTCCAGAGGTCCTGAGTTCAAATCCCAGCAACCACATGGTGGCTCACAACCATCTGCAATGAGATCGGATGTCCTCTTGTGTGTCTGAAGACAGCAACAGGATGAAGACAGCTACAATGTACTTACATATAATAAATAAATCTTAAAAAAAAAGATGCATTTAATGCAAGTGAGAGGAGTGCTCAGCTGCTGTCTTCCTGCATCAAAGGCAAAGCTGCTTCAGCGGAAAGAGCAGGAGAGGTCTCCTGAAAGCCTTGGCCACTGACCCAAAACCTGCTCACTTCATTGATACAGTCTCTGTTTATGATTCCCTGATATAGACACCACAATTAATGCCTTCAAACATAAGTGGGGAAATGTAATGACAATTTTGGCATTTTTGTTTCTTTAAAAGAACACAGAAATACTGAAAGGATATGTTTTCACTTTATTCCCAGGGCTAGGATATAGGCCTGCTTCAGACTGCCCACAGCAGCTCAGTATGATTTGCCCCATGCTCTACAGGGGCATGATTTTTCCAGCTTCAGATAGTTTCTTCAGTTGTGTGACATTTGGAGTTCTGGGGACTTTTCCGAGGGTATATAAACGCTAGGGCCTCAAGAATGTAGGCTGTGGGTTATTGTTCTTTGTTGTTTCTCATGGTTTGTTAAGTTAGCGGCGCACAAAGGGGAAAGAACAAGAAGAAATTAGATATCCTGACATTGAAGACCAAACTTGCCCCAAGAACTCAACATCCCTAATCAGCAGGACATAGTCTACCAATAGCGTCGCCCGTTCCTTACTCCTGACTTTATTCCGGGGTTTCTTTCCTTTCCTCTCTATCCTTTTTAATCTCTGATCTAGTGTAAGGGGGTTGGAAGGGTGGAAGAAAAGGGGTGGAAATGATAGAAGAAAGAACCCACAAAGTAGTCAAAACCAGGTACACATGCCCTCCTCTAGGCCTCCCTCTGGACCTGAGTCCCCTCAGCAGTTACCTCTAAAGTAGACAAGGAAGGAAGAGATGTTTCTTGAGCTGATGCAGAGGTCTCAGCTGTATAGAAAACAATACTGAGAGACTCCAGTCTCTTCTTCTTTCTCTCATTTTCCTCTTCCTGTTTTGTGTTTGTGGTGTTAAGGTTCCAAGGCCTTGTGCATGAGCCATATCCTCAGCCTTTGCTTCCCATGCCCACAAGATTTCCCTAAGTAGTTCTAGCTGTATGTAAACTCCTACCTCACACTTCAAAATGCTGGGGTAACAGACACATGTCGCCATGCTCAGCAACAACTATTCCTTTTTTTTCCCTTGTTCCTGTCAACCCTGCTTGCTCTGGTCAGCCCCGCTCGCTTGGCCACCCCTGTTCGGCCCGCTCACTCTGGTCGGTCCCACTTGCTCAGTCTCTGCTCTCTCTAGTCCAAGGATTCATTTATTATTATTCATAAGTACACTATAGCTGACTTCAAACTCACCAGAGGAGGGCGTCAGATCTCATTACGGGTGGTTGTAAGCCACCATGTGGTTGCTGGGATTTGAACTCATCACCTTCGGAAGAGCAGTCGGGTGCTCTTACCCGCTAAGCCATCTCACCAGTCCTTTATTTCTATTCCTATTCCTATTCTTTGTTGTTGTTGTTGTTGTTGTTTTGTTATAGTGCTCTTTGTTTTGTTTTGTTTTGTTTTGTTTGAGACAGGGTTTCTCTGTATAGCCCTGGCTGTCCTGGAACTCACTTTGTAGACCAGGCTGACCTTGAACTCAGAAATCTGTCTGCCTCTGACTCCCGAGTGCTGGAATTAAAGGCGTGCACCACCACTGCCCGGCTATAGTGCTCTTTATTCATTTAAACAAGGACATGGGCTGGCATTCCCAGAGACATCAGTACCCAACTGGTTCAGACAGTTCCTCTATTGGTTGACTAGGTCCTGATTTCTAGTAATATTCACATGGTGTCTACAATCAGCTGATCGTTTCCCGAGAGACTCCAGACTCATCATAGACATGGAGTATATAGGACTGGGCATCCTCTCTGGACATCATCATCATCATCATCATCATCAAAGAGATCTTCAAAATCATTTAAAAAGTCTGCAGGAACTGCCTTTTCATTGGCTGCCAAGTCCATCAAGAGTCCCGTGCTACCTCCAGCCTCACACAGGTCTACATAGGGCTCCGCGCCCTCAGGGAACATCTCATCCACAGTGGGTTTCACCTCAACCCCTATTCGTAATGTCACCTAAACCAGGGTTGAATTTGCTGTGTATCAAAGCATAATCTTGAGATTTTCTCCTTCACTTCCACAGAGCTGAAATCCCAGGTTTGTCCACCACTCCCAATGTCTGAGGTCTTCCTCATGGATCCTCTCACAACAGCCTCAAGGCAAATTCTTCTCGTAACTCCACGTGGTCTTTCCACCTTCCTTCTCTCTCTATCCTCTTCTCACATGGGACCCCCTCCCTGGTTTCTTTACACATCATTGATACAGGAGATGGTTCAATAATCATGACAATGCCAACCTTCAGACTATAAAAATCTCTGGGCATAGAAATCAGCATCCGAGTACACAGTGCACAAAACCAGCCCGCAATACATTATTATCATGTTGGGGAGCGTGGCAGCAGACCGGGGATCAGGCATGGCATTGAAGTAGAAGCTGAGAGTTTACATCTGATCAGCAGGGTGGAGACAGGGAGAATGAGACTGGGTGTGACTTAGCTTTTTGAAATCTCAAAGCCCACCCTCAGTGACAAGCCTCCTCCAGCAAGGCCACACCTCCTAATCTTTCCTAAACAGTTCACCAACTGTGAACCAAACATAAGGAGCCTGGCTTCAGAGGTTGAGTACTGGGTTCTCAGCCTCAGGTGTGTGATTTGGCTTTTCTTACTGTTTAAAGCTCATTGTGAAGGTTTGAATGAGAATGGTCTCCAGAGGTTTGTGCATTTGAATACTTGGCCTCTAGTTGGTGGAACTATTTGGGAAGAATTAGGAGGTGTGGCCTTGTTGGAGGAGAATTTGAGGTTCTAGCCTGCCTCCCCCCACCCCCGTGTGTGTGTGTGTGTGTGTGTGTGTGTGTGTGTGTGCCTGCTACTTATGAATCAAAATGTGAGTTCTCAGTTGTTCCTGTTGATATGCCTTTGCTCTGCCATCATGAACTTTAACCCTCTGAAACTGTGAGTCTCAAATAGTGTTTTCTTTTATAAGTTTTGTTGGGGGTTGGGGGTTGGTCTGGTGCTGCTATGTATTCAAATGCTAAATACTGGCCCCCAAGATCTGGTTGCCCCTGATGAGCAGATCCTCATGTACACCAAGTGATGCTATGTAAACTTTGCTCCCCAATTTAAAACTACTGGTTAAATAAAGATGCTACAGGTAACTACTGGGAAGAATAGAGGTAGGCAGAGATTCAGTCAGGGCTGGTGGTCACAGGTAGGAACCACAAAGAGGAAGTAGAAGGAGAGAGAAGGAGGAGAAAGACGGAAAGAGAACAAGAGGTCTCTATTAGATGCAATGGCCTGGAGCACATGCCCAAGTGAGACGCCCCCAAGGACTGACTCCCTGAGCAGAAGCACCCCAGGCCGAAGTTCAAGCAGCAAGTACGTGGGTAATACAACTAGGAAGTAGCCAGTGTAACAAGTAGAAAAATAGACTTAGTTGTAATCCCTCAGTAAATGTGCAAGAATTTATTATATAATCCATGAGACTCTGCCTCGGTGGTTATTGGGGGCTGCCAGATCATATAGAGTTAATTAAACTCCCTTTACAGTGTTTCCTTGTTCCTAGTGCTTATCGCAGCAAGAGAAATGTGTCCAAGACACTCAATACATTTACATTCTGATATACTGTCACCCGCTTGGATTTGTTCATCTAAAGAACTCTAAAACAAATTTTGGTACCAGGAGTGGATTTGGAGAAACAGAACTGTAAGGCATTTCTCTGGCAGGCTTCATGAGATCTGGATGGAGCAGTCACAAAAGACTCCCCAACCTGTGAGGCACCGAACGCGCTACTTAAAGAATATCCAGAGAAATGCATTTGATGTTCTCAATCTGCCTCCTGTGAGATGTGCTTTGTGTACGAAACCTTTGAACATCTGTGGAATACTAAAGAAAATAATAACAGTGCTGACTGGCTCCTTTTAACATCTCTGGGCAAAGTTATGAAAGAGTGTGCTGAATAATAAAACTGACGGTTCCAGATGCGCATGGAGAATATAAAGGTTCCTAAATATGCGATGGAAGAGAATCTTCCCCCAGCAGGCTGAAAGCTCAAATTGCAGGAAACAAAGGCCAAGCCCCCAATATTTGGTTAGCTGAGTTACAACACAAATGTAATTGCTAGCCTTGTACAATGCCAGCATTTAAAGTTAGACCATTGGAAACACATGTAATACTGTGACTCAGGCTCGTTATGTGTAGGCGGAGCCTGGGTCCAGACCTCCTCATCCTTAGCAGAGAATGTGCCTCCTCTCCCAACTACCACAGTGGTGCCTTCTCTGCCTTTGCCTAAGAGAAGTTAGTTATTCTGTCCCATCTGTAAAATAGGCAATGACTTTCCCTAAAGGAGATGGCAGACAACAATGGTGACGTCCCTCAGGAACCACCTATCACTGCCTCCAGACCTATAACTCAAGGCCAAGGAAGTCCCTAGGGGTAAAATAGAAAGTGTAGTCTATGAGGTATGTTACTACACCATTAAAAAAAAATCTTAATGAGTTTGCTGATTTGTTTAAGCAGAAGTTTGGGAATATGTGTGACAATGGATTTTTAATGGTGTGGGATAGTGATTTAATGATTTAGGAACATAAAATTGGATCAGGCTAAGTTTATTAATATGGACCCATTGAGCAGAAATTCTAGGTTTAATATTGAATCTTACACAGTTTTAAAATGGGTATCAAGAATTTATTTGATTGGTTGGTTGATGTATTTGTGAAAAATGGCCTACTGAGAATTAGCTAGAGCTACCTTATATTCCTTGGTTTAGTGTTGATGAAGGGGTATTTAAGACTTAAGGAAACAGAAATGTTCTAGTGGATTCATTGGTTAAAACCTCATCTTCCACAATGGGAAGTCCCAGACTTTCACTAATACTATAAGATGGAAAATAGTTTGAAGGGCACAGAAATGAACACTGGGAAGAAGAGACAGATGTGACTATGGACCTGGAAGGTATCTAGCTACATGGCTGGATGGGGCTAGGTGGGCAGGTTAACTTAGATGAGCTAGTTGAGAGTCTGCCTAGCTAAGGTCTAACCTTTGAAATATTAAAAGGTCTCTATGTGGTTATTTGTGGAACTAGCTGGTTAAGGAGTAACTGCCACTGTATTAGTTTCCAGCATTAATTAATACAGAATATTAATTTCTTTTTTTAAAAATATGTGGCACCCAACCTGGAGCCTGAACATATGACCTTGAGATTAAGAGTCTCATGCCCTGCTACTCAGCCTCTCCACCCACACTGCTCCCATCTAATGATCCCTTCTATGAAGAACACATGGAAACCAGGTGTGGTGGCACACGCCTTTAATCCCAGCACTTGGGAGGCAGAGGCAGGCAGATTTTGAGTTCGATGCCAGCCTGGTCTACAAAGTGAGTTCCAGGACAGCCAGGGCTACACAGAGAAACCCTGTCTCAAAAAACCAGAAAAAAAAAGAGTTCCTTTCTCCCTCCCAGGAAGTCCCACCTATCTCTCTCTACTGCCCAATCACAGGCTTTAGCCTTTTATTGATCAATTAACTTGGGGAACAAGGCTTGCACAACAAAAGCTTGCATATTGGTGAATTAGCTCTCCTTGGGGCAACCACATCTATGTGTGTAGAGTTTAGCATCTGAATACGTAGCAGCACCAACAGGGTCTCATTATATAGTTTTGGCTGCCCTGGAACTCACTATGAAGACTGTGCTGGCCATGAAACCATAGCAATCCAACTGCTTTTGACTCCTGATGTTACTATTAAAGTCATGTACTACTATGCCTTGAAACCTTTACAGTTTTACCTCAATGGTCTATTAACTCTTTAACCTGAGTCATAACTTGGTTCAAAGTGATCTTTTAAAAAAAAAATTTTTATCCATTAAGGTCATATTTTTATTTGTTTATTTTTACATGTGTGGATATTTTACCTGTGTGCATTTCTCTACACCATGTGCATTCAGTATCCATGGAGTCCAGAAGAGGGTATCAGTTCCCCTGGACTGAAGTATCAAGGCGATGGTGAGCCCACATCTTGTAGGTGCTAGGAATAGAACCCCATCCTCTCGAAGAGCAGCGAGTGCTCTTAACCATTGAGCCATTTCTCCAGCTCCATTTGAAGTGCTCTTGGTCATCTGTCTCTTCCACAAAATATCACATGGGTTCATCATAGAATAGAAAATAAATCTAACCGAAGTTCAAGGGAGTAAAACTTCTAGGTGTCCAGTAGTGTGGGACATGTAGGGATATTCCTTCTAAGGTAAAGGGTAACATATCTCATCTGGCTCCTCCCATCACCAAGAGAGAAGCACAATACTTATTTTGGAGACCGCCCATTTGTCACTTGGATGTATTATTTTAGCCTGTATACCAAGTGACTCAAAATTGCTAGCTTTGAATGGGATCTGAGACAGAAGGCTCTTTGGTAGGTNTGGGACATGTAGGGATATTCCTTCTAAGGTAAAGGGTAACATATCTCATCTGGCTCCTCCCATCACCAAGAGAGAAGCACAATACTTATTTTGGAGACCGCCCATTTGTCACTTGGATGTATTATTTTAGCCTGTATACCAAGTGACTCAAAATTGCTAGCTTTGAATGGGATCTGAGACAGAAGGCTCTTTGGTAGGTCCCAGCTGCTGTGCAGGCTGCTCTACCATTTAGGCCATATGATCCAGCACACCCGAGGGTTCTTAGTGTGTCAGTGGCAGACAGGGATGCTGTCTGGATGGAGCCTTTGACAAACCCCTATAAGTGAATAACAAGGAGACCTTTGGGATTTTGAAGCAAGGTCTACTGACAACTCTTCACCTTTGTGACAGCTCTTGGCCTGCTATTAGGCCTCAGTGAGAACTGAATCACTGAAAATAGGCCACAAGGTTTACTATGAAACCCTGAGCTGCCTATTACGAGCTAGGTGTTATCTAACCCAACAACTCATAAAATAGGATGTACACATCAAATGGAAGTGGTATCTATATGATTGGCCGTGAGAGCTCTTGAGGCCTGAGGATATAAGCAAGTTATATAAAGTTGCTCAAATGCCTATGGATTCTATTCCCATTGCAATGCCATCTGCTACCAAGTATGTACTTATTGCCTCATGGAGTGTGCCCTATGATCAGCTGACTGTGACAGAGAAGAACAGGGCTTGGTTTACTGATGGCTCTACACTATATGCAGGCACTATCCAGAAGTGAACAACTGCAGCTTTATGATCCCTTTCTGGGACAATCATGAAAGACACAGATGAAAGAATATCTTCACAGTGGGCAGACATTTGGGAACTGTACAAACCCACAAATTTTGCTTAGAAGGAAAAATAACCAGATGTGCAGTTGTTCACTAATTGATGGGCTGGAGCCAATGGTTTGACTGGATGGTCAAGGACTTGGAAGAAATATAGTGAGAAAGACATTTGGATAGATAGATAGATAGATAGATAGATAGATAGATAGATAGATAGATCCTTCCACATGGGCAAAGAATGTGAACATAATTGTATTCCTTGTAAACGGTCATCAAAAGATGACTTCAAAAGAGGAGGAATTCAATAAGCAGGCAAACAGGACAAACCCATTCTGTGTACACTCAAACTCCTTCCCCACCCATTCTGTGTACAGTTAAACTCCTTCCCCACCCATTCTGTGTACACTCAAACTCCTTCCCCACCCATTCTGTGTACACTCAAACCCCTTCCCCAACCGTTCCTGTCACAGCAAACAGGACAAACCCATTCTGTGT
>LR750797.1:0-12583 GCA_902729485.2 Mus minutoides
CAACAACAACAAAAAAAAAAAAAACAAACAAGAAAAAAAAAAAACTGCATGATACTGGTACAGTGACAGACAGGTAGATCAATGGAATAGAATTGAGGACCCAGCGATGAATCCACACACCTATGGTCACTTGATCTTTGACAAGGGACCTAAAACCATCCAGTGGAAAAACGACAGCATTTTGAACAAATGGTCCTGGCACAACTAATGGTTATCATGTAGAAGAATGTAAATTTATCCATTCTTATCTCCTTGTACAAAGCTTAAGTCTAAGTGGATCAAAGACCTCCACATAAAACCAGAGACACTGAAGTTTATAGAGGAGAAATTGGGGAAAAGCGTCAAAGATAGGGGCACAGGGGAAAACTTCCTGAACAGAACAGCAATGGCCTGAGCTGTAAGATCGAGAATCAACAAATGGGACATCATAAAACTGCAAAGATTCTGTAAGGCAAAAGACACTGTCAATAAGACAAAAGGGCCACCAACAGATTGGGAAAGGATTTTTACCAATCCTAAATCTGATAGGGGACTAATATCTAATATATACAAGAGCTCAAGAAGCTGGACTCCAGAAAATCAAATAACCCCATTAAAAAAATGGGGTACAGAGCTGAACAAAGAATTCTCAAGTGAGGAACACAAAAAGGCTGAGAAGCATCTGAAAAAATGTTCAACATCCTTAATCATCAGGGAAATCTTAATCAAAACAACCTTGAGATTCCACCTCACTCCAGTTAGAATGGCTAAGATCAAAAATTCATGTGACAGTAGATCCTAGAGAGGATGTGGAGAAAGAGGAACACTCCTCCATTGCTGGTGAGATTGCTAACTGGTACAACCACTCTGGAAATCAGTCTGGCAATTCCTCAGAAAATTGGACACAGTACTACCAGAGATCCAGCAATAGCTCTCCTGGTAACATTCCCAGAATATTTTCCAACTGGTAATAACAACACAGGCTCCACTGTGTTCATAGCAGCCTTATTTATAATAGCCAGAAGCTGGAAAGAACCCAGATGTCCCTCAACAGAGGGATGGATACAGAAAATGTGGTACATTTACACAATGGAGTACTACTCAGCTATTAAAAACAATGAATTCATGAAATTTCTAGGCAAATGGATGGATCTGGAGGATATCATCCTTAGTGAGGTAACCCAGTCACAAAAGAAGTCACTTGATATGCACTCATTGATAAGTGAATATTAGCCCAGAAACTTAGAATACCCAAGATACAATTTGCAAAACATGAGAAAATCAAGAACAAAGATCAAAGTATAGATACTTCATTCCTCCTTAGAATAGGGAACAAGATACCCATGGAAGGAGTTACAGAGACAAAGTTTGGACTAAAGCGAAAGGATTTCCAGAGACTACCCCACTCAGGGATCCATCCCATAATCAGCCACCAAACCCAAACACTATTGCATATGCCAGCAAGATTTTGCTGAAAGGACCCTGATATAGCTATCTCGAGAGAGGCTATGCCAGTGCCTGGCAAATACAGAAGTGGATACTCACAGTCATCTATTGGATGAAACACAGGGCCCCCAATGGAGGAGCTAGAGACAGTACCCAAGAGCTGTAGGGGTCTGCAACCCTATATGTGGAACAACAATATGAACCAATCAGTACCCCCAGAGCTTGTGTCTCTAGCTGCCTATGTAGCAGAACATGGCCTAGTCGGTCATCATTGGGAAGAGAGGCCCCTTGGTATTGCAAATTTTATATGCCCCAGTACAGGGGAAGGCCAGGGCCAAAAAGTGGGAGTGGGTGGGTAGGGGATTAGGGCAGGGGGAGGGTATAGTGTACTTTTGGGATAGCATTTGAAATGTAAATAAAGAAAATATCTAATAAAAATAAAGATAAAAGATTTTTTAAAAAACTAGCAGTATCCCTGTAGAAACCGAACATTTAACTGTAATGGACTGATTAAATGAAAATTTTTAAACATGTATTTATTACTTATTTTATGGATACATACATTTTGTCAGTGGACCAGTGCAAGCAGTGCTAGCAGAGGCCAAAAGAAGGCACGGGATACCCCTGAACTGGAGTTACAGACAGTTGTTAGCTGTCATGTGGTGCTAGGAATCGAACCCTGGTGGTCTCTAAGAGCAGCCAGTATTAACTACTAACCATCTCTAGACCCAAGAAATACTTTTTAAAAAGATATATTTACTTTATGCATAGGAGTACACTGTAGCTGTCTTCAGACACACTAGAAGAGAGCATCGGATCCCATTACAGATGACTGTAAGCCACCATGTGGCTGCTAGAAATTGAACTCTGGACCTCTGGAAGAGCAGCCAGTGCTCTTAACCTCTGAGCCATCTCTCCAGCCCCCAAGAAATACTTTTAAGATCAAGCAATAATTGATATGTTGTGTTTACTGCTCTAAGTGTGCTCCTAAATCCAAAGATGTAAATTCTGGGATCATTTGAACTGATTATTACCATTAAAGTATGCAAAAAGATTAAGCTATTTTAATTCAGAATGAAGGATATGTGGTGGAAAATACCTACCAGTTAACACCTTATTTTATTAAAGTCATACATTTATCCTTATAAAGTTAATATAGTTACAAGGTTCTGTGAGGAGCCTCTAAATCATTAATTTTCTTGATTTGATGGTCCTGACAGTTATGAAAGGCCTGGTCGGGAGTTGTATAGAGTATTTCTTGAGTTTATTTTGACTATGGTTATATTTCTTGAGGGAATGACTCCAGAGGTAAAGTGCTATTTTCAAGTTATAGAGTTTTATATTTTGTTTGCTATGCTAGCACACCACTCCAGCTAATTATTTAAAATTAGATTACATGTAAAAAGTTTTGCTAATAATTCTGTCCAATGTCTACATCCCAGGAAGCAAAAGGCAGGCTGCATAGAGAAGACTTCAGCTGTTGTGTCTTCCAGATCTAAACTTTGTCTAAACTCGGAAGCTTGGTAATCAGAAGGATTTGAAACACTGCTGAGATAAAAAAGAGGAAATGATGTCATCACATATGAGCAACTTAATTCTTCCAAAGGAGGAAATGTGGATCTCACTCTTTTTACTGGTATTGAAGAACAAAATCCCTGGCCTCAGACAGTCATTATAACCAGGGATTTCTGGCCTCTTCAAAAATAAAAATAAAAAGTAAATAAAACAAAGTGTCATTGAAGATCTTAGGTGTGATAAAATTATTAGTGAAAGACAAAATAATACTGCTTAAGGGAACCTGAAATATGTTCAGTTGTTTCTGAATATTCAAGCAATAACCCACATTTTCCAACAGTTCAGCCCCAGTTTTACAATGCTACCTATTCAATTTATTTTTACTAACTTTTAGTATCAGGTTTATTTATTACCTCTCCCTTTCTTTCTCTGGCTTTGAAATCATCAAGAACAAATATGACCCCGAATTTTCTCTTTCATTAATTTATTAATCTGTCCACTCATTCAAACATCCATGCATTTGTTTTTATATTAAGTGGATACTGTTTGGAAGATTGCAATATTGAAGGAATGCGTATTCTAACTTGTTTTTCGCTAACACTTGGTTAGTGTTCTCATCTCTGTGGAAGAGTGTCTGACATAAACAATTTCAAAGAAGGACTTATTTTCCCTGTGATTTTAGACAGGCAGGTGAGGTGGAGCTGCACACACCACGGTAGATCTGAGACAGAAGAGACCAGCAGCAGGAGGGTTGTAGAACGTTACCGTCCCCAGAACATGAGTCCACGTGACTGTCTTCCTCCAACCAGACCCACCCTAATGCAATATCAGCACCTCTAATAGCACATTCAGTTTTTAGATTCCCAAATGGTCAGAATTCTCATGATATAATTATTTCTAGATATGCTCTCCCACACATACCCAGATGTGTATTTGACTAATCTCCTAAGTATTTCACAATAAAACCAAGTAGACAATGAAGATTAACCGTTACAAAGAACTTGGTTCAATAGCTGGAGTGGTCATGAACACTCTGCTTAGAGTCAATTATTACATCCAAAAAAAGTCACATAAATAACTAAAAAAATTATATTTCAAGTATTTGTTATGACTGTTTCTCATAACAAATCAATTCTTGGGAAAATCTTTACTTTTACCTTCTATGACTGGAACTATCTTCTAACCAAATAGAAATGGTTTACTACAGTCTACACACCCTTTGGACAATCTCAAATGAGCATGTTGAGTAGAAAATTCTTTGATCTTAGAAATCAATGGAGTTATCTAATTAATATTCAATTATGCCTTATATTTTAATATATCTTCTTTTATTATTAATTTTTTCTACCATCTTAATAGTTTGAAGGGATGGTCAGGTATCTGGTAAAGCATTTTTCCATGCATGTATCTATGGGACAGATGGCCATTTGGAACAGATTAGCATTCTAATCTAGCCTGAGTGAAAAGCACTCATGTATTTGTACTTGGGCATTATTCAGTTGATTGACTACTTTAACAGAACCAAAACAAAAAACAAACAAACAAAAAAACATCTATTTTTGTATGTTTGTTTGGTCTTCTGTTTTATTTATTTATTTTTATTAGAATACAAATTTTTATACAAAATATTCTGATCATGGGTTCCCTTTCCCCAACTTTTCCAAGATCCTCTCCACAGGCGACGGGTGAGGTTAGATGAGGAAAAGAAAGAAGTAGAGTAATCTTTTGTCTATAGACTTTTATTATTATTATTATTTTATTCTATTCTACTTTATTTTTGTAGGAGGGAACCCTCCTTCGAAGAGACTGCTACTGACTCGCTCTGGCACGAGAGATCGACACATAAACTAGAGACAAACTTTGCCGTGTGAGTCGTTCTCTTGCCTTTTTCCTAATTGAGACTACGTGACCAGTTCCTCTCCCCTGCAGGTCTCAAGTCTGTTCTAGAATTATGAGCTACACCACTGACATTCTCCCTTCACCTGTTTCGCATGAGCAGTCCCCAGCCATCCTCTTATGCAAAAGATTTTACCAAATTCTATAACCAAGTCTTTCTCAATACACATGTTTATCTAGGAAGCCCTAAGACCATTTCTGAGAATTACAGCTTATTTATAACCAGAATTCCCTTGGCAATTGTTCTAAAGTCAGATTCTTTTCCCCTGCAAATGAGCCAGAGTCATATAAATGCATAGAAATGTTAAGAGAACTTAAAGCATATTTGAAGACAGATGCACCAGACTTGAGAGGTGACTCGGTGTGCAAAAGTGCATGCAGGGCAGGCCTGACCACTTAAATTCAATTCATGAAACTCAAGGTGGAAGGAGATATCCTAGTTCTTAAAAGTTGTCCCCTGATTAACACACACCTTCCATTGTGCATCTGTGTTCACATTCATAGGTATCATACTGCACACACACACACGCTTCATAATCATAAATTCAAATAAAAACGGAGATGCTATGATTTACATACTCATCTTTATTAAATTGTTGATATAAAATGTAAATATAGCTCAACGTTATATAGTTTGAAAATTAAGGGAAAATATTACATTTTATACTTAATTTAAAACTATATTTTGAATGTCTTAGATTATATTTTATATGTATCTTTAGTTTATCAATAACTATTTCAGTCAATCATATTATAATGGCTTAAATAGTTTTTTTTTTTTTAATTTTCTTCTTTGGAAGACAAGGATATAGATTGGGAGAAAATCACAATATTTTTTTAATAATTACATTTGTACCCCAAAACAATTCTCAGGTAGGATTTACTTTTAACATGTGTCATTTAATATCAGTCTCTGTGTTAAGTGTATGGAAATATGTGGAACAAAAAGAAATACTTAAAGTAGAGTTCTTAGATTATCTTTCTGTGTTCCTAGGGCCAGAATTCTATAATATTGCAGTTGGCCTTGGCCTCAAGCTCCTTCCCTAATAAAATGATGCAGAAAGGGAGGGACTTTCAGGGTGCCACCAAAAGCTGCTGCTGACTGATTCAGAAAGGTTCCCTCTGCAGAGTTTCCTGTATTCACAGGAAGTACTGCTAAGTTCAGGCTGCTGTACTTACTGTGGCATTATGCTTCAGAGAGAAAAGAGTGACTAAGACTGGGCAGATATCTCCTCAGTGATTAGAACACAGGTCTATCTGAAAAGTCAAGTGTCCTGAAGACATAGCTGCTGCAGAAACTGACTCCTGCAGGTTATCTTCTGACCTCCAAGTGTTTGCTGTGGTATGCATGTCCCCTCCCTCCACTGAAATAAATGCCATAAAATAGGTTTTGTTTTGTTTTGTTTTTTAAGAAAGTACCACTTCAAGAATTATGCTGAGCATTCTCCTTGTATAGTGTCATGTGACACATGCAGGACCTGCTCAGGAGTCTGCAGATAAGTGAACTAGCCTTCTCAACAATCCAGACAGATTCTCAGGGCTAGTCCACGTTTGTAAAGACAGAGTGTCCAAGATTTCCAACTTCAAATCCTGGGAAGTTTCTGTTTTTCTCTTGGGGGCAGTTTCCCTGTTTATCTCCTTTTCTGTTTGAGATGCTATGGTGCTCACACTTCTAGCCCTGGCTTATAGCATAACTATCAGGCAAAACAAATATTTCCGTATCTCTTCAAAACCTCCCTTAGCTTATATCATAAAGAATGTTCTGGGTAGAGCTGAAGATGGGGTGATCAAGCATTAAACTCTGCAAAACCAAAAGGGGAATAAAACAGGGAAACAGAAAGGATGAAGTGGAAACATAAATGTAAAGAAGTTCCTTTTAATTGTATTTGCTATTTATTTTTTGAGAATCTTATACATGAATATTGTGTTTATGTTATCTTTCCCCCTCCCTTGTTTCTTTCAGTTCCTTCTGTGTGTCCCCTGTCCCTCAAATTCATGGCCTCTTATTCTTTACTATTGTTACACACGCATCCACACATATCTATGTATATATACATAGATATAAATTTATAAATATAACCTGCTGAGGTCATTTAATGTTGCTTGTATGTATTTAGGGTTGACTTCTTGGGGTTGTCCTAACCTATCATGGGAGCGGTCCCTGAAGAAGACTGAACTTTCTTCTGTCACCAACCATCATGCCTATAGCTCTTCCAAGGTGAAGAATTTCCCCATTCATGTTGTCATGTCAACTCCTCTTGTCATTATGCATATATTGCTTTAGAAAACTTGAGATTTCCCACATGAAGGCAAGCAAGGACAATGGAAATAACCTACATTACTTTCGGATAGTCTATTGGACTATCTTAACCAACAACTCAAAGGAAGATTTCTAATGTCTCTCACTTTGGTTTTTGTTAGATGGCTTATGGCTCTTGTGTGGGAAGAGCATTATCACTCCAAGTGGTGTAACTTCATTTAAACTACTCCCCCACCCTCCATCAGATCTGAAGCTCAGTCCTACAGCAAAGTCAGAGACCAAGTCCTAGCTAGGCTCCTGATCCTCTGCATTTACCAGCTTATTTCTGCCACATCAACTCAGGAGTTGAATAGCTCAGTCGTGAGGGAAAGTCAATCGTGCCAGACATTTAAGAGGAATTTGAGAACACTGGCTTTTAGAAGATATAAAAATACTCATTAATTAAAGACATTTGACGCTATAAATAAAAAGAATAGGGTTATATTAGTCAATTCTCTCTAATGAAACAGGAGAGAGAGAGAGAGAGAGAGAGAGAGAGAGAGAGAGAGAAGTGGTGATGTGCAGTGATCTCTGTAGAGGGTAATGTGATAAAGAAATAGAGACATATAACAGAGAGAAGCACAGACAGCAAGATAGAGACAGTGATGAATTATAAAATAATATGTAAGCTAAGCCCCAGGGTGTACAGTTGGCAGAACAGCAAAGCAAGAGAGCTGACAAGTACTTCTAGTCTGAGTCCAAAGGTCTGAGAACCAGAGAAATGATGATAGATACACTAGTCTGAAAACTGGTAGGTGAAGATTGAAGAGTAGCTAGCGTTTTGCTTTTAAGTCCAAAAGCTAACAAGAACAAAACAAAACAAAATGAAATAATCAAACTAAAATAAGACTAAGAACTCAGAGAGCTGACTCCTACCAAACAGTAGCCGTCATACGCACCTGAGGCTCTGCATTCTCTAGCCTTCATCTGATTTTGTGAGACCCAGTTATATTAGTGAGAGTGATCATTTTTTTATTCAGTTGAATGATTCAGGTGTTGCTCATCAAATTACCCCCCCACAGGCTTTGAAAGCTTGACTCAATATATAGCAGAAACTGTTCTACAGACACATTTAGGTCCTGGAGGAATGAAGTAATAGATGTTCTAATCAGGAACATACCTGGTCTAATTTCTTAACTTTAAGTGGTCAACACTTGAGAGCCAGTTTCTTATTCTTCTGATGTCCAAAAGGTGGTGCTCAGCGATCATTTACTATATAAATGACTATTTTTACTATTTTTTAGTTGCTTCCTTTTGTGAAGATTAATAAGTACAACAACTCTATATCAGCAATAAATGACAAGGTAGAAAATTAAAAATGATTGTTCATGAGCCAGGAACTACATAGCATAGAAACACAACCAAGGCACTGAAATAATTTGGAGTTCAAGCACTAACTGTCTAACCTCCGACATCTTTGATGTTAGCAAAGTTATTTCATCTTCAAAACTGTAGTTTCTTCTCCTATAAATGTGGGAATAAGCAAGGCTCTGCTCTTCTCATAATTATCACTTGATATATAAAATAATCAATTTTTTGAAATAATAAACACAAAAGCTCCTCACACAGAATTGGTCACATAGTAACATAGGCAGCATATCCAATCCCTGTTGACATCATCATTTATAGTAGTATTAAAATTGTTGGTCTCGTTATCTGTAGTATGGATGGTATATGCTGCTCTTACCATATGCCCAGCAATAGATCAAAATACAAAACCTAAGATTTTTAAATATAAAAGAAGAAAAACATTATGAGTTGTATTCATTAGTAAAATATTGATGAATGAATTTTAAATGTCTGATGGTACTTTATTTTGTATTTGTAGACACATGTGGAGGTCAATGGCCCACCTAGGGTTTTTGCTCTCCCCATCCACCTTTCTTGCCTGCATTCTCTTATTTCCACCTCCCAACTTACTGGAGGAACCTTGCATAGCAGGCACGGATTCTGAAAATTCAGATTCAAGTGGTCCTAATGTTTGTATGGACCCACCATGCCGTCTTTCCAGCCTGTCTTGTATTGATACCCTAAATGAATAATTTTTCACTACCTTTTAATAAAAGTGTTGTTAGTGTATAAAATGTGACATTTTAAATGTTTTATTTGTTTATAAATCATTTTCTGGGTTGTATTGGGGTTTTGTGATTTATTTCTGTTCATTACACCTTGAAGGGAAATTTATGGTGAGTATCTGAGTGGAGGTAATTTTTATTATCTAACTATGGCTATTCCTGATAATGAATTCTGAGGATGAAGACTGTTCATTTGTTGAAAAGAATGATGATCATGTTTATCTCCTAATAACATACCTTGCAGGCTATAATTAAAATGTCTAGCTAAAATGCATTTCTGTTCTGCTGAATTTATGAGATAAAGAGAATACTTCTGGATATATTTTCTGACAGGAACAATTTTACTTCCTGGAATCTTTAAGGGTCTTCTTGGGTGGCCCCTGGTTCCTCACCCCTCCCCCAACACTGGATTTTTGAGCAAGTGCCCACATCACTGCTTTAAAGCACAAGAGGAAACCATCCTTTTCCAGAATGTACCTGCTTAGGCAAGTCTGGTCCAGGGAGGCAGTTGCCCTGGTGAAGTCAATAGTGCCACAGAGCAAACCAAATAAAGAGTCTGACCTCTGACCTCTGACCTCTGACCTCTGTTCATCATCCAGGTCTCTTCTGGTAGGTTAGAAAAATGGCTGCCTCTCACTACAATCCTTTTAGAATGTTACCTGTCATAGTGAAATTTAGGGATATACCAACAGTAGTGACTAGATAAGTTTATGGGGCAGAACAATGAATGCATCTTTTAAGATACATTTTAATAGGTTAGGTTACTTCTACATATTCTTTTTTTTTCAAGTTTTATTAGATATTTTCTTCATTTACATTTCAAATGTTATCCTGAAAGTCCCCTACACCCTCCCCCATCCCCCGCCCTGCTCCCTACCCACCCACTCCCACATCTTGGCCCTGGCATTCCCCTGTATTGGGGCATATAAAGTTTGCATGTCCAAGGGGCCTCTCTTCCCAATGATGGCCAACTAGGCCATCTTCTGCTACATATGCAGCTAGAGACATGAGCTCTGGGGATACTAGTTAGTTCATATTGTTCTTCCACCTATAGGGTTGGAGACCCCTTCAGCTCCTTGGGTGCTTTCTCTAGCTCTTCCCTTGGGAACCCTGTGTTCCATCTAATAGCTGACTGTGAGCCAAAATTGACCATAGAATTGGCCACAAAACAGGCCTCAACAGATACATAAATATTGAAATTGTCCCATGCATCTTATCAGATCACCATGGACTAAGGCTGTTCTTCAAAAACAACATAAATAGCAGAACACCAACATTCACGTGAAAACTGAACAACATTCTACTCAATGATACCTTGGTCAAGGAAGAAATAAAGAAAGAAATTAAAGACTTTCTAGAGTTTATTGAAAATGAAGCCACAACATACCCAAACTTATGGGACACAATGAAAGCATTCCTAAGAGGTGAACTCATAGCTCTGAGTTCCTACAAAAAAAAAAAAAAAAAAAAAAAAAAAAAAAAAAAAAAAAAAAAAAAAAAAAAAAAAAAACTGGAGAGAGCATACACTAGTAGTTTGACAGCACATCTAAAAGCTCTTGAACAAATGGAAGCAAATTCACCGAAGAGGAGTAGACGGCAGGAAATAATCAAACTCAGGGGTGAAATCAACCATATGGAAACAAAAAGAATTATTCAAAGAATCAATCAAACCAGGAGCTGGTTCTTTGAGAAAGTCAACAAGATAGATAAACCCTTAGCCAGACTCACTAGAGGGCATAGGGACAGCATCCTAATTAACAAAATCAGAAATGAAAAGGGAGACATAACAACAGATCCTGAGGAAATCCAAAACACCATCAGATCCTTCTACAAAAAGGCTATATTCAAAAAAAATTGGGAAATCTGGATAAAATGGACAAGTTTCTAGAGAGATACCAAGTACCAAAGTTAAATCAGATTAATGACCTAAACAGTCCTATATCTCCTAAAGAAATAGAAGCAGTTATTAATAGTCTCTCAACCAAAAAAAAAAAAAAAAAGGCCAGGAACAGATGGGTTTAGTGCAGAGTTCTATCAGATTTCTACATATTCTTAACTCACGAGTTTTTGGTTTTGGTTTGCTTTGGGGGGGGTGTTTGGGGGTTTTATTTGTTGTTTATTTTGTTTGGGGGGGTGTCTGTCTGTCTGTCTGTTTGGTTTTGTCCAGGAAAACATATATGGTGGCACTGGTTTACATGGAAGGCAATGCTGCTGAGGATTCTCAGACTTCCCGTGTACATTACAAACTTCCAACTGCACATGGCATTTTCCAAACACATCTGGTCACATCTGATTGTACACAGCACCGAAAGACTGTGGTTATATTGAGCGTTTTGCCCTGAGGTATAATTTTCAAAAAGCAAGCATGAGAAGAGTGTTCAGTAAGGGGAAACCGGGGAGTTATTTTGCCATCTGTGACAGGAACAGGCAGCAGTGCTATGCTGTGCTGTGTCCATGAAGCCAGCAGGAATACGATATTATTTCATAAAAATCAGAACTTCAGAAAGTCTGTATCCCCTCAGGAGCTTGTTGACGTCTATTATATCATGTTAGTTAATTAAGGTGCCTCAGCTTTCAGCATTTATTTTTTTGAACTAGTTAGTTTAAATATAATGAGAATTTTTCCTCTGAGACTGGAGGGGAAAAGAGAATTCTGTTTTCCAAGAAGCTTATATTTTGTTCTTATGGCCTTTATATGAATGTGGTCTCCAAAAATATGCTGAGGTAATGAGAGAAAATAAATCCTAACTGGTAAGCTCTATTAATTCCCGACGCTATGTAATTTGGAATTAGAAAAAGCAAGTGAGAAGAAATGAGTTGGGGCTCCAGCATCACCTTTAGTCTCCAGAGGCTAGTGTGCTTCTTGTATGAAAAAGCAGGAGGTAGAGAGAGGAAGAAGAGGTGAGGCTGTGCTATGCTGGCCCTCAGGATAGGCTCCTGTCAAATACCACACACCATCCGATTCACATGGATAGCCTACAGTACTAGTGCCTTGCTTCCTGACAGGTTCCTGGCAAATGAGATCCAAAGAATGTTTATTGAACATGTGAATATGTGTCACTTACTGGCTCATCCACCAAAGATGCTGTATTTAAAAAAGATAATGGAAGCTTATTTCCAGAGAGGAAAAAAAAACATTAGAATAAAATTTCAGGGAATTTTGATGGGGATTAGATTGAATCTGTAGATAGCTTTTGGCACGATAGCCATTTTTACTATATTGATTCTGCCAATCCATGAGCATGGGAGATCCTTCCATCTTCTGAGATCTTCCTCAATTTCTTTCTTCAGAGACTTGAAGTTCTTGTCATACAAATCTTTCACTTCCTTCGTAAGAGTCACACCAAGATATTTTATATTGTTAGTGACTATT
>LR750797.1:13289-148580 GCA_902729485.2 Mus minutoides
ACAGTCATAAGTATTCTATGTTTGTACTTTATGTGTATGATTGCATGGAAAAATACATATAAAAACACCTGTTACTCTGTCCAACTCTCTAAGGCATTAGCAGCATTACAGAAGTTACCTAGGTATAACTCCATACTCAGAAAGCCCACTATTTCTCCTGCATTTTTCCTGTTCAATTGTGGCTGTGTGACAAGTGTCTACATGTAGTTATTGAGCATGTATATGTCTTTAACTCCATGTGGTGCTCAGGCCATCGTTAATGCGTCCAGTACATATATACTTGCTCATTTTAGTGGCTGTTCTTATCAGTGTTGCTGGACACAAGGGTGTTCTTATGTATGTTCACTGCTTCTGAGTGTTCCTTTCAGTCACACAGCTAGGGTGAAATTGCTTTTCTGTGTAGTATGTGTATCTGAAAGTGGTCTGCTATTGGCTTTTGCAATTTTACAATTCCTTTGACGTCTATGAAACTCACTACCCCAAATCGTCACTAAAAGAGTTATTCTCCTCTTTTATCCCTTGTGCAAGCCAAGAGTTTATGAAAGTTGAAGGCTATGTTAATAACTATGGACTTTCTTGGTTTCTATAAAATTAAACAGTGTAGATTTGAAGACTGTAAAGCAGGGCAGTAAATAGAATGGTAGTCCTGCGAAGGAAATGCCTACTTGGATTTTATTCAGAAGAATTCCCAACTGAGATTCCATGCGTTATGGGCATCAAATCCAATGACAAGCGACTTGTATGACATGAGAAGGGGACAGCATGCACAGAAGTCTATGTGAAAACAGACACTGGAATTTGCAGCCTCAAGCCAAGAACATTCGGAACTCCCTAGTGAGGAAGGATTTCCTGTAAGAGCTTGCAAAGGGAATACAATCCTACCAACAGATTCATTTTGGATTCCTGAGCTTCAGAACTATAAAAGACAAAACTTCTGCTATTTTAAGCTGCCAAGTCGTGGTAATTTATCTTGGTAGACTTAGAAAAAAAAAAAAACCAATACAGCTGATTCATGTCTGTGACCTGTAACACATCTTAGGCTGGTGATCATATTGTAAGACAATATGATGATCCCTTTCTTCATCTTCCATGCTAGTATCTATAATAATATACTATGACAGACAACAGACAAAAGATGACTTATTTTATGCGGTAAGATGTACAGCAGTACTTCATGAACTAAACACGAGTCATTAAGTTTAAGCCAAAAAGCAGTGTAGAACAGTCAAGTAGACTGGGGGTGGGGGTGGGGTGTAAGCATGTGCATGAGTGTGCAGGTCAGGGGTCGATATCAGGATTCTTCCTGTATTGTTCTCTACTGGAGACCATTGTTTGGACTGGTTGTCCAGTAAATCCTTGGAATCATTTTGTCTCTATCCCGACCCAGCATGGGGTAGGAGGAAAAAGTAGCCATGCCTAGCTTTTAAGTGGATGCTAGAATTCCTAACTCAAAATCTCATTCTTGAGTACTAATCCCTGTACCCACTGAGAGATCTCTTCTGCAAACAAAGATTATCATTTTAGGTGCCTTGTACCCAGAATAAAGGTTTTCTAAACTAGGTGTTTATTATAGAGATAACGGAAATGCAATCAGTTTCCTGTTGCTTCAGTAACAGATTGCCACATTAGTGGGTTAAAACTGCATAAATTTAGTACTTTACAGCTCAAGAGGTCAGAAGTCTGAACTGAGTCTCATTAGCTAAAATTAAGAAATCAGTATTGCTGAATTCCTCCTGATGTTCCCTAGGGGGAATTTTACCGTGCCTTCCCAAGTGCTAGAAGCTGCTCACATTATTTGAACTGAGACCAGTGGCCATTTGAGTTTTTCTCACATTGTGTCATTTTTACGTTGACTTTTCTTCCTTTTTTGATATTAAAGGAAACATACTTTTACAAACTATGATGGAATAATAATCTCCTTGTATCAAGGATACTAAATTAGCAAACTAATGTCACCTGCAACCTTAATTTTCCCTTGACTCGATTTTACAAAGAATAGAATGTGGAACTCTCTGGGGGACCTTTATTCTGATGGTGTTGCTGTGAAACTCTTAGATTAATGAACTCACTAGAACAAGAAGGCCCAAGACCACACACTCTCACAGGAAGCACACACACCCAGCTCTACTCCCAAAATGACCCAACCCCTCCTGATTCATACTCCAGGATCCCCAAAGACCTGGGGTAGTGTACACATCTGCCACCTAGGCTTGAAATAGCCATTGTTCCCACTAGATACTACCATAAAAACTGACATTAAAAATGAGTTACATTCCAGAATGCAATTGTATATACTTCATATTACTTTTCAAAGTGTGTAAGTCATGCTTTCCTGTTGGAACTAATTAGTGCATTTCACTTAAAAGTGGGTCCAAGGTATGTTTTTTGATTTACCTTAATTCAGTTCTTTTCTTCAAAGAAATAGAAACCAAGATATTCTGGATTTAATCATTATTGCTTTTATTGTTTATTACCTCTGAGGAAATAAATAATTAGTGAATATTTTGACTAATTTTTCCTTTCAGATATGAAACAAAAATTAAAAGATCTTATTAGTGAACTTGTAAAACTAAGATAAAACGTCTGAAGATGAGAAAAATAGAATCATTTTTCATTTCCCCCACTATTAAAGTTTTACTATTGTTTAAGGTAGAAAGTGGTCTGACTTTGACGTTTCCAACTTTTGTAAACACGGAAGACCTGATATGTGTGAAGACCATGTACGTCTGAACAACTGCTGGGAGTTTTCTCCCGGTGTAATCATCAGGATTTGCTGAAACACAGCTGCACTTCAACACGTGATGGAATGGAAATGAATGACCCTCCCTCCCTCCCTCCCTCCCCGTGCTCTGGGGAGAGGCCATACAATAAATCTTAGCACTGGACAGCTTATCCATTAAATTGAAGAGACTAACATTTGTAATTGCTTGAGAACTGTTTCCTCTCACCTGTCCCTGTCACTCTCCATCACCTCAGAACTAGAAAGAAAGAAAGAAAGAAAGAAAGAAAGAAAGAAAGAAAGAAAGAAAGAAAGAAAGAAAGAAAGAAAATTAATTACTGGAATTTCCCAAGGGTTTGAATTGGAGACAAAGCAACGGTGACAGACCTTAGATGTTCAATGACTGCTGTGTGCTGGCAAACTATCCCATGTACCAAGAACATGGCAGAGCTAATTCTCAGTCTCTAATCATAACTTTGAATACTACCTTAAAATAAGTAAAATATAGTCATTCACAGGCCTTTAGGATAATTTGTCTTGTACACTTAGTGTTATTTTTCTAATAAAGTTCATTTTGATACAGTAGATTATATTTTGTTAAGTGAGTTACAAATTATCTTTTGCTCTGCTGTTTAAAAAACAATTTTTATACAATAACTCACATTGATAAGTCTTTAACATAGCTTCTATTGTTGCAACAAAACACCATGACCAAAAAAGAAGTTGGGGAGGAAAGGGTTTATTTGGCTTACACTTCCAGATCACAATCCATCAATGGAGGAAGTCAGGACAGGAACTCAAGCAGAGCTGGAACAGGAAGCTAGAGCTGATGCAGGGGCCATAGAGGATGCTGCTTACTTGCTTGCTTCCCCTGGCTTGCTCAGCTAGCCTTCTTATGGAACTAAGGAACACCAGCCCAGGGATGGCACCATCCACAAAGGGCTAGTCCCTCCCACATTGGTCACTAATTGAGAAAATGCCTTACAGCTGGATCTCATGGAGGCGTTTCTTCAACTGATGCTCCTTCCTCTCTGATGACTCTAGCTTGTGTCAAATTGACACATAAAACCAGCCAGTACAGTGCTTGTTGACAAGGTTTCAGTGATCCTAATTATAACTGTTATTACCGCATTAATTAATATTTTAGTTAACGAGTTATAATTAGTTTTGACTTACAGGAAGTTAAGTGAGTCAGAGTTCTCATGAACTGCCTTGCTCCCCTGTTTACAAAGACTCTGATCTTTAACAGAAAGTCATATTTCTTAACATTAATAAACCAGAACATCACATTAACTGAAATTAATTAATTTTATTAGGGTCTACTCTCATATAACTTTATGTATTTTTGAAGGCTGTGTGAAGTCCCATAGTCACCATTATAGTAACTTATAAACCAGTTTCATTGTCCTACATGTTCCAAATATCCCACATTATCCTCCTCCTCCCCCACCTAACTGCTGTAGGTGAATCATTCTGTTCTGTAGTTTTGCCTTTTCCTGAGGTTCACATCGTTAAATTCATACAGTTTGTAGCCTTTACATACTGGCATCTTTCACTTAGCAAATGGCAGGATTCATCCATATTTTAGTGGCTTGATAGCACAGGTTTTGCTATTGCTGAGAAATATTCTTTTGCCTGTATGTACCAAAATTTGATTATCCATTAACTTGGGTTTTTGAGGGGTGCATGTATATGTTTGTGAGTGAGCACAAATCTCAGGTGTCATTTATCCTCGGCACAATACTTCTTATCCTTTGAGGCAGGATCTGTCACTGGCCTGCGGCTTGCTAATCACACCAGACAGGTTGCCTAGGGAGCCAAGGGGCTCTGCCTAGCTCCATCTATTTCTGCCTCACAGGTCCTGGAGATTTCAAATGATTACCAAATACAGAGATTTTGCTTGTTCACTTGTTTGATTTTTTTTTATAAATGTATTTTTATTATTTAAATGTTTCACATAGTATATTTTGATCATACTTACCTTCTCTCAACTCTTCCCAGATCCTCTCATCTCCAAACTCAAATAATTTCACGTTCTCTCTCTCTCTCTCTCTCTCTCTCTCTCTCTCTCTCTNTGTGTGTGTGTGTGTGTGTGTGTGTGTGTGTGTTTCTGTGTTTTTAAAATATATATACAAATCCAAATATGAGACACACATACAGACAGAAGCCAGCAAGGAAAGACAACACAAAAAAACACACAAGAAATGCGGTCTAGTTTACATTGGCCAACTAAATTGATTTTTCCCTTTTGCAGAACGTATCAACTGCGACCGCATTCATGCAGCCTCTTTGTTAGAGGTGGGATTCTACTTCTCAGTGTTGGTATTTGGTTTGGTTTGGACCTGTGATGTCATGTGTATGTTGTCATCATTGGCTCTGTGAACCCATTTGTGTACCACTCCTGTGTATCAAGATGATGTTGTTTCCTTGTAGCCATCCACCACCTATGGCTCTCAAAACCGTTCTTCTTCTATGTAGATCCCTAAACCTTAAGGGGTTTTGGATGTCTGAAGACATCCCATTTAGAGCCGAGTTCCATAGTCTCTCACTCTCTCTACATTGCCCAACTGTGGGTCTCTGCGTAAATTATCTTCTACAGCAAGAAGAAGCTTCATTGTTCGGCATGTGAATGGCAGCTGAGCCAGCGTTGGTCAGAGAATAGAACTAAGGTAACTGGCAGAACAGTAGTCCAACTCTGCTCTGGGACAGCACAGACCAGCAATCCAGGTGACCTGTGTTTGCTGGGCCCAATAGTTCTATCTCTCTTACTTTGTATGCCAATTACTACGTTTTTACCAAATTTTTGTTTTACTCGATACTTTAAAGTTCTGCCTTTATTTGTTATAAACATATTGACTATTGGATTCCATTTATTTGCTTTGAATTTTTAACAGATTTTAAAATAAATGTACTAATATTAACCAAGAACACTAGTATTAAATCCATCTTGAAATCTGACACTCATATGATAGTCCCATGTTATACTTGGATGAATTCAATGTAAATAAAACAGCCTTTTTTTTTTTTAAGTTCATTGGAAGTGGCTGAATATAATGGTCTCACTGAAAGCTTGAAATGATTCTCTAGGGCAAATCCTTCAGTAGTATAAGGCAAATACTACAGAGTAAACCTGCTGAGCCTACATTTGTATAATGGATATAGAAATGTAAGAGCTATTGGAATTGGAAATTTCTCAGCTCTGGTTTGATCCCAAATCAGAGGTAGAATAGAGGAAAATTAATGAGGATTCACAAGATAAATGTCTGTAGTCAGGGGAAGCAATGAGATGGTGTTTGATAAACTACTCTAGAGCAATGAATTCTCCACTGGGTCCATGACAAGTGCACAGTAATTTACCCACATGCACATGTACCCACAGAACAGTCATGTATTTACATAAAATAAATTTTAAAAACTACAATGAAGTCCATTAAATTTTCTGCCCTGGGAGTTATATGTGCAAGTATACAGTATTAACTCAAACAAAATGGAAAAGTCTTGTTGATGCTTTTTTTTCATAAGTGAAATTTATTTTAAGTAATAGTAACAAAAGTGTACATTAATGGAATGCCATGATGTTTATACATATATGCACTTATACGTTTACGTTAGGCTAAATTTCTCTTTACTTAAATTTATCATTTTCTTTCTGGCAAAAACTTTTTAAGATTCTTTTCTCTAGCTTTTTGAGCTATACAATCCATTCCTTTTTTTTTTTATCTATATTGGTCTTACTCTCACCAGATTGTTTTGTTTCCCTCCAACTATAACTTCGTAGCATTGGTAAATCTGTCTCTGACTTTCTTTCTCAATATGCCTTACCTCTAATAACTACCATGATGCTTTAAAGTTCTCTAAGACCAATGCCTAATATCACACATGTTGACAGTCCGCTCTCTGTGTTCCTGATTAGCTCATTTTGCACCATGATTTCCAGTTCCATCCATTTTGTCGCTCATAACAGGATGTTGAGGTTGCTATTATGGCTACATAGTAGTCCATGAAAAGATGTAGTATACTTTCTTCATCTGTATTATTTAATGGGCACTTAATTTTTCTCATTTCTATTATAGTGTTATTAAACATGGGTGAAGCTGTCTATTCCATTTAATGTTTTCACCTCCTTCAAATGCATGCCCTCTTGGTAGGCTACTGGATCATCTAATAGTTCAATTGTTTAGTTTTTCAGGAAGCTTCATACAATTTTCCGTAACTGCACTCATGGACTTTCTCACCAACAGTGTTGAAGAACCCATTTCTCCGTCTCCTCAGTAGCACTCGTTGTCACGAAGTGCTGCTCTCCTTGAGGGCAGCTTCAATGAAGTTTCATTTCTCTGGCCATCAGTGGTGTTAGCCTTTGCTTAAACTAAATGATCTCCATGGCTGCAGAATTCTAAATAACAAGAATCATGTCACATTTTCTTATAGAAAAAAATATAGAAAGGATTAGGATCATCATGGAAAATCCTTTCCTATGCTTGTGAGTTCAAGTCTATTTCCTGCTCTCTCTTTTATCAGACTCTAGATATGTGGCTCTTGATCTAGTGGAGGTTGGGAGTCATACAGGGTGATGATATGCATCTATTTTCATTTTTCTATATGAAATCACCTGGTTTGACCAGCACCATCTGATGAAGCTGCTGTCTTCTCTCTAGTGTGTATTTTAGGGGGCTATGTAAAATATCAGATAACTACAGACATATAGAATTATATCTGGGTCCTAAGGTATATTACATGGATCAATGTGTCTGTTTTTATATCAGTGTTTACTATTTTAAATACTATAGCTCTGTAATATGACAAAATAACCTAGTGTGGTGATCCTTCTAGTAGTTTCACGTTTTGTTTTGTTTTTGGTTTTTGTTTTTGTTTTTGTTGGTTGGTTGGTTGCTTCTTGGGTTTTTGTTTGTTTGTTTGTTTGTTTGTTATGATTTCCTAGGTAGTTTTACTTATTTATCTGTTTATCTATTTAATTACTTTTTGTGTGTGTTTTCATATGAAGTATAGAATTTTTTTCAGTTTCTGTGAAGAATTGTGTGGGCATTTTGAAATAGATCACATTGAATCTGTACATTCCTTTTTGCAGAATGGCTATTTTCATAATATTAATCCTGTTGATCCATGAGCATGAGATATCACTTGTCATTTGAGGTCTTCTTCAATTTCTGTCTTTAATGTGTTAACGGTTTTATTATACCTATAGGAACAATTCTATAGGAATGGTGTGAATAAGGGCCTTTTGATAAGCTCTGTGGAAACAGCTTTTCAATCATTGTAGAAGCTTCCTAAATTATTTGCACATGTAAAAGGAATTTAAATGGAGTCACCATATCATGGGAAAGACTATGTTCCAACTAGATATTTAATGCCACTTAGTAAAATCTTCAGTACCAGAAATGAGTTACATATTGTTGAAATACTGGCCAAAGGGATCCATCCCACAGTGCTCTTTCCAGACACACACACATGCCAACCATCACAAGTTCTGAGTGCCAAGACTGCCTGTTATTTTCTAGTATGGTAAGACCACTTACTCTAACTATTGAACATGGAGAAATTAAAGTGGTGCTCAATTGGATGTTTCACCCCTACTGACTAGCATTTATAATGCTAGAAAGTACTTTGTGTGCAACTGGAGGAAGAAAGTAACCATCAATATCAACCATTTACAAACCCTGGGACCTACAACTGGGACACACGGATCCAAGAGTGGCACAAATGTAACCCACTGTGTGTAGACTGGGTTTAAGGTCCACTCTATGAGATATAGCTCATGCCCACTGCTAACGTGCCCAGGAGCCTGAGACCATGAGATAGGTCATCGGCCCTAGGGAAAAGTACTACTATGATTCTGCTAACAGAACATAGCTATAAAATAAGTGTTGCTGGCATATTGCTAAATCCAGAGATCAGTGTGTCACTCAACCTTCATCAAAGAAGCTCATTTTGCAGTAAATGAGAATTAGAACAGAGATTCACAACTGGAAAATGTTCAAAGAGTGAGAGACTTTGGAGCACTTGATGCTAAATGGGATGTCTTTATCAAAGCCCCTCGCCTCAAGGATCAGGAGCATATGCCAAAAAAAAAAAAGGAGGTAGAAAGATTGTAAGAGCCAGAAATGTTAGTTGACTACAAGGAGGTAGTATCATTCTGACACAACAAAACTAATACACATGTTATACACATATGAACTCACAAGACCTGAATGAGTTCACACCAGACAAAATCTCAGCACAGAGAAGGTAAAGTGAATACAGAATCTCATTCCTAACCAAGAAGCTACTGGCAGTTGATAACTACTGGAGAAGGGAAGATCAGTTTTCTGCTATGGAGTGTCACTGGGCATATCAATCACACTCCAGGGCAGACACCATGTCTAGGAATAGCAGACCAACAAAAATAGACTTCATGTTTTTACTGTGTGTACTTTTTGTTTGTTTTGATTTGTTTTGGGTTTTTGTCATTGTTGTTTGTATTCTTGGCTTTTACTCATTTGTTTCCATTTTATTATTTGTTTTTGTTTTGGAGTTTTCATAGTTTTTTTTAAGAGATAAAGATAGAACATGATATTTTGTGGGTAGGGAGGTGGGTAGGATCTCTGAGGAGCTGGAAGAGGGAAAAGAATATGATCAAAGTATACTGAATGAAAATAATATTTTTAAATAATAAAAATTGTTATCCCACTGACTGACATAGTTTTCAAAGAAGAAAACGTCACCTCAACATGTGTGATCGTTGCTTACTTATGATCTTTCCATTTAATATTTAAGTTTCCATTTATACTAATTAAGGCATACTTCATCAAATACCTATCTAGGGACAGCATTTCCCTGCCTACTGCTGTCATCATGTAACTAAGCATAGTATAGTATTTGATGCTCCATCTTACATTTTGTACAAAGTTTATTCTATCCCAATGTCCTCTGGATATTTCCTTCTATGTTGACATTTGAAGTCACTAAAACATTCCTGGAAAACATTTTGAGATCTTTTGTTTATTCCTTGGTTAGAAATTTGTCTCTTCCAGGCCAAATTCCAAATCCTTTTAATTAACTACCATACTGGCGATCAATGAAGGAGTAAATTTACTTTTTACAAATTTAAAAGCCATGTGGTTGACCAGGCAATGGTGGCATATGCCTTTAATTCCAGCATGTGAGAGGCAGAGACAGGTGGATCTCTATAAGTTCAAGACCAGCCTGGTCTACAGAGAGAGTTCCAGGACAGCCAAGGCTACACAGAAAAAACATTGTCTCAAAAATCAAAAACAGAAAAGCCACATGGTTATATTAGAAATTTTACCTATAGTTAATGTCAACTGTAAAAATACATGGCTGGTAAGAAATCATTACAAACTCATTATATCTGTGAAATAGTTTTGAATTTATGGTAAAATCAGTATAATATCATTTTTCTTTTGAAACTATAATTATTTTATTCTCATCTATGTTTAAACAGCTATGAAGGTTTGGCAATATTAATTTTCTGATAGTATAGGTTCAACATTATTTATTTATTTGTTTGTTTGTTTGTTTGTTTGTTTGTTTCCAATGAGATTTCTATCACTATCAAAACATTTTGCTTCAGAAGTTAACCCACATGCAGAATTATTCCTAACCTGTACAGCTGAGAGTTGCCTTATTTGATACAAAACAATATTTCCTTCCTTAGAGTGAGAACAAAACGTCTCCCTTAATCCTACTTCTTTTCAAGCACAAATACTGGAACTTGTTGGTACCTCCTGCTTGCACTATGGTTTGAGGGATTTGAATCTTACAAATAATGACTTTTTTTAAAGGTTTCTTTTAAACATATACAAAGCACTACTCTAAACCTCATACCTTATAGATTTTATCTGTAGGATAAGTGGATAATGACATGTAAGAGTAAGGAAGAATATGTTTGTTAGAGGAATGAATTTTTAAAGGGAGGATTCTGTAAGCCGAGGTGACATTTTAAAACATAGAAAGGCTTTGAGCAAACTTCCCCTGAGGTAGAAGAGAGCTTGGAAACATGTTTGCCTTGCATGTGGAGACTGGAAGAGAAGATTACTGTAGTGGAGCATATACTGCACACATCATGCTGGGGAGATGTTCCTTTTACACACTGAGATTGCACTATCTGTTTCAGGGTGTTCAGGCATAGTGCCTTAGAAAGATTTATGAAGACGTTAGTAATTCATGGAGGACAGGACAGCCACAGAGCAAGCACAAAGCATGAGGGAGTTTCTTTCTAGGAGACACAAGCTTTGTGTCCCCATTTTCTTGAAACCTGCGTTGTAGATGACTTGCTTTTCAGTCAGGAGAGATGAGTTATTTGATACTTTATGAGAGCAGAAGGTTCTCATGGGAAAAGAAAAACACTGGCCCAGTGAATACAGGCATCCAGATAACATGATTATAGCCTAGTGTATCATTGCCTGGGCCCACCCAGTTGTATTATGGAACAGGCTATCACAAATGTATACAATGGAATTAGTATTCAATAAAAGAACCCATGTGTTCCTTGATTATCAAATATATAAACAGTAGATGTTTGCCTGTGATTATTTTATTATCTGTATCTGACTCTGTATACAGAGATCGTTAGAGGAAAGATTCAATCTGGTGTTAAGATATATCAGACAAGACTATAATTAGAAATTTTGTTCATTCCAGTATGCTGACTGCAAAGCTTAGAAAGGATATTGGTTGCACATGCCACATTCTGCTTTCCTGGTGCCATAAAGCTGTGTTTTCTTGCTGAACAATTGCCTTCCAAGTATTGCTTTTCCTGAATTCATGGAGAACTTCAATTCTTTAAAGTGCAAAGAGAAAGCAGACTATACCTTTCTCTGCTTTATTAAATTAAGGTTAGGATACAGGCTTTCATGTAGCTTTGATAAAGGACACTATGGGAGCTAGTTTGTTTTTTTTATCATTTTTCTTCTTTGAATTAAAGAAACATGAGAAGAACAATATTTTGTCATAATGGATAGCACAATTTATGGAAATCCATATTACTGTTTCTTAGAAAATTGAGATTTTTCACCTGAATTTATACAAATAAAGCACTAGTTTGCAACTCTGCCGTGTTTCCACGAATGACCTGACAGTCAAAGAGAAGCGTTTTATCTTTCTGTTTGGTGGTGGTGGTGGACACATTAGAAGAAGTTCAGTTTCCAGTAGTTTAGGAGAGTATAGTCTTATAGAAAATATACATATAAACTGACAATACAAAAACCACACCAAATATGTATTTTCATCCTTGGGGGTTGTTCAGTTGCACCTCCCAGGATGAACAGAATAAATGTTGGTTCACTCTTAAGTTAGCTGCTTAAGAGTGGATCCAATAACCATTTTTTTAATATTCTGTGGCAGAGGCTGGGTCATAGTTAAAGATATATGGGTTAAAATGACATCAATGGGGGCTGTAGATGGCTTGTTGCTTAAGATCATTCGCACCTAGAGGATCTGGGTTAGATTCTAGATACAGATGGCAGCTCACAACCATCTGTAACTTCAATTTCAGGGGAATCTGATTCCTTACTCTGGCCTCTGAGGACACTACACATACATGGTATGTGTGGCATACTTGAGGCAAAACACTAATTCAGATATATTACAAATAAATTAAGTCTTTTAAAAATTTATAGCAGTGAACAAAAATAGATTTTTTTTCTTTAGGAAAAACAAGTTTAGAAGGAGTAATAATGGCAAGAACTGAGATAACAACTTCTACTTTGAGGCTAGGAGTTTAGCTCAGTGATAGGCCACTCCTCTAAGTACTCAAGAAACTCCAGATATGATTCCTAGCACTGGCAAACAAACAAACAATCCCAAATGTATTTTTCCTTAAATACCTTGGAAGTGCTATGCTGTAATATTATGCATCATTTTATTAATATAAAATTTCCTATGTAGGCATTCAATTCATAATGATCATATATAATGTATACTATTAACTAGAAGAAAAATCATTGGTTTTTATATCTTCCTAGTGCAAAAACTAAGGAAATTTGGTGTAATAAGTTTATCAAAGTAAATTATTAACCACACAGGTAACTGAAATACCTGCTCAGAGCTAAACCATTTTCCTCAGATCTTTCATAGTATACATTGATTTCATTGCTTCTGCATACTTCCATGCCTATAGGGCTACACTCTTTGGTATATAGCATCTGCAATATAGCAGTGATGATCCACATACCTTTGGTTCTGTGGAATTTTTACTTCCTTCTGGTTAATCATGGCACATCCAGAAGTGGCAGTGTTGTTGAAAGTGTATTACAATATATATCAGGGATATACAATGGTTTCTCACAGTATACTTGGATAGTCACTAATACAAGTTTTAGTTAAAGTTAGAATAAGAGTAACCAGAAGGGGTAAAAGATAGAGGGGACAATTATGAGTCTTCAAGGATTTCTGGGGCAAGGGAAAATAAATTGAGAGATGTATCATGGAGCAAAACAAAACAACAGTCCCCACTGCAAGTTAGAAGAAAATATTACCTTGGAAATGAAAGGACTGTGAGATTCAAAACTTCATGCTCTGTAGCAACATGAACCATGTTGGAAGCATAGAGAACTGAACAGACAGAATGGGTCAAATGTGGACAGAGTCCTTTGAAGCAAGGCAGTCACTGGTGATTCGGATAACAGTGACTGTCTCATATATAAAGACAAGACATGAAGAAACAAGTGCAAGAAGGCTAGACTCTGATTTTGTTCACCTTGGTGCAGCTCCTGCAAGGTGATAAAGACAGTCACTCAAAGAGAAGGAGGAAATTCTTAAGACAGTGATTTCTGGAACACGGTCTCAGACAATGTGGGAGGGGATATTTGAGCACAGACAGAAAGGAGGGAACTTTGTGTGCACTTGCTCAAATTGGGGTTAGAGAGCAAACATGTTTAACTGAGAAAACTTCTCCAGTTTTAATGCATGATGTGTGATAGTGTGAATGTTCCTTATCGGTAGCGAGCAGATGTGGAGTGCTTCCAGGGAAACTGTTTCTGAGATTTACTTTAGGCAAATATTTAACACTTTTGTGCAAGGTGCACTCTTGAAAGACAATATTCATAATTACATAGGCTAACACTGAAGAGGTCACAGTGCTTTTAAGAGAGCTAAAGAACTTATCTATGATATTGCTTCTGTATTTACTCTACAAATGATCCTTTCCAATTTTGGACATCTAGATGGCCTCTAATCTGATTAATCATCTCTTAAGAACTGGTGCCTGCTTCCCCCTAATAAGTTTGTGTACTTAAGTGCTAGCCTGAAGCTTAGACTATTTTGTTTGTTCCTTTCTACTTCTTCTCATTGAATTTTCTTATCTTATGCCACATTTGTTTCCTTGTGATAAGGCGAGGCTGATTCCTCTGGATTCTGCCACTAGCTGGCAAGTAAAGTTGGTTGGGGTGCATTATGTGAAATTCCCAAATAATCAATAAAAATATTATCTTAAACAAAGATGGTACAAAATCTTCTGTTAATTAGATCTGTTCCAGAAAAAAAAATAGATATAGATCATAATTAACTTAATAAGAAAAAGAAGAGTTAAAAAAAAAGAGTATAAAAGGGTTTTGTTTTTTGTAATTGCTCTTATTAACCAAGAAAGAAATAGACTCATATATGTGTTAGAGGAAATGTAGGTAATGTAAAAATTTTTTTAAAAAAGAGTAAAAATGTTTTTGTTTTTTGTAATCACTCTTATTAACCAAGAAAGAAGTAGACTCATATATGTGTCAGAGGAAATGTAGATAGTGTTAAATCTAAAAGAAAATTTAAAATTTTATTTAGCCTGGTTTAGAAATTTAGAAATTATCAGTAACACATAAGACATGAAAAATATTTTTGTTCTTTTCAAGCATAAAAAATACTTCAAGCAAAATTATGTAAGAGACCAAGAAGTAAATATGACTTTTTATTGAGAAAAAAACAACATAAAACCTTAACAAAAAACACGTTCAACTACACATTACAGTATTTAAAATCACACTTCCTACAAAGCAGTTCTCCAGAAGTTGTTCACACTGCATGCTTAGGAGTCTAAACTCCGGCAAACAGCAGCTCCTGTCATTGCTTCAGTCCCTAATGATCAACATTTTCTTTTGCTCTGTGAATTTGAATACTCTGGAAGCATTGTTACAATGGAAGCATGCAGAATCTAGGTTATGATGGACTCTTGACTTCTATCCCAGAAAACCAGATGGTCAAAATGAAGATAATAAGTGATAAACACACCCAATTCGTATATCTACAATGGAATCCCTACAACTAACATTGAGGGAACAAGGCAGAAAGACTGCAATAGCAAGAGTTCTAGAAATCTTGGTGGGACAAAATATCTTCCAGACATGATAGGTATGGTGAAACTGTCTCAACAATGTATTTATCTAAACAAGGCTTCATAATGACTACAAAATTTCATATGCCAACATGAATAGGGGAATTTCACAAGGTCTCATGGCAAGATGATAGCTACAGGCAGTCAATGATTGAGGAATAGTGAATCACTTTTCTCCAAGATCAAGATTCTTGCTAGTCTGATTCTATACAGAGCAGTGAACTCTAAACACATTCACATAGGAGCAATACCAACTGAATATAGTAAGTAGCACATATAAACAACAATACTAACTATAGAAAGGTCATGAACTTGAGTGACAGTGGGCAGACACAGGAAGAATTGGAAGGAGGAGAGAGAAGAAATGAAGTAAATACAATACTAGTGTATGAAATATTCAAAAAATAAAGAACATAAAAAGAATAAGGAATTATCTCACTATGAATATGTATGAACAGCAGAAGATGTACTTTCAAAATGAATATAATAACTAGCATATTTCATCAAATAATCTTAATTAAATAGATTAATAGTTCATTTTGAAAAACACAAAATAATGTAAAGTAGATCATAATACTTTAGTCAAAAAGGACACTAGTTTTGTAGTTTTAAGTTATACCTTATACACATCCTCTAGATCTATCAGAGAACATATATTTTATTGTTCCCAGTTGGAATAACAGGTACCTATGTTTAGTTTTTTAATTATTACAATGGAAATTGGATCTGGGCTGAAACTAGTGTAGAATTCAACTATCACTTTTATTGTTTGAGAATTTCATATATGCATATCCATTCCCTACTCCCCCTCAATTTCAGTTCCTCCAGCTTCCACTGACACGTTTCTCTCCCAACTCCATGTGTTCTTCCAAGAATCAAAATGCCTTTGAAGTTCTTATCCTTCCAAAAAGCCATGCTCTAAAGCACCATTCTGTGTAAACCCCTCACCTTGGTGAAATGTCTTAATACTCCACAATTGGTTGTATTCTCTACCTTTTCACAATTTACATACCACTTTATTTGCCAATTTTAGATTAAAACCAAATTTCAACTGTTTAAAGTGCCTTTCTTTTTTCATTTTACCCTCTTTGAGCTCTTAGGATACATTATACTTAGCTTTGGGTTATCAGCGTGAGGTATTTAGAAGTCCTTAATATTATGACTCTTTTGAAAATCTATTCATTCTTAACATCATCTTTCTAAATGAAGGGAGAACAAACAACAATACTGAACCTGAAATAATGATCTAAGTAGATCATTTCTGAATTTTAGGGGATTTGAGTGAATAACAGAAAATGTGAAAGAAGGAAGGAAGGAAGGAAAGAAAGAAAGAAAGAAAGAAAGAAAGAAAGAAAGAAAGAAAGAAAGGAAGGAAGGAAGGAAGGAAGGAAGGAAGGAAGAAAGAAAGAAAGAAAGAAAGAAAGAAAGAAAGAAAGAAAGAAAGAAAGAAAGAAAGAAAGAAAGAAAGAAAAGAAGAGAAAGAACATAGAAATGAATTCAAGATAATACATTCCAACGCAATAGCCCAAGCATACAAACACTGGTAGGACTAGAACATTTTCTATCCTTCCCAACTTTTACCATTCTAAAGTAAATTGCAAAGGTGACAAAACTACAGTATTACAGGTTATTATTTTTCAAAATAAAGTTTCTTTTCTCTGGATAAAATAAGATCCCATGGTAATTAAAGTCTTATACTCACTTCTTCCTACCATCTTCTTACGTTCTACTCAATAAAATGTTACCCAGATATCTGGGTGGTCTGCAATTTTTTTGCAACAGTTTCAAAATGACCTACTTTCCCAGGAATGGGTGTGAGTACTTAAACACACCCAAATTTGACTCATCCAGTCCTCTTTCTTATATCTCCCACTTTTTCAAAATATTAATTGAGTTCACAGACAAAACTTCTGTATCATATAAATTTAGGAAAGGATGGACATAACATAATTAGAAATGTAGTATCTAAATTCCATGTCTGTTGTTTTAACATAGAATGATAAAGCGAAATCCCAATATATATGATGTGATGTCCTATATATGATATGATATCCTCTTGTTTTGTCAGATAAAGAGCAAGTTACAGGTTAGAATTACTTGGGATGAACAAGATACACAATTAATATGGAGGACAAAGATCAGAAAATCTTTCTGCTTATTGGATATAGTAGTAAGTACATGTTGTCTAAAAGCCATGACTTACAGCTCTCAAACAAACTGCGAGAGGTTTTTTTTTAAAACTTGATATCTTTTTCATGACTTCATACCACCTTCCCAAGACAACTCAAACTTTGGGACAAAGAGAAATGAAAGGAAATATTACATCCTTAAAAAAATATATTTCTCACAGTTATTGTAGGGGGATTGTATGCATGTCTTCCTTTGTGTGACTGTGATATATGTGTGCATATACATAGAAGCCAGAGATAGATATCAAGTTTCTTCATTTTTGGTAAAGGGTCCCTCTCATTGAACATATAGACCTTGCCATTTTGGCTAGGCTGGTTGACCAGTAAGCCCCACCTCTCACTCCCAGCTCTGCACTTACAGATGTGAACTGCCATGACAGACCTTTTGTCTAAGTTTTCCTGGACTTTAAGGATACATACCAGTTGTCCTTCTTCCTCCCTCCAGCTACAGGTAGAGGTACCTGTCTTATAGAGAAAAATACAATTTCTTTAGACAAGAAGAAAATACATGATCGTGTAAAGGAAGCCAATATTGGAACAGCCAACCTAGACTCTACCAAATCACGAACAACATTTTGATATATATTAGAAACAATGCTATGGCATCATTCTTACTTTGTGAACTTATTCTCTTGTCTCTCTTGCATATTCTAGTCTATTTATAGTCACTGGGACCAAATAACACCCATAGCTTACTCTTATGTCATGCAGGCATTTGATTGATGATTGGTTATTTGTTAGATATTGGAAGGAGGCAACAAGAACTATTTCACTTCAATCTTCACTATGGGGTCTGAAGCATAAGCAGATAATTGAGAGTGCGGCTTTATCATATGTGGGAAGCCTTCTGAGCATCATGAGAGAGGAAGCCAGGTGTCTTGCTGAGAATCACTAATTTGCTTATAAAGTGGAAAGTGCTAATAGTCCTCTGAGAGAACCAGGGGGGAAGCACAGCTCTCCAGAAGCTCAGCTTTCACTTGCTAACAACGGTTTCTTCATTCCTGGATAAAAGCTATTCCCTCCCCCTTTTGCTTTCCTGGTATACCTGATGCCACTTAGACGCATTGGCAGACTGAAAATTTGGTATCTGGAGAGCAGGAAACATTAACATAGACTGACACCTTGGATTTGTGCTTTAACCTAGTTAGACTGAGATATCATGATTGGCTCTTTGCTAGTGGAAATCTAGATACTGATAATCCCAGTTATGCAGTGGAAAAGCCATCATTCAAGTTACTTTCCGTGGTTACCTGCTATGAAATGCCTCATGAAACAAACCAGAAAGAAGGACTCTATAGCACCTAATCACAGATGATTAGAACATGGATAAGTAAAATATTTTAATAACTACAAAGTTATTAAAATACTTTCTTACATTGTTATTGTTTAAAACTTACTTTGAGGTTCCACATACACACAGACACATAAATATGTATATAACTTTCCTTTTTGGACTATGTACTACCCTCATATAACCCTCGGTGGACTAAATGTAACTCTTAGTTGTTTTCCCATTGAACAACTTTCCCAAGGATAAAAGTTCATTTAGCAGAAAAAAGAGACTTTATGCCGTATTTTCTTGAGTGACTCCCAGGCTTGTGTGTGTTCGCTGAGGAGACGTCAGGGGGCAAATGGGAGTGCGTAAATGCACGTACACAGTTTTCAGCAGAACTCATCTCTCTGAGGAATTATGAACTACGAGGAACCAGATGACTCAATTACTCAACCCACTCCTTTTATAGACAAAGGGACTGTTATGAACAGCCTGAAAATGATTACAAATTTACAGTGTAGGGAAATGATATTTATCTATCTAATATAGCTAATAAAATACTTCCTATGGTTTGGTTGGTATATGACTTCACCTAATATAAGTTTAGTGTTTTTAAATGATGTATCATCTGACATGCTATTCCCTAAACTTCAGCCATTATGTCTACTTATTATATTATATTGGACAACGCTTTAACCACTTGTAAGTCAAAGCATATGAGCAACACAAAAATAAAACAAACCTAAGTAACTATTGTAGTTTGGTGAATCCAGTTGTTGACGACAATCCCTCCCCTTTTAAATATCAAATGTAAGAATTTAAGGCAAAGAAAAAAATAGAATTTCAGTGATGTCTAAAGTTAAGGTAGTTGGTGTTTGTTAGCAGTATTCACTGGTCCTATTAAAGTCAGCATGGGGCTCTGAGTAGAGAAATTTCTTCTTTTTCAGATGGCTTCTATAGTTTAGTCAACATTAAACACCAATGCTAGAAAGTGTGTGTGTGTGTGTGTGTGTGTGTGTGTGTGTGTGTGTGTGTGCACTGAATGATGAACTTGCCAAAGATGTTGGCAAACAGGAAGATGTTCCCTATCTCCCTGGGCATACTATGTCCCTTCATCTTAGGAGCCATTACTATATTTCGGGAGAACAGCATCATTAGCTCTTAAATGTTTATCCCCTACATAATCCTGTCTGTGAGGTATGAGCAAGTAATTTAAATATTTAGAATTAAATAAGCAAACACATAAAAATAAAGCATATGAAAAAATATATTGAAGAATAGAGCACAGCTGTTATATTACATGGCAAATGATTACTCTACAAACTTCTGCATAACAAACTTTGCATGTACATGCCCACTAGATCCATACCATAGATGAGTATTTTATAATCACTTCAAATCTGTGTCAACTTCCTGCTTCCAGATATAACAGAACCACTGGTTGAATTGGCATCTTGCCATCCATAACAAAAAATCTGGAAAGAGTACAAACAAAAATGTTTTGAGTTTTTTTAACAAACAAACAAACAAAAAAGAAAAACTAAAATAAGTGAACGGTAATATAGCCTAGAAATGTGAGTTTTCTACTAGTGGTACCTTCTACACACAATCCTGAAGATGGAGCCCAATTGGACTGTGGTTATCTTAGTGTTAAATTTCTGTGATGATACAATATGACCAAGGCAACAGTTACAAGAAAGCATTTAATTGGAAGCTTGCTTACAGTTTCAGAGGGTTGGTCCATGACATAAAGTAGACCAGCATAGTGCTGGAGCAGTAGCTGAGAGCCTTATGTTCTAATCTGCAGACAGCAAGCAAAAAGAAAGACACTAGGCCTATAGGCTTTTTGAAACCCTAAAATCTGCTCCCAGTGACACACCCCTCTCCAACAAAGCCAGTCTCCTAATCCATCAGAGATTCCACGAACTGGTAACTAAGCATTCAAATATATGAGCCTGTGGGGCTTTTCTCATTCAAACCACTTCAGTAGCTGTCCTCCAGAGTAAGGAAATCTATATTAGACAATCATGGTTACTAAAGTGCCTGCACTTTGTAGGATACCAGAGGAAAGAAAACTGCAGGAGTCTAAAAATAAGAAGTCAATATACTGTCATTTCTTTCACTACTTCCAAATGCATTTTTAAAAAGTTTATTTGAATGTTTTTCTATCTAGGCATTGTTGTGATATCTTGAAAAGAAGGTCTGGAAAATGGTTCAGTAGTTAAGAGTCATTCCTTCTTTCCTCTAGAACCCGGGTTCAGTCCTAGAACCTACATCAGGAGGCTCAGAACCAGCCTTAACTCTGGTTCAGAGAGAAACTTGAAGCAATCCCACTAAAATCAGGGAATAGACAAAGCTGCCCACTCTCTTACTATCTATTCAATATAGTACTCAAAGTCCTAACCAGAGCAATTAGACAACAAAAGGATAGAAATCATCGGAGAGGAAGAAGTCAAAATAAGACTGCTTGCAGATGATATGATAGTATTCTTAAATGGCCCCAAAAATTCCAACAGAGAACTTCTAAACCTGAAAAACAAGTTCAGTAAAGTGGCTGGATATAAAATTAACTCAAACAAATCAGTAGCCTGCCTCTACTCAAAGGATAAACAGACTGAGAAAGAAATTAGGGAAACAACCCCCTTCACAATAGTCACAAATAATATTAAATACCTTGGTGTGACTCTAACCAAGCAAGTGAAAGATCTATATGACAAGAACTTCAAGTCTCCAAAGAAAGAAATTGAAGAAGATCTCAGAAGTTTGAAAGATCTCCCATGCTCATGGATTGGTGGGATTAATATAGTAAAAATGGCCACCTTATGGAAAGCAATCTATAAAATCAATGCAATCCCCATCAAAATTCTAACTCAATTCTTCATAGAGTTAGAAAGAGCAATTTGTGAATTCATTTGGAATAACAAAAAACCTAGGATATCAAAAACTATTCTCAACAATAAAAGAACCTCTGGTGGAATCACCATCCCTGACCTCAAGCTGTATTACAGAGCAATAGTGATAAAACAAAAAACAAAAAACAAAAACAAAAACAAAAAAAACCCTGCATGGTATTGGTACAGACACAGGCAGGAAGATCAATGGAATAGAATTGAAGACCCACAAAGAAACATAGGTGTGTGGACACCTATGGTCACTTGATTTTTGACAGAGGACCTAAACCCATCCAGTGGAAAAAATACAGCATTTTCAACAAACAGTGCTGGTTCAACTGCGAGTCAGCATGTAGAAGAATGCAAAGCCATTCATTCTTATCTCCTTGTACAAAGCTCAAGTCCAAATGGATCAAGGATCTCCACTAAAACCAGATACACTGAAACTAATAGAAGAGAAAGTGAGGAAGATCCTTGAACACATGAGCACAGGGGAAATTTTCCTGATCAGAACACCAATGGCTTATGCTCTACAATTAACAATAGACAAATGGGACCTAATAAAATTGCAAAGCTTCTATAAGACAAAGGACATTGCCGATAAGACAAAATGGCAACCAACAGACTAGGAATAGATCTTTACCAACTCTACATGTGATAGAGGGCTAATATCCAATATATACAAAGAGCTCAAAAAGTTAGACTCCAGATACTCAAATAACCCTATTAAAAATAGGCTACACCTATTTTTGTTGTTGTTCAGAGATTTTGTAGTGTTGTAGATGAAGCCCAGATTTTTTGCATGCTAGGCAAGCACTCTCCCAACTGAGCCATATCAAAATTTTGTAAACTTTAATTTAGAATATCTATCTTGAGAAATTGAAAGGGAAGAAAGGATCATAACTGTGTATAATAATTTATTAACCTTTTTTTCTTTTTTTTCTTGGATATTTTCTTCATTTACACTTTAAATGCTCTCCCATTTCCAGGTCTCCCTCCGAAGATTCCCCATCCTCTTTCCTCCCCCCCCTCCCCCCGTCCCCCACTCACCAACCTACCCACTCCAGCTTCCTGACCCTGGCACTCCCCTATACTGGGGCATAGAACCTTCACAAGACCAAGGGCCTCTATCTCCAAAACGGCAAAATCTCTGAACAACAACAGAAATAGGTGTGGTACCATTTTACATGCTAGCATGTGATGCTAATGTGCAGGAGTGGAAGGCCAGAAGATCAGAAATTCAAGGTCAAAGTCATCCTTAGTTACATATTGTGAATTTTAACCAACCTTAGCTAATTGAAATGCTGTGTAAAATAGGTATAAGTGAATACATCTAATAATTTACGAATAAAAGACCATGAATTTGAGAGGGAATGGGAGGAATTAGAGGGAAGTGGGAAAATAAATGATGGAAATGCAATAATCATATATAAAATTCTCAAAAATCCATAAAAACAAATATATCAAAAAATGGGCTACAGAGCTAAACAAAGAATTCTCAACTGGGGAATATCAAATGGCCAAGAAGCACCTAAAGAAATGCTCAACATCCTTGGTCATCAGGGAAATGTAAATCAAAACATCCCTGAGAATCCACCTTACACCAGTCAGAATGTCTAAGATCAAAAACTCAGGTGGCAGCAGATGCTGGTGAGGATATGAAGAAAGAGGAACACTCCTCCATTGCTGGTGGGATTGCAAGCTGGTACAACCACTCTGGAAATCAGTTTGGTGGTTCCTCAGAAAACTGGACATGGTACTACCTAAGGAGCCAGCTATTCCACTCCTGGGCATTTATCCAAAAGATGCACCAACATATAACAAGGACACGTTCATTGCAGCTTTACTTATAATAGTCAGAAGCTGGAAAGAACCCAGAAGCTGTAAAGAATCCAGAGTCCTTCAACAGAGGAATGAATACAGAAAATGTGGTACATTTACACAATGGAGTACTATACAGCTATTAAAAACAATGACTTCATGAAATTCTTAGACAAATGAATGAAACTAGAAAATACCATCCTGAGTGAGGTAACTCAATCACAAACATGGCATACATTCACTTATAAGTGGATATTAGCCCAAAAGCTCAGAATACTCAAGATACAATTCACAGACCACATGAAGTTCAAGAATAAGGAAGATCAAAGTGTGGGTGCTTCAGTCCTTCTTAGAAGGGAGAGCAAAATACTCACAGGAGCAAATACAGAGTCAAAGTGTGGAGCAGAGACTGAAGGAAAGGCCGTCCAGAGACTGCCCCATCTGGGGATCCATCCCATATACAGTCACCAAACCCAGATATTATGTGGATGCCAAGAAGTGCATGCTGACAAAAGCCTGATATATCTGTCTCCTAAGAGTATCTGCCAGAGCCTGACAAATACAGAAGCGGATGCTCGCAGCCAACCATTGGACTGAGCACAGGGGTCCCCAATAGAGGAGCTAGAGAAAAGACTGAAGGAGCTGTAGGTATTTGTAACCCCATAAGAAGAACAACAATATCAACCAATCAGACCCCCCATCCCAGAGCTCCCAGGGATTAAACCACCGACCAAAGAATACACATGGTGGGACTCATGGCTCCAGCTGCATATGTAGCAGAGAATGGCCTAGTCGGTCATCAATGGGAAAAAAGGTCTTTGGTGCTGTCATCAATGGGAAAAAAGGCCTTTGGTCCTGTGAAGGCTCTATGCCCCATTGTAGGGGAATGCTAAGGCAGGGAGGCAGGAGTTGGTGGGTGGATGGGAGGAAACCATCATAGAAGCAAGGGGAGAGGGGATGGGATAGGAAGTTTCTGGGAGGGAACCGGGAAAGGGGATAACATTTGAAATATAAATAAAGAAAATATCCAATAAAACAAAAAGAAGTCTTCCACAAAAAAATAAAAATAAAAATAAAATAAGTAAATTAAAAAAAAGAATCCGATACAATTTCTGGTCTCTGTTGGTACCAGACACATGCAATATACACATCTGTACAGTACAATAAGGAACACACATAAAAATTTACAAATAAATCTTTAAAATATTATAATCTATATTTAGAATGTATAGACATCATATGCCTCATTCTTATCTTTTGGGGGAGGGGGGAGACTACAAAGCATTGTTCTAAAAACAGATGCCCAGAATAAAAAAAAAATCCTGTATTTTTTCTGAACCCAGAGATGAAGGGACAGATATGCAACACCATAACTTAAACGTTTTTTGGAAACCTATCTAAGACATAGATGTTAGTATTATATATTTAAGCTGCTGTGAAACATTTGTTAAGGAATGTTGTAAGAATGTGTGTTGTTACAATGTCTCTCACCAGGTTTTTGTAGGATGGATTCTCAAATCAAGACTAATTTCTAAAGTTTCTGTATATAAAAAAAATTATTTTTAGCTTATCTGACATTTACATTCTGATTTTCTGTGTTATTTTTAGGAAACTGCTTCAAGCACACAGAAAGGTAAAAGAAAAACTAAAATGAATTAAATAGTGGAATGATTAAGAACAAAACCTTGGGAACAAGGTGCATGTGTGGCTTCCAAACCAATTTGACTCTTTGCTGCTGTTTGAGGAAGAGTCGGTTTTGAAACTTGCTATGTAGCCTAGGCTAGGCTCAATGGTTTCAGCCTCTAGAGTGCTAGAATTTTAGTCACATTTCTCTATGCCTAGGACATTTGCTATGATATTTAAGATAGCTTAATTTTCTGCCAGGGTTTGTTATAAAAAGCAGAAAGAATAATTTGATATTTTAAACAAGAATATTAGGATGGTAGAAAAATATTTAAATGATGAATGTGTTTTTCATGACTACAGGTTATAAATTTTACCATACAGGAGTTAATGTTTTCAAATCTTTATGTTTGGCGCTATTTACTTTCAGATTTGTGTCTCATTTTTTAAGTATTAAAAACAAAATTATCTCTCCTATTTTGTTTATTTTGCCCATTCCCATAAAGTGATAAACAATGTTTGGATTTTCATCACTCACGTGACTACTTTGATTCTTCTATACTCATGAACTATAATTAATATGTATGATTATCAAATGTTCCATACTTATTGATTGTGTTTAATTAATTAGAATGTAAAATTTTAGAAGTGAGTGTTGTTTGTTTATTTATTTATTCATTTTTCAGATATATTTATTATTCAGTGCTGGGATGAACCCAGGCCTTGGTGCATAGTAGGTTAATGCTCTGCCACAGAGAGTCATGTATAATCCCTCAAACTATGTATTACTTAAATTTCTTTAAACAGAAAAGAAATACACAACTGTGTTTGTTAGATTTTTGTAAACTTGGCACAAACTAGAGTTGTCTTAGAAGAGGGACCCTCAGTTGAGAAAATGCCTCCATCAGGTTAGCCAGCAGGCAAGTCTGTGGAGCATTTTCTTGCTTGAGGATTAGTGTGGAAGTGACCAGCCCACTGTGGGCAGTGCCATACCTGGGATGGTGGTCCTAGGGTATAAAAGAGTGTCGGCTGAATAGGTGAGGAAGAACAAATCGGTAAGCAGCCTTTCTGCATGGCTTCAGCATCACTAGATGCCTCTAGGTTCATGGGAAGCCAGCTGACTTCTAAAGTTTAAGCTGAATAGTTTAAGCTGAATAGAACCCTTTCCTTCCCGAGTTGTTTTTGACCATGGTCTTTATCACATCAATAGAAACATAACTAAGACAATTACCATGCTGATCCAGAGTACCTAGGGGAATTAGCTCAGGTAGTCACCAGTAGCAGGCTCATGCCCAAGGTTCACTCCCAACATCAAGCACGCAGACAAACACAAGAAACAGAACAGGGGAATGCCAGGGCCATTACGTGGGAGGGGGTGGGTAGGGGAGCAGGGCGGGGACGCGGGAGGGTAAGGGAAAATTTCTGGATAACATGTGAAATGTAAATGAAGAAAATATCTAATAAAGAGAGGAAAGAAAAAAAAAAGAAATAAAAGTCTTTTTTTAAAATTTTTATTAGATATTTTCTTCATTTACATTTCAAATGTTATCCAGAAAGTTTCCTAAACCCTCCCCCATCCCCCGCCCTGCTCCCCTACCCACCCACTCCCACATCTTGGCCCTGGCGTTCCCCTGTACTGGGGCATATAAAGTCTGCATGACCAAGGGGCCTCTCTTCCCAATGATGGCCAACTAGGCCTACTTCTTCTATACATGCAGCTAGAAACATGAGCTCTGGGGGTACTAGTTAGTTCAAGTTATTCTTCCACCTAGAGGGTTGAAGACCCCTTCAGCTCCTTGGGTACTTTCTCTAGCTCCTTCCTTGGGAGTCCTATGTTCTATCTAATAGCTGACTGTGAGCATCCACTTCTGTGTTTGCCAGTCACTGGTATAGCCTTCCACAAGACAGCTATATCAGGGCCCTTTCAGCACTATCTTGCTGGCATATGCAATAGTGTCTATGTTTGGTGGCTGATTATGGGATGGATCCCCGGCTGCCGCAGTCACTGGTTGGTCCATTCTTTTGATTCAGCTCCACACATGATCTCTGTAACTCCTTCAATGTGTGCTTTGTTCTTAATTCTAGGAAGGGGCGAAGTGTCCACATTTTGATCTTCATTCTTAATTTTCATGTGTTTAGTAAATTGTATCTTGGGTAGTCTAGGTTTCTGGGCTAATATCCACTTATCAGTGAGTACATGTTATGTGAGTTCTTTTTTGCAGATGTTGTATCTCTTACCCGTTATAATGTGTACCATAGTTGTAAAAACTATTTTTAAATATATACTATCTTTTTTTCTGGATCTGAGGACAGAATCCCTTGACCTTGAGCTTGCTTGACTAATGCTCTACTTCTGAACTAAATCCCCAACCCAGGCAAAAGGGAAACTGATCCATGACTTAATTAACTATCAAACATTTGAAAACCTCTTAAAACTGTGCTACTTTTGTAAGTTTTTTGCACCAACACAAATTCCATGTAGCTGAAAAGGAGTCTTGGTTTTAGATAAGTGTGTAAGGAATAAAAACAACAAAACCAAAACCGGAGTATCACTACCTGAAACAAAAAAAGAGAAAGTGCTACAAATACTCATAACCACCAAGGAGAGTGGGAGAGGACAGAGGAATGTCTCAGGCATACTTCAGGTGGACCATGCAGAGATGTGTCCTAGCACACTAGCTTCTCTGTCCCTCACGCTGTTCAAGGATGCAGGAGAGAGTATGACAGGAATAAGAAAAGCCTCGCCTGGATGGCACATCAGTTGGATCTGATGGACCCACGGGCTTCCTTGTACTCTTGCAAGAATGTGCTTCTGTGTTCATTCCTCAAAGGCGGCCCAAAGGCATTTCATCAGAGCAGAATCATCGTTTCAAGTTGGGCTCTCATGGAGTCTGTTATGAATAGTTGTTTTCACAGGCACACATGATTCGGTGCTTCCGCTTCCAAGGTGATCTTACGTAACTCGCTTGAATTTCATTCACTCTGCCCAGGCAGCCACATGAAATATGGGATCATATATGCCAGCCAGGAAATGGTTAGCTAATGGGGTCTTGGGAATCTAACAGTGATGCTTCCCTGCTAAGCGCCCATAAAGCCTTGTCTTTCTTAATTAAGCCCTTTGTGTTAAGTTGTTTTGCAGAATTATTTAGAATTACAAAGTAACTTTGCCTCCTTCCACTTTTCTCTCTTAGCTCTCTCATTTTACTGTTGTTCTTGAAACTGTTTTTCCCCCACACAGGTACAAAGACAAAAACAAGACAATAACAACAACAAACTCAGCAGACCCTCGGAGCCATGTCTTTAGGTATAATTTAGTCTAAATCCAGAGGGTTTGGAAAAGAAGAAAATGAATTATTATATGTGCTGCTTATGGAAAGGAGCAGAATACATTCAGACATAACTAAATAATTAAAGTAAATCCAGGCAGTGGTGATGCATGCCTGTAATCCCAGCACTTGGGAAGCAGAGGCAGGTAAGTCTCTGGGAATTCCAGGCCAGCCTAGTCTACAGAGCTAGTTCCAGGACAACCAGGGATACACAAAGAAGACTATATATCCTGACTCAAAAAAAAAAAAAAACTTAGAAAAAAAATTTTTTAAAGAATTAAAGTAAAAAATTAAAATAACTACAAAATTCAATTAATGGAGATTAAAGGTGGTAAGGTGAAAGTGGCAATATATACCGATTTTAAGGGAAAACAAACCACTTTGGCTGCTATAGATGATGTCAGGAACAATGGGAGAATGAACCCAGACTCCTTAACCCTAAATCTCAGCAAGTAAAGGAGAGTGAGGAGATTTTGAACTGAGACACTTACCTGTTGTATTGTGTAGATTTCAATTTCCTTTTGACGTTTTATAAATTTGAAAAAGTATGGGTTTTCATTTCATATTGGTTTTTTTTGCTGTTTGTTTTTTTGTTTGGGGGGTTTGTTTTTGTTTTGTTTTTTTTGTTTTTGTTTTTTCCCAAATTTTTTATTAGATATTTTCTTAATTTACATTTCAAATGCTATTCCGAAAGTCCCCTCCCCCCTCCCTGCTCCCCTGCCCACCCACTCCCACTTCTTGGCCCTGGCATTCCCCTGTTAGATATTGTCCTTATTTACATTTCAAATATTATCTACTTTCCCGGATTCCCCTCCAAAAAAAACCCTATCCCCTCTCCTCTCCCCCTGCTCACCAACCCATGCACTCTGGCTTTCTGGCCCTGGCATTCCCCTATACAGGGGCATAGAGCCTTCAAAGGACCAAGGGCCACTCTTCCCATTGATGACCAACAAGGCCATCCTCTGCTACATATGCACCTAGAACCATGAGTCCCACCATGTGTACTCTTTGGTTGGTGGTTTAGTCCCAGGGAGCTCTGGGGGTACTGGTTAGTTCATATTGTTGTTCCTCTTATGGGGCTGCAAACCCCTTCAGATCCTTGGATACTTTCTCTAACTCCTTCACTGGGGACTCCGTGCTCTGTCCAGTGGATGGCTGTGAGCATTGCCTTCTGTATTTGTCAGGCACTGGCAGAGCCTCTCAGGAGACAGCTATATCAGGCTCATGTTTCTCTTTATAGCTCTGGCTGTCCTGTAACTCACTCTGTAGACCAGGCTGGCCTCAAACTCAGAAATCCACCTCCCTCTGCCTCCCAAGTGCTGGGATAAAGGTATGTCCCACCACTGCCCGGCTTTCTTTACATGTTAAAAATAGATGTTTTTCATAAAATATATTCTTGTCACAGCTTACCCTCCCCCACAACATATAAGATACTCTCCACACTTCCTCTCAGAAGAATTCACATCCTTTCTGTTTCTGATTATAAAACAAACAGTCATCTAAAATAATAATAAAATAAGATAAAACAAAACAAACAACTTGTAATAGGACAGACCAGACAGAAAAAAAGAAAAGAAAAGAAAAGAAAAGAAAAGAAAAGAAAAGAAAAGAAAAGAAAAGAAAAAGTATGCAATACAAATGTAGACACGGAGACATAAATGTAGGTGCAGGAACACATACACAGAAATCCCGCCAAAACATAAAACTGGAAGTCATAATAAATGTATAAAGGACCTGTAAGGTAAAGGGGGGGGGGGAGTACCCTGTCAAAACCTTCTGAAACAAACAAACAAAACTCAAAGGATACCATTGAGTTCATTTTGTGTTGGCCATCTACTGGTAGGCGTACCCTTAAGAATTGTTTGCACCCCCAGAGTCCTTAAGAGTGGTTTGCATCCCCAGTCAACTGATTGTTCATTTGCAAGTGGTTAACAATTGGGCATGGCTTCTGAGTTAGAGATGAGATTTGTGTCCTCTTCTCTCAGCACTGGGACCTTGTCTAGTACAGACCCAAGCAGGTCCATGTGCATGTTGCTGCAGTTTCTGTGAGTTCAAATGTGTATTGGTTCTGGATGTTTGGAGATCCTCATTTCCTACTGCCCTCTATCCCGCAGGCTCCTCTCCCATATGGTTCCTTGTACCCTGAGCAGAGAGATTTGATGGACAGAGTGTTTCAAGGTCTCTCACTCTCTGTATATTGTTCCAGCAGTGGGTCTCTGTGTTTGTCCTCATCTACTGCAGGAGGAAACGTCTCTGATCATGACTGAGAAAAAAAACTCATCTATGAGTATAGCAGAATGTCCTTAGGAGTCATCTTCTGGTTATGTTCCTTTAGCAGAACAGTAGTATTTTTTTTTCTTCCAGGTCCTTGGCCTACCTGGTTTCCAGTTCTTGACTACCAGAACAGTGTCAGGGATGTGTTCTGTCTCAGGACGTGGGCCTTAAATTCAGTCATATATTTGTTGGTGACTCCCACAGCTTTGGGACACTAGTATAGTAGCACCTCTTGCACCAGGTCACTGTTGTAGATCAAAGAGTTTGTGGTTGGATTGGTGTTTACCTTTCTCCTGTGGTATCGGGCAGATTACCTTCCAGAACAGAATCATGAACACTAGTCAGGAGGAGTGAAGGCTCTATGTAGATAGGTACCACCTCAACGTCTCCATGTTCATTATAATTCTTACCTTCTTAAACATCACAAAAATAGCTATTATTACTCATGGGCAGATATATGAATCATAGAAGTAATAGAAACCAGAAAAGAGTTAATGCCATAGAGATCCTGAAACTTTATTGATTTCTGTCTGACTAAAACTATAATAAAATAAATGTTAATATTTTTTAAAGAGCCGTCTCTAGGGCTCTACTGGTAAAAGCGCTTTCTGCCAACCCTGACAACCTGAGTTCAGTCCTTGGGATTCACACAGAACAAGAAGAACTGATGCACATAAGCTGTGCTCTGACTTCTACATTCATGCTGTGGTGTGCACACACATGTGCAAACACACTACATAAATAAATTTAACAAGGCAAAACAAACCATAATAGCTGTGGGTCAGAAGAGGGCAGCAAAGTGTAGGTCAGGCCAGAGAACTGGACTTACAATTGCTGGTGGAACAATGTGCCTGAAGGGGGGTGCAACACTTAGTAGGAGATGCAAGATGCTCATTGGTTTTCTATGTCTTATTCACAATAGCCCAATATGTCGAAAACAAGGAGTATACAAGTGATAATGTGTTCTCATTATCTCATAACTAGAATCAACCTAAGGGAATATTATCTACTAGAAAATAAATAGCTAAAATTTCTCTTAGATATCCTGGCCAAGAAAAACACAAGGAAATCAAACTGGTGAGAGGCCAAAGCCACAAGACTGACTCCTAGAAAACAAAGGCCAAGGACAAGTCCAGGGTAGGAAAGGAGCAGCAGGGGAGAGAGCTAGACAGAAGACTGAGTCTAAGGGCACCACAACTTTGGAGGAAAAAGGTGTGAGATTCATTTTGATACATCCATAGCCTTCCTCCTGGTTAACAGTGGCTGTGTTTACGTGACTGCTGAGACCTCACAAGGCTAAAGAAAGTTCTTGTCGGGAAGAAACTTTTGACGTCTCTATACCTCTCAAGGTCATGAGTTTATAAAGTTGAGAATGATCTCAGAGTTCTACAATCTCTAGTCCTCATCCTTCTCCCCAACTGGTTCATGTCTTCCCTTAACAAGCATGAACTGCCTGTGTGTAGATTTAGGACAGTGCAATATGCTGTGAACAATAGTTTTATTCAATGTGATGTAAGTTCTCACTGCACAGAGATGCAAGGCCATAGATCATCCTCTGCTATCAAATTGTGCATCTGTTGACTATAACCAAAGTGGTCTTTACAGACAAATGAATACAAATCTTTCTCTCTTGAAGTGGTAAAAATTTGTTCTGAGCTGGAGTCTCATTCTTACACTAAGCAGATGCAGAGAGGTTCCCTCCATCTCCTGACCTGTCAAAAACCCAGCAGGGAATAGAACTAAGCATTCCTGCCACCTCCACGTGTTTATGTTAAAGTCACACTTGTAAAGCCACGGTCAAAATAACACTTCAAGTATTTCCCTCCTCCCCTTTTATTGTGATGACCTCTATACACAGAAAATTTCTGCCAAGTGAAAATCTCTTCTTTTTCACTGGTAAAACATGTTTTCATGCTTAATCCACAAACTAATTATACATTGCCTGAGGCCTACGAACAAATTGGATATTCACTTTATTAATTATCTGAGTCACAATCTATGTTTTCTAATTATTAGTAATGTGTTTATATTTTCCTGACTTAAATTTAATTGCTTCATAATCTACCATTAAAAAAAGCATGTCAACATCTTATTGGTACAAAAAGAAAGTTTTTAATTACTGAAGATAGGCTGTATGTAATTCACAGTTCATTTGGCTTCATATAATAAAATCCATATGCCATATCATAGTTGAAAGGCCTGAGAAATACTGTGTTAACTAATTAACTACCTAACACAGACTTTCAAAATCAATTGTTTGGCTTCAGATCTGTATTTCAAAAGCCCATTTTAAAATCGGAGAGTTCATCAGATTCCAATGTAAATTCTGTCTTATTGTATTTATGGCTTTTATTTTAAAAGTTCTGAGACTATTTTAAAAAATAAGTACTATACACCAAGAATTGTTTCTGATCTTTTCATTTTAACCAAATTGTTTAGAAATAAACTGGAAAATGATCATGTACTTAAAGTTTTCTAATCAAAACTTTTTTTTTAATTTCCAAAAGGTATTTTCAACTTTAATAACAATTCACTTTTAAATTCCTAAAATATAATTACTAAATTAAGAATATATGTGTGTATACATATATATATATGTATGTGCATGTTCCCTGTGTGTATGTATATATGCATATTCTATATGTTATTTGCAGTTTCTACTTCTAGTAGTTAAATATTGAAATAAATCTATGGTGAAAATATTTTAAACTCAATTCCTATGCTTTTATAAAAGTAGTATTTTAAAATTCAAAACATGTTTATCTTTTCAAAATGCATCTATATGGAAGTCAATACATTAGTCCTGAGGAGAGTAAAATATTCTTTCCATAAACGATGTTCATAACATTTGTCATTGTTTTTGTTATCATTAAAGAGAAGAGAAGATCTACAGACATTTAAAACAGATAAGCCATAAACTACAATCAGTATCACTTTTGGAGCTTTGATTTGGACAGACTTCTTTATCTTTTTTTTTTAAGGCAATCTTTAGAATATGCATCTGGATTTCCAGCAGCCCACTTAGAGAAGACACAAACAAACCAGGATAACTCTCTGTGCTCACTTCTGTGGCCCAAGTTCAAAAGCAGCAGGAGTCTCCATCTGCTTGCAAGCTGCCAGGGACTATTGGATTCCCAAAGTTGTTTCCTTTGATAAAGGCACAGCTAACTTCTGAAGAGCAGTTTCTATGCTGATCAGTAGGAAAAATAAGAATACTATAATAAGTGTACAAATTCTTAACTTGGTAGTATAAGACTAAATTTTGAAATGAAAATACAAACATGAATATGGTATTTATAGATTTAAAAAGGCTGAAAAGGCAAATAAAGGTTAATTCATAAATAAATAATTAACTTTTTAAAATGAAAGCAGAACGTTCATGTGACAAAACAAGTTACAAACATTTAGTAAACTCAGTGGGAGCTTTGTAGACAAATACTGAGCAAACACACACACATACACACACACACACACACACACACACACACACACACTTCCTGTTCACAGTGGAAATATCACCCTTGTATTGAGTACCCAGTTTTATCCCATTGTTTTTGAAGACCAGGATGTGATTCACTGTAAAAATAGCTTTCTCCAGTATAAAGTGTCTGAACAAAAATAGTTTGTTGTTGTAGTATTCAGGAAAGTCTAAAAAGTGGAGTGTGTGTGTGTGTGTGTGTGTGTGTGTGTACTTACAAGCCCCATAGCATCTCTAAACTACCACTGTACAACACTTAGCACTGAAGAAAAGCCATGCTTAGATATTAAGAACACTTAAAAAATATTGATTCTTGGATATAATGGCCTTCAAAATTGACAAATCTTTTTCTGTGATAACTAAACACGTTTTCTCATGCATATTTCATTTTAATGTTAATGTTTTCAGTAAACCTAAAAGTTCATATTTGTTCTATTATCATTACATTTGTGTATTTTAGGTGAACCTACATTCTAGACAAAAAAAAATATTTTAAATAAAATAGTACAGTGAGTGAGATAAAACAAAAACTAAAATGTTGGAATCGGGCAGAACAAGGGAAATAAAGAACTCAGGAGAAGGCACAGAATCAGAGATCCACTTATCCGCACACACATATACACACAAAGGACAGTCTTGCTGCCTCCTCTTCATGGGTTCACTGAGCCCTGGGGAGAGGAGTTAAGGGATAAACCCCATTTAGGGCTGAATGTTTGGGAGCACCTGCATTTAGGTGGTTGGTTTTGTTTTCTTTATTTGCTTTGCTTTTTTATTCAAATTTTTTCTTTTACTTTTTTTTCTCTAAATTTAACAGTAAAGGGAATGGAAAGTCCTTCTGGTGTTAGGAAAAAATCTGCATGTACTGGGAATCTAAAAACAAAACAAAACAAACAAACAGAATAAAACCTCCCCATCTCATACCAACAGAGTCAGTAAGAACATCCCAATTTTAAGAATTTGGGCTTTAATAGTCTAGTGTCTTCCCATACTGGCCTTTGAGGTGGGCTGTTTACTTCAGAAATGACTCAGAGGGTAAGGGCCCGTGCAGGAATCTGAAAGCACATAGAGTCGTTCTATGAGTTACAATTGATTCTATAACACACAGAAGATTTCATCAAGTCACGCTTGTAGATTAAACACTTAACTCCTTAAAGCGGTCCAGTTCAGACCTTTCCAATCCTGCTCAGTTCTCCCCTCTGCAGGGGACTTTTCTCTCATTGCTTCCCATCCAATGTATCAATGTTTAAAAACAGGAAGTAGCTATTAGTCGTGGGACAAACAGTGCTATTTATTAGAACCGAGAGTTTCCCTTGCCACACTATCTTTTCAAATGGTTATGAATATTCATTAAGCTAGAAAATCACAGCCAGCTGCAAATCTTTGCAAGGTGTCTTAGCTCTCTCCAAACCCAAAGGAAACAAAATCAATCCTCCCTTTATGGGCATCATAAAGAATGAAGAGGGAAGTTAGCAAAGACGTTCCCAGGAAAGAAAAACAAGTGCTCTGCCTCACAAGTCTTAAAGGAATACGCACAATTAAAAAAAAAATCTCTGGTTGGTTTTCTGAACATTTTTTACAAAACAAACAAACAAAAAAAAAACTTTAAAGTGCTTAAAGAGAGAAATATCTAAATATACTAATCTCTAGTTTGATCTCCTTTTAGTTGTAGATAGGAATCTAGATACAAGCTAGAAGCTGGAAAGAAACAAGTGTTTGAAAGAGTGCCCTGAGGTATGACTTGTGTTCCTAGTTATGTTTAGTCGGTAAATTGTGTGTCAGGAAAATCCTTCACTTTTCCTGAGACATTAAAAGAAATGCTAACTAACAGAGTTTCCCAGGAGAAAAGCTGCTGTATCCTGGAAATCTAACTCTCCTTCAGTCACTTTCTCCATTTCCTGCACCCTCAGCTTGCTCTCAGACTCTCTGCTATCTATCTTCTTGTCTCTACTCTTGTTACATATGCAACAGACAAACAGACAAAAAAAAATCAATTCTCCCAAATTCTGTCATCTTAACAAGGACTGAGAAATCATGATATAAAATAAATGTCATAAATCTTTAAACGATCTACCTCATACATTTAAGGGAATACGCACACTTAGAAATTCCTGATTTTCAATTTGTCTAATGTTGTCTTAGGATAGTAAAGGGTAGAAATATCAAATGGTTGCACTAAGCCTTCTTGTTTATTTCATTTGCCTTCTTGCTAACTATAAAACTGCAGATAAAGGCTAAGGGATGGAGGGAACAGAGTTTGTATGAGTGATATTTGTTCTTGATCATGGAGATTTTAGAAAAACCATAGATTTTTTTTTCCCTCTGAGAAATTAAAGTATTACCTACTTAAAAAGTGTCTTAATAAATCATCAGTTATCCTAAAGATTATGATTTTTTTCAACATAGGATCCTTATAGGTGTAAACCATACATTTACCAAACTGAAACAGAAAGCACATACATACACACACACACACACACACACACACACACACACACACACACACCCATGGAGTCCATCTTGTGTTGGCCAGCTACTCCTGGGAAAGTCATGACATCTGGCTGATAAACCCTGTGACATTCCATTGGAGAAACTGACCATTTACTGTTTTCCTTTTTTTTTTTTTTTTACATATTTTTATTCATTATTTGGGCATTTCCCATAATGCACCTGGATCACCCTTAGTTTGAAGTCTTCACAGATCCACTCCCCAGCTTTGTGACAAAAACATTTTTTAAGAAATTACTATTTGAGCCGGGCGTGGTGGCGCACGCCTTTAATCCCAGCACTTGGGAGGCAGAGGCAGGTGGATTTCTGAGTTAGAGGCCAGCCTGGTCTACAGAGTGAGTTCCAGGACAGCCAGGGCTATACAGAGAAACCTGTCTCGAAAAACCAAAAAAAAAAAAAAAAAAAAAAAAAAAAAAAAAAAAAAAAAAAAAAAAAAAAAAAAAAAAAAAAAAAGAAAAAAGAAAGAAAGGAAGGAAGGAAGGAAGGAAGGAAGGAAAGGAAAGGAAAGGAAAGGAAAGGAAAGGAAAGGAAAGGAAAGGAAAGGAAAGGAAAGGAAAGGAAAGGAAAGGAAAGGAAAGGAAAGGAAAGGAAAGGAAAGGAAAGGAAAGGAAAAGAAAAGAAAAGAAAAGAAAAGAAAAGAAAAGAAAAGAAAAGAAAAGAAAAAGAAATTACTATTTGTGTTGTCTCTCTCTCTCTCTCTCTCTCTCTCTCTCTCTCTCTCTCTCTCTCTCTCTCTCCAGTCAACAGAACATGGTCAAACAGCCCCTAAAAGAAAAGTGAATATTTCCTCTCCCCACCCCACCCTCGCCCCGTCGATAGCCATCTATTGTGGTGAGCTACATTTCAGCATCCTTATCCCAGTTTTTAGAAGTTGATGTCGAGGGCTTTCTGCCTAGGTTATTCCTTTGGGGAATGGAATGAGAAAGCTTGTCATCAAAGTCTTTTATGTCTCTCTGTCAACTGTTAGTCTGCAGTTGTCAATAATACTACAGAAGAGCTTCCTTTATAGTCAGCAAGAGCTCGGACCATGGACTTCCACGTGATTTTTAGCAACTGCACAGACCGGGACATCCACATGACCTCCAGCACATCCACACGGTCTTTGGTGGTAACATAGGTTACAGCCATCAACATGACCTCCAGCTGCAGTAGGACCACAGATTCAGACATGACCTCCGGAAAGAATATGGACCACGGAATTCTGCATGGACTTTGATGGTAACATGGGCCATATGGCCTACAGATACTGCATCAGGACCATGGACCCAAACATGACCTCAGGGCAGCATAGGCCACAGTTATCTACATGGTCTCATTCTTGCAACATGGCCTCCGTCCGTAGCTCAGACCTTGGACATTGACACGGTTCAGACTCTCTCTGTTTCCCCGTCCTTCCCATCCCTCCAATGAAAATTCATTTGCGTTGAAAATTGCAGCACATCACCCAGTTGTTGTTTGTTGGTTGGTTGGTTGGTTGGTTTCCTACACAGCAGTACGTGCAAATACTAACTACCATGAGCCATTGGCCCGGTTCAAGCCTCTGGTCTCTGAAGCACCATAATTACCAGACCATTGTTGAGACCTTTTCCGTTACAGCCATGCTTCAGGTGTTCATCTTCAGTAGCAAAGCCGTGCTCCTGAATCTGCTTGTGAAGCACTAGTTCCTTCTCGTGGTCCACCAGCTTGTAGACGGAGTAGGTGTTGGGACTGACCACCTGGAAGCCAGCTGGTTAGACAGGTGCTTCAAGGTGTCGGCCCTGGATCAACAGGCCCAGCTGTCATTTGTCAGTTCTGGATTTAGTCTAGTCTTACTGTTTGTTTGTTTGTTTGTTTGTTTGTTTGTTTGTTTGTTTTGATTTTCATTTTTCTTTGTTTTTTAGTTTAACAGAGACAGATGGGGAGGGACAGAGGGAGGAAGGGAGGAAAGGAGAAAGGGAGAGAAAGAGAGAGGGGAGAGAGGGAGAGAGAGAGAGAGAGAGAGAGAGAGAGAGAGAGAGAGAGCCTATTGAAATGGTGTGGGTAGAAAAGCGGAAAGTTGGAAGGCAAGAGTTGGAAGAAGAGGAAATCATAATCAAAATATATTTTATGGGGCTGGCAAGATGGCTCAGCAGGTAAGAGCACTGACTGCTCTTCTGAAGGTCCTGAGTTCAAATCCCAGCAACTACATTGGTGGCTCACAACCACCCATAATGAGATCTGATGCCCTCTACTGGTGCGTCTGAAGTTAGCTATAGCAAGCAGGGGTCGACCAGAGCGAGCAGGAGGTCCTAAAATTCAATTCCCAACAACCACATGAACACTCACAACCATCTGTTCAGCTACAGTATACACATATACATAAAATAAATAAATAAATCTTATATATTTTTATGAAAAAATTAAATATTAACATCCATAGAGAAATACTTTTGCTCACAGCGAAAATAAGAATACTGTACTTTCTTTAATTTATTGATCATATGCCAAGGTGAGAAAATGGAAAGATACTGTGTAAATTTGTTTATCTTTTATTTTATATAAATGGGTATTTTACCTGCATGTATGTTTGTGCACCACTTGAATTCCTGATGCCTGCAGATCTAGAAGAGAGGATTAGATCCTCTAAAGTGGGGCTAAGGATGGCTGTGAGCTATCCTGTGGGTATTTAGGTCCTCTGGAAGAGCAGCCAGTGCTCTAAACCACTAGGTCATCTCTCCTACCCTGGCAGTACATTTTAAAAACTGAAAAAAAAAATGGAGAACTTTAATTTTGCTTCTATAAAGTCATGGTAGGAACTTGCCAGTAACACTGAACTCAGAGACATTGAATGGATTTTTGTGTGGTGTTTTGTCTGGTTCTTATTTGTACTTTGTTAACTACAGACAAAAATCCAAGCGATGTCTGTCATGGTTTTACCCTGCCAGTATGTATTTATACAAGCAGCCTTGTAAAAATTGTAAAATTTCTTAGTGTATTCTTAGAGAATGTATTCTCTTAAAAATCCATGATCAAAGTATTTAGGGAAGTACCAGTAGATAAATATAATAAATAAATAAATATATACACTAAACATTATTATATTATTTATAAAATTTACTAATAATCCTATATATAAATAATGATAATAAATTTATTTCAATTCTAACAGAGCAAAGTACTAAGATATGAGTTGCCAAGAAATTTCAGAGCTTAGAAAGAATGTAGTTAGGAATTTTGCTGGCCTGGTAAAATGATGGTAGTAGGTTTTCTTCAAAGATCCATGACCTTACTAGCCCAAGTAGTTGGCTAAATTTCTAGTACCAGGCATGATTTGCCTCCTGTTAAGTGAACATTACATTCAATTAGACAGCTTTTGGATACCACCAATATGGGTACGACACTGCATGTTTAAGGCTATCTTGCTGTGCTGGTCAATGTTGTGGTACATAGGCATCACAACTAGATAGAAATATTGATTGTCTTCCTCCTTTGGCTGTTTGACAGCATCTTCCAATACTATAAAAGCTAGCCTACAGAAGGAAGCGTTCATGTTAGACACAGCTTGAATCTCTCAAGTCTTACATCCAAAGTGTGCAATGCCTTAAGCAATAGTAACTTATCGTCAACTGTATAGTTGATACCTTCAAAGGCATCAGCCACTATATACATTGTTTTGGGAGTCATCTGGTCTATATTAACCAACAATCTGAATAATGGTTTTTTCATACCAAGTACTGGGATTTTTATTTGTAAGTCTATGGCTCTTTAAAGGGAGCATTGGCAGCCCAGGTGGCATCAGACATACACAAGCACACATACACACAAATACATGTCTTGGGACAATTAAATCAAAGAAAAGGGGGCTATCAATTTGAGAAAAAGTGGTAAGGAGGAGACAGAGGGGTTAGAAGGATGAAAGGCAGAGAGAAGGATGGAATAATAAGATTTTAATTAAGATTTTTTTTAATTGTGAATATAAAGGAAAGTAATTTCTATTTTGCCACTAAAGCAGAATAACTTCTTGGCTTTTACTGAAGTTGAACATCTTAGTGGCTCCGCTGGATCACAGTTAAGACAAACACTAACTCTGCGTCTTCCTAGAGTCACGCACGAACTTGGGCAAGTTACAATCTGTGAGTCTCAGTTTTCTCATTTGCAAGATGGAAACATTATATTTATCTACAAATGTGTTGTGAGGATTAAAAATTACAACTTTAGTAAACTTAGTATTCTATCTAGACTATACGTAATCTACATGAGTGGAATTAAGGTTCTCGTTGTTTCCTAAGTTTAATAATGTATTTGATATTGTTTGACCACCTGTTTCTTCCTGCTCTTAATGGACATCTCCTCTTCCAAGTCAAGTCAAATGTAGATACAAGATCACAGAGACATGGCTGTCACAGGTGCCCTGTAAATGTATAGACATGCATGTATTATGTCTAAAGGAGCATTAAGAAGTCCTCTTTTGTGACTGCTATCGATGCTCAAACTTCAGCCATCTGTTTTCCTTTAACTGTTCTCTGGCTGTCCCTTTCCTTGTATGACTTCAACCATCTTCCTTCCAGGCCCTTGGGCATGAAACTCTATTCTTTCTCATTGCCTCCCTTTCTCAGTCTTTTCATAATCAAAAATCTTGCAAAATAATCTCTTGAAGGAAAATTGATTTCATTTGTCTTCTCTTATCTGTCCTATTGTAGCTGAATCCCTGGTGAGAGCATTAGTCAACATTGTCCAAGTTTTTTTTTCCCACCCATCAATTGAAACAAAAAATACTTCCACTCTAATTTCCAGATTCCCATATATTTGAAATTTGAATGTCATTGTTGAAAGCCTCCAGTTTCTCGGTTTCCCCCTCATCTTTCTCTACATCGCTGCACATTCTCCTTTTGATGCCAGTCTTTCTATATTCAATAATCTTAAGAAGTATCTAGATTATTAGCCATTTACAATAGTAATATAATATAGTCTAATTTTTACCCTTGAATTAAAACATTTTGAAATAAAATAATATAAATATCAACTTGGGTTTTTTTTTTTTCGAAAATTACAATTCAAAGCACACAATCATTATCACATCACTTAAACACGGCTCAGACACTGCTAACTAGCTTGTGTACGTAGATTTATAATGATATGAACATCATAGCGTTCACACACACAAAGACAGCACACTATTTTAATACACAAAAATGCCACAGATCCACCAGAAAGGATATTTCCTAGCTGCAGATGTGTTTGTTTAACTTTGATGAACAAACAGTGGCTGGGAAAGCACAAGTCACTCTGTGATTTCTTTCAAGTTTGGAGTAATTCCAATTCGATGAAACACGAAACTGAGGGAGGGGAGGGCTTGGAAATGTATTTGCTCTTGGCTCCATCTTCAATGCTGATCTTAATTTTTACTCTAACAAAACTACAAACTTGTGATGTTCAAAGTTGGCCTGAGTTCACACACTTAGTAAAAGGTAATTATAACAATTGTCACCAAGCCAATATAACAACATGCCAATTGTGACTAGCCAAGAAGCCTGGAAGTCAAAAACTGCCTTCTATTTATTTATTCTTTCGTGTTGGCTATTTACCAGGAAGTAACTTTAGTAAAAAGGAGCTGCAATTAATTTATTAAATAAACTCACAAACCCCTAGTACATGGGGCTCCATTAAAAAACTACACCTTCAAAATATTTGTATGTAAGTGTTCATTGTGTTTGATTTGACTATTACTGTTTCTAATGATTTGTGAAAATAAAGATCATGATGACAAGAGTAAATTTGATTACATAATTCCTTGATGTTTTTGAAACACAATATTTCTCTCGGTCCACTATCCTACAGGAAGGATGTATACGTGAATGTATGTATATGTACTTGTGGATATGTGTAATTTTAAACTTACCATAGTTAAGGCTCAGTGTTAGTCTCTAATGTTGGCGGATCTGGCGCTCAGAAACAGCTATAGCCAGGTCAGCCTTGGTGAGTTGAAGTCTGCATTGTCAAGCTCATGAATAGTTTCCATGTGTACCACCATGAAGGTTGTTCATGGGCCCATTGGACATTGACAGGAGTGACTGGGAAAGAGGCTGACTGTCCACACTGATCATTGACCACCTGTTTTTCTTCCTGCTCGTAAAGGACATCTCCTCTTCCAAGTCAAGTCAAATGCAGATGTGAGGTTGACTGTCTACTTGATTATTAACTCCTCCTCAGCTGAAGTCACCTTTTGATGAACATTTATATGGGACACAAGTATTTTAACATTTAACATCCTTTTCCCATTTGGAGAAGTCTATCTACATACTTCTTCTCCAAATAATCTTTCTCACCAATCTGCTTTCTAAGTTCCTGAACATCACTACAGTTTTTTAGTCAGTGAACAATTGCATTTCTGATCATTTCTCCTTCCAAACAAAATGCATGGCCAACTGTACTGCCATGAGTTCTGACTACTGTGAAGACTTCACCAGTGTCTTTCAGGATTTTCCCAGAAAAGAACTCTAATGCTCTATCTGTCCACTTCTGGGTAATACCTGCATAGCATGCAAAACCATAACTAAACTAGCCCTAGTCTTCCCTTCCCCAGTCAACCAATGATAGGATATACCCCCGTGAGGCTATATGTGCATGGTTGGCTGGAGACAGTATTATAATACTATATAATGGTAGGTGTGATGGTTTGTACATGCTTGGGCCAGGGAGTGGCACAATCAGGAGATATGGCCTTGTTGGAGTAGGTGTGTCACTGTGGGTGTGGTCTTTAATACACAAGTCCAAGCTGCCTAGAAGCCAGTATTCTGCTAGCAGCCTTCAGATGAATATAGAACTCTCAGCTCCTCCTGCACGGTGCCTGCCTGAATACTGCCATGTTCCTGCCATGATAATAATGGACTGAACCTCTGAACCTGTAAGCCAGCCCCAATTAAATGTTGTCCTTATAAGAGTTGCCTTAGTCATGGTGTCTGTTCACAGCAGTAAAACACTAACGAAGACAATAGGTATTTGGGCAACCTTTTTCATGAAACTAGCTTGTGCCTTCAGGATCTGCTCAGGCCTAGTCATGTATATACCAATTCCTTTTGGCAACAGAGAGCTGCTGAGGGCATCCTACTTTATGACTTGATGGGTCAGGGTTAGGGTTAGCTCATGATTGGCAGCTAAGGTTACAAGATATGTTGGTGACCCATTTTCAAATATTTAGTTTTCACTAAGGACCAATAGTAAGCCAAGAGCTAGTCTTCAAAAGGAGAATTGATAGTAGAGCCTTGCTCGGAAATCCCAATGGTGTCTTCTGTGATTCACCTATAGGGACCTGCCAAAGGCTCCAAACAGCATTTCTGTCTATCACTGACTTCTCAAGTATCATCAGATCTGCTGAATCATATGGTCCAAGTTGTAGAGCAACCTGATCAGCCGCATGGACTTGTTGAAGATCCTTCTCCTGTTCCAGGCCCCACACAAAGCTACCAACTTTCCAAATCACTTGGTATATGTCAAAATATAGTTTTACTTGAGGAAAAACAAAAATATATACTGTTCATCTTGCCAAGTAAAAGCAAATTGCTTCTGATGGTCCTTATGGACAAGTACCAAGAAAAAGGCATTTGCTGGATCAGTAGCTGCATACCATGTACCAGTGTGTTAGTCTTCTCAAGTAAGGAAACCACATTTGGTACAGCAGCTATAATCAGAGTTGTGACTTAGTTGAGTTTTTGATAGTCACCTGATATTATCCATAATCCATTTGTCTTCTGCACTGGCCAGAGAGAAGAGTTAAAAGGAGATGTGGTAAGAACTATCACCCCTGCATCTTTCAAATCCTTGACGGTGGCACTAATTTCTGCAGTTCCCCCAGGAGGCAATACTGTTTTTGACTCACACGTTTATGTGGCAGAGGCTATTCTAAAGGCTTCTATCTAGCATTTCTAACCATGATAGCCTTCATTCTACAGGTCAAGAACCTATGTGAGAATTCTGTACGTGTGTGTGTGTGTGTGTGTGTGTGTGTGTGTGTGTGTGTGTGTGTATAATTGGCACACATCATACATATGATGTATACATATATATGGGTGTGGGTGTGGGAAGGTGTGAATTATACATTCTGGGACTGGGGAAATAACTATAGAATGAGTTTGGTGACCCATGGGACCTACTGTGAGTCAAACTTCATCCAAAACTCCATTAACCATGGAGCCTCTAAATGCCCCAACTTTAACTAGGGTTTAACAATGTTTCTTGTGATCTCCCAGTCTCGGTATCAATTCAAAACCAATATACCTGAAAATTCTGATTGTCTCCTTTCCTCCAGTGTACAGTTACCCTTGTAAAAAGCCACAGGTCCCTCTGAGAAGGACTGGAGAAAGACTAATAGTAGAAAAATTTGGGCTGTTTTTTTTTTTCCTCATGAGAACCCAGCCATCCCTTCAATTCAGTGGTTCTGGGTCAGCAAACTGGCTCAAGTATAGAAATTGGTTCATGGAAGAAGATTCCCTTTTCCCACAATCCAATGTAGACTTCTTTTTATTTGTTTGAGAATTTTCCACTTCTATAGATCAAACAAAAATGTAGTACAGTTCTTATCTATTTCACCCCTGAAAACACCACGATTGATTAGCTAGTACCAAAGGTCCACATAAGTCATGTCGCCAGAGATTCACTTTGCCTGTGCTGATCAGTATGGATCAGGCCATTGTGGCCCTTGCTTTGTCTATGCTGCCTGTCACGATACCTATGTTCACTTGCCTTTGACAGTCAGTGCTGCCATCTGGCTCCTGATACCTCAGGGACCAATGAAACCCACTGCCTTTAATTCATCCAACTGAGCAGCAGTGTTTACAACCCTAAGGCCTAGCACAAGGAAAAGCTCTTCAAATGTGCTGGTGCCCCTCTCACTATTTTTCATCTTATAGGATTAATGAAGGGCATGTCTTCTAGGTTTTCCCAATGTGGAAGATTAGGTTTTATACAGTGTATGCACTACAGCATTGTAATTTTGCTGAGCCTTAAAAAAATCCTTCATCAGCACTAAGCCAAGAAATGCCAATCAACAACTCCTGTTCAGTAAGCCATCTTTTGAAAAACCATTCAGATTTCTTTTGTCCAAAACTGAAAATAGTCACATCAAAAAGTAAATCCCAAGGACAGGAAAGTGAGGGAAATATGTGTTAACTAAACAAGGCACTAATAATGTTGATTTCAGAGCTTTACAATACTTTTCTGGACTTTAAAACAGAAGATCATCAAAGGAATAACGTGATTATGTGTTATCACTTATCTTGTCCCTGGTACCATTTACTATTTGGTCCTATGGACTCTTGAAAAGGGGAGCAATGACAACCTCCTATCAAGAACATCCAGATGATCTTGTCTCCAGGAACCCTCTGAGACCAGACTGCGCAGATCAGCTCGCAGACAGTGGAGGGTGAGCAGCAGACTGCAGAAGCACCACAGCTTCTGGGACAGACAGAAGCCACAAAGATTCTGGGACACCCAACAACACTCAATGATATCTTGGTCAAGGAAGAAATAAAGAAAGAGATTAAAGACTTTTTAGAGTTGAATGAAAATGAAGCCCACACCATACCCAAATTATGGGACACAATGAAGGCATTCCTAAGAGGAAAACTTATAGCCCTCTGTGCCTCCAAAAAGAAACTAGTGAGAGCTTACACTAGCAGCCTGACAGCACACATAGAAGCTCTAGAACTAAAGGAAGCAAATTCACCCAAGAGGAGTAGACAGCAGGAAATAATCACATTCATGGCTGAAATCAACCAAGGGGAAACAAAAAGAGCTATTCAAAGAATCAACCAAACCAGGAGCTGGTTCTTTGAGAAAATCAACAAAATACATAAACCCTTAGCCAAACTTACTAAAGGGTACAAGGACAGTATTCTAATTAACAAAATGAGAAATGAAAAAGGAGACATAACAACAGAACCTGAGGAAATCCAAAACATCATCAGATCCTACTACAAAAGGCTATACTCAACAAAACTGAAAAACCTGGATGAAATGAACAACTTCCTAGACAGATACCAGTTACCAAAGTTAAATCAGGATCAGATTAATGATCTAAACAGTCTCATTTCCTCTAAAGAAAGAGAAGCAGTAATCAATAGTCTCACAACCAAAAAAAAAAAAGCCCAGGACCAAATAGGTTTAGTACAGAGTACTACCAGACATTTAAAGAAGACCTAATTCCAACTCTCCTCAAACTATTTCACAAAATAGAAACAGAAGGTACTCTACCCAATTCATTCTATGAAACCATAATTACTCTGAAAACTAAACCACACAGAGATCCAACAAAGAGAACTTCAAACCAATTTCTCACATGTATATAGATGCAAAAATACTCAATATAATCATCCAAAACCAAATCCAAGAACACATCAAAATGATCATCCATCATGACCAAGTAGGCTTCATCCCAGGGTTTCAGGGATGGTTCAATATACTGAAAACCATCAACATAATTCACGACATAAACAAACTCAAAACCAAAAACCACATGATCATCTCCTTAGATCCTGAGAAAGCATTTGACAAAATCCAACACCCATTCATGATAAAAGTCTTGGAAAGATCAGGAATTCAAGGCCCAAACCTAAACATAATAAAAAGCAATCTAGAGCAAACCTGTAGCCAAAATCAAACTAAATGAAGAGAAACTCAAAGCAATCCCACTAAAATCAGGGACTAGACAAGGCCGCCCTCTTTCTCCCTACCTATGCGATATAGTACTTGAAGTCCTAGCCAGAGCAATTCGACAACAAAAGGAGATCAAGGGGATACAAATTGGAAAGGAAGAAGTCAAAATATCACTGTTTGCAGATGATATGATAGTATATATAAGTAACCCTAAAAATTCCACCAGAGAACTCTTAAACCTGATAAACAGCTTCAGTGCAGTGGCTGGATATGAAATTAACTCAAACAAATCAATGGTCTTTCTCTATACAAAGGGTAAATGGGCTGAGAAAGAAATTAGGGAAACAACACCCTTCACAAAAATCACAAATAATATAAAATACCTTGGTGTGAATCTAACTAAGGAAGTGAAATATCTGCATGATAAGAACTTCAAGTCTCTGAAGAAAGAAATTGAAGAAGATCTCAGAAGATGGAAAGATCTCCCATGCTCATGGATTGGCAGGATTAATATAGTCAAAATGGCTATCCTGCCGAAAGCAATCTACAGATTCAACGCAATCCCCATCAAAATTCCAACTCAATTCTTCACTGAGTTAGAAAGGGCAATTTGCAATTTCATCTGGAATAACAAAAAAACCTAGGATAGCAAAAACTATTCTCAACAATAAAAGAACCTCTGGTGGAATCTCCATGCCTGATCTGAAGTTGTACTACAGAGCAATTGTGATAAAAACTGCATGGTACTGGTACAACGTTAGACGGGTAGATCAATGGAATAGGATTGAAGACCCAGAAATAAACCCTCACACCTATAGACACTTGATCTTTGACAAGGGAGCTAAAACCATCCAGTGCAAAAAAGACAGTATTTTCAACAAATGGTGCTGGCACAACTGGCAGTTATCGTAGAAGAATGCAAATTGATCCATTCTTCTCTCCTTGTACAAAGCTCAAGTCTAAGTGGATCAAAGAACTCCACATAAAACCAGAGACACTGAAATTTATAGAGGAGAAAGTGAAGGAAAGCCTCAAAGATATGAGCACTGGGGAAAATTTCCTAAACAGAACAGCAATGGCTTGTGCTGTAAGATCAAAAATTGATAAATGGAACCTCATGAAATTGCAAAGCTTCTGTAAGGCAAAAGACACTGTCAATAGGACAAAAAGGCCACCAACAGATTGGGAAAGGATTTTTACCAATCCTAAATCTGATAGGGGAGTAATATCCAATATATACAAAGAGCTCAACAAGCTGGACTCCAGAAATTCAAATAACCCCATTAAAAATGGGGTACAGAGCTAAACAAAGAATTCTCAACTGAAGAATACGAAATGGCTGAGAAGCACCTGAAAAAATGTTCAACTTTCTTAATCATCAGGGAAATTCAAATCAAAACAACCTTGAGATTCCACCTCACTCCAGTCAGAATGGCTAAGATCAAAAATTCAGGTGACAGTAGATGCTGGCGAGAATGTGGAGAAAGAGGAACACTCCTCTATTGCTGGTAGGATTGCAAGCTGGTACAACCACTCTGGAAATCACTCTGGAGGGTCCTCAGAAAATTGGACATAGTACTACTGAAAGATCCAGCAATACCTCCCCTGGGAATATACCCATAAGATGTTCCAACTGGCAATAAGAACACATGCTCCACTGTGTTCATAGCAGCCTTATTTATAATAGCTAGAAGCTGGAAAGTACCCAGTGGGCAGGTAGGGGAGCTGGGAGGGGGTACGGGGGCTGGTACATGGAACTTTCAGGATAACATTTGAAATGTAAATAAAGAAAATATCTAATAAAAAAAATAAAATAACATCCAGATGCTTTTCCCCTTTGCTGAACTAGAATAGATATTAGAATTCCTTAGAGAGCTTGTATGTTAATTTGTAAAGCTTTTATTTTGACTCTAGGAAAACTTAAAACATTAACATGTACTTCAGTCATCTCCTACTCCTCTTTTTGTTCCTTAAGAAATGCATGAGCANAAAATATCTAATAAAAAAAATAAAATAACATCCAGATGCTTTTCCCCTTTGCTGAACTAGAATAGATATTAGAATTCCTTAGAGAGCTTGTATGTTAATTTGTAAAGCTTTTATTTTGACTCTAGGAAAACTTAAAACATTAACATGTACTTCAGTCATCTCCTACTCCTCTTTTTGTTCCTTAAGAAATGCATGAGCAAATAAAAATAGCAAGCTTAATAGTGAGATGATATATGAGTTATCATTTGAGAAATCAAAGGGGATTTGTAGTCAAGATTCTTATATTCTACATGTCTGTAGTAAAATTTGGCTAGACAACTAATTTCTCTAAACCTACTTGATTGTTGATTTTCCTGTTTATTTAGCAGTTTAGCTACACACTGACATCTAGAAGATGTCCAGTATTCTAATTATAAATTTTATTATTCAAATTTCCCTTCACCTAATACATGTTAGTGTTTTCTCCTCATATTTTTCATATTTTAGGGCTTTCTATATTCATTCAAATAGTATCCTTTTGAGATGTGGTCTTACACAGCCTTGTTTGAACTTGTGAACCTTCTGCTTCTGTCTCCAGAGTGCATGGGTTATATATAGATATGCACCACCACACTTGGCTTCTTTTTCTTTCATAAAATATGTACTTAAGTTTAAATGGCATGGCTGCATAAAAAGGTACACATTGAACCAGAAGACTAGAACAATGCCTGACTTCTCAGCAGGATATGGACTTCTGGAACTTAAGGAGAGAATAACATATATAGTGATTGCCTCACTCACAAATTATTTTGACTTTTACCTCTTTCCTAGGAAGACTGATAATTTTGAAATTTAATCAGTTAACATTCAGAATTATAATTCAGGAGCTAATGCTAATTACAAATTGGTAACCACTGGAGAAAAGAAAAGCTGTAGACAAGAATTTATCACCATATGACTTTCTCATATCCTTTGGGCTGAGAAAAAATAGGTATGTCCAAGAAGCAAAGAAAGATTCGTCTAACTTGGAGCAGAAGTGACTGAATAGTGAGAAAACAACATCAGAATTTAAATTAAATATAGATGTAAAGATATGTTCACTGTTCATCAGTTTACATTAATATTTCCATAATGAAACTCAAGATTTCTACAAAGTGTGTCTGGTAGGAATAAGAGAATAGAGTGGATCTCTAATGTCACAATGGATCATCCATCAGTGAGAAGTGAAACTTCACTTAGAGACAGTAACTCATTTACCCCGGATTGATTCTTTGACTATGGTATCCTAATTCCTTCTATATTTCTGTCCTGGATCAATGAAAAATAGGGTACATTGATTTGCTCTTGATAGCATTGCTACTATTTCTATTTATTTATATTGTTATCATCATGAGAAGAGATCAGACATTCAAGGCAAGGGTCTTTCTACAAGTATCTCAGCCTCTTTAGAAAACATAAGCAATTTTAGCATGCTTGGGTATGCATGATCTCTGAATTTTACTGCCTTTACCCTTGTGAGCATGATAATAATTAAACAGCTCCAGGCCTTGGTGCTAAGAGCTTCTAATTGTTTTGAGCAATGCTATTTCAGTCAATTTCAAGATGCGGTGATGGGGTGATGGGATCAGACATATTAGTGGCATCTGAGAACTTTCTAACTTCAAGGCCTTGTTCCCCTGGACTTAAAGAATCAGTAGTCCATCTCCTACCAAGCTGTCCAGGCGAGTCTGGGGCATGCTTCGGTTGGCAAACTGAACTAAGGTTCTTCACTGTTTTCTTGTCTTGATCCCTCCTGTTTGGCAGTATAGTGAAGCTTAATTTTTTTTGTTTGTTTGTTTTTTCTCTTTTTATTAGATATTTTCTTCATTTACATTTCACATGTTATCCAGAAATTTTCCCTTACCCTCCCGCGTCCCCGCCCTGCTCCCCTACCCACCCCCTCCCACGTAATGGCCCTGGCATTCCCCTGTTCTGGGGCATATAGAGTCTGTATGACCAAGGGGCCTCTCCTTCCAATGATGGCCAACTAGGCCATCTTCTTCCATATATGCAGCTAGAGACATGAGCGCAGGGGGAACTAGTTAGTTCATGTTATTCTTCCACCTAGAGGGTTGAAGACCCCTTCCGCTCCTTGGGTACTTTCTCTGGCTCCTACCTTGGGAGTCCTGTGTTCCAGCATATGCTATAGTGTTTATTTTGGTGGCTGATTATGGGAGGGATCCCTGGAAGCCGCCGTCACTGGTTGGTCCATCCTTTTGATTCGAAGCTTAATTTTTTATATGAGATATTTTTATATGACAAAAGCAGGAAATAAACTATATTGAAATTCTAAGAACAAGTTTGTGATACAATGCCATCCTGCTCCTTTATAACACAGTTAATGTATGAACCAGTTTAATGACCACCATTGTTTTGAAATGCTGATGACCAAAAATTTTTCTAGATGGACATTTGTGATCACTCTGGGATGGCAGCCACATCTCTCGTTTGTACAAATGACAAATTGACCAATACTGATACTACTGTAGTTTATGGCTTGATTCACAATGGGAAGATATCCTAAATTTTAGCCAATAAAGGAAAACAATTGTTTAATTTTTCTTTGCATTCAAGTTCATGGAATCTTTGACTTCAATTCACTAGTCTGTAGAGAATGGGGAAACCCTCTCAAGAAACATAGTTTTTAGCCCATGTAAAAGATGCTTCTCTTGCAATCTGATAAATGTGGTTCACATGATTCTGTGATACAACAGAAAAGACAGGATGTGAATCAAGTGTTTTCTGGAAGATATTGAATTAACTCTCCTCCCCCATGCTTGGGGCACCTACATCATTGCAGCCTCGCTGACACAACACTTCCCTGGAAATCACAAGCAGTCCAACAGAGTTCAAAGTCCTATTCGTTACAGCTTTAAATCCCTTCCTATGTGCTTCCACATCCTCGATTTTTGACTTACACATTCGTCAACACCCCAGGACCTCTCAGAAGGGACACATTTCAGGACATTCCTTTTTGTTATAACAACCAACCCCCATTTGAGGAAATGGATATTTGAGGATCACAAAAACAAGTCAAGGTCATTGTGCAGTTCCGACCATGACTTCCACTCGGCTCCATTTTCTGGTTCTATTCGCTGACCTTGCTGGCTATCGATCCAAAGAGGCAAGGCGCCAAGCAGATCTGGCTGCCATGTGTGATGGCTGAATGGTGGTATTAGATGAATGAACGGGACAGAAAAAAAGTTCCTTTCAATCTCAGTTACTGTAGACAGACTCTCCAAACAGGAAATAACAGAGTAGAAAGGGGTGAACTACTTTCAATACAAAAACAGACAATAGACAGTGGGAAATGGACATGCCTATACTTTGTGACTGCACGGTAATTGTCTGTGGCTTTGTACACTAATTGTTTGCTTGCCTCCCCCTTTTTTTGGTTTGCTTTTCTGTTTTAATTTCTCTTTTTTTCAATTATTTTATTAGATATTTTCTTAATTTACATTTCAAATGCTATCCTGAAGGTTCCCTCCCGCCTCTCACCGCCCTGTTCCCCTGCCCACCCACTCCACTTCTTGGCCCTGGCGTTCCCCTGTATTGGGGCATATAAAGATTGGAATACCAAGGGGCCTCTCCTCCCAATGATGGCCGACTAGGCCATCTTCTGCTACATATGGAGCTAGAGACACGAGTTCTGGGGGTTCTGGTTAGTTCATATTGTTGTTCCACTTCTAGGGTTGCAGACCCCTTTAGCTCCTGGGGTTCTATCTCTAGCTTCTCCAATGTGGGCCCCGTGCTCCCTCTTATAGATGACTGTGAGCATCCACTTCTGTACGAGACAGCTATATCAGGGTCCCTTTAGTAAACGCTTGCTGTCCTATGCAATAGTGTCTGAGTTTAGTGACTGATTATGGGATGGATCCCCCGGTGGGTTAGTCTCTGTATGGTCCATCCTTTCATCTTAGCTCTAAACTTTGTCTCTGTAACTCCTTTCATGGGTATTTTGTTTCCTATTCAAAGGAGGAATGAAGTATCCATGCACTGGTCTTCCTTCTTGATTTTCTTGTGTTTTGCAAATTGTATCTTGGGTGTTCTAAGTTTCTGGGCTAATATCCATTTATCAGTGAGCACATATCCAATGACTTCTTTTGTGATTGGGTTACCTCACTAAGGATTATATCCTCCAGATACATCCATTTGCCCAAGAATTTCATAAATTCGTTTTTTTAATAGCAGAATAAGTACTCCATTGTGTAAATGTACCACATTTTCTGTATCCATTCCTCTGTTGAGGGACATCTGGGTTCTTTCCAGCTTCTGGCTATTATAAATAAGGCTGCTATGAACATAGTAGAGCATGTGTCCTTTTTACCAATTGGAACATCTTCTGGGTATATGCCCAGGAGAGGTATTGCTGGATCCTCTGGTAGTACTATGTCCAATTTTCTGAGAAAACGCCAGACTGACTTCCAGAGTGGTTGTACAAGCTTGCAATCCTACCAGCAATGGAGGAGTGTTCCTCTTTCTCCACATCCTTGCCAGCATCTGCTGTCACCTGAATTTTTGATCTTAGCCATTCTGACTGGTGTGAGGTGGAATCTCAGGGTTGTTTTGATTTGCATTTCCCTGATGATTAAGGATGTTGAACATTTTTTCAGGTGCTTCTCAGCCATTCCGTATTCCTCAGTTGAGAATTCTTTGTTTAGCTCTGTGCCCCACTTTTTAATGGAGTTATTTGATCTGGAGGGTATCATCCTGAGTGAGGTAACCCAATCACAAAAGAACATAACATGTACTCACTGATAAGTGGATATTAGCCCAGAAACTCTGATTACCCAAGACACAATTTGCAAAACACATGAAACTCAAGAAGAATGAAGACCAAAGTATGGACACCTCACCCCTTCTTAGAAATAGGAACAAAGCACACATTGAAGGAGGCACAGAGATCAAGTGTGGAGCTAAGACAAAAGGATGGACCAACCTTTTGCAGTGACTGCTGCAGCTGGGGACCCATCCCATAATCATCCACCAAACGCAGACACTATTGCATACACCAGCAAGATATTGCTGAAAGGGCCCTGATACAGCTGTCTAATATGAGGCTATGCCAGTGCCTGGCAAACACAGAAGTGGATGCTCACAGTCAGCTATTAGATGGAACACAGGGTTCCCAATAGAGGAGCTAGAGAAAGTACCCAAGGAGCTGAAGGGGTCTCCAACTCTATAGGTAGAAGGACAATATGAACTAACCAACACCCCCAGAACTTGTGTCTCTAGCTGCATATGGCCTAGTTGGCCATCATGGGAAGAGAGGCCGCTTGGTCATGCAAACCTTATATCCCCCAGTACAATGGAACACCAGGGCCATGATGTGGGAGTGGGTTGGTAGAGGAGTTGGGTGGGGGATGGGGGAGGATATAGGGTACTTTCAGGATAGCATTTGAAATGTAAATGAAGAAAATATCTAATAAAAATTTTAAAACATTTAAAAAATAGCCTCTCAGGCAACAGCCATATCAGGCTTCCATCAGCTAGCACTTCCCAGCATCCACAATAGCATCCAGGTTTGGTGGCTCTTGTCTGAACCAATTAGAATCTGAAATGGGCACTAATTAATTTTAACTTAATAATTTGGTAACAGTGTGTCTTAGTCAGGGTTTCTATTCCTGCACAAACATCATGACCATGAAGCAAGTTGGAGAGGACAGGATTTATTCAGCTTACACTTCCATACTGCTGTTCATCACCAAAGGAAGTCAGTACTGGAACTTAAGCAGGAGCTGATGCAGAAGCCATGGAGGCATGTTCTTTACTGGCTTGCTTCCCCTGGCTTGTTCAGCCTGCTCTCTTATAGAACCCAAGACTGCCAGCCCAGAGATGGTCCCACCCACAAGGGGCCTTTCCCCCTTGATCACTAATTAAGAAAATGCCTTACAGTTGGATCTCATGGAGGCATTTCCTCAACTGAAGCTCCTTTCTCTGTGATAACTCCAGCTGTGTCAAGTTGACACAAAACTAGCCAGTACACAGTGTAACATGAACTTAAACTTTCAAAAGCTCACTTTGAGTTACCACTTAAGAGTTGCATTTCCTCTGCAGATTCAAATATAGTTTTGCTAGATGAAAGAAATAATATTTATTGAATACCTACTATGTCTAAAGCTCCCATCAAATAGAACAGACAGTATAAGTCAAGAAAGAAGGTAACCCAAGGTACTGAATGGTTACAGATCTAGGAAAGCAGGGTGAGGATTTGAATGACCCAGAGCCAGAATCTGACCATGATGAGGTCAACAGAAACTGCACTGTGTTACAGAGAGACCCCAGGACATCTTTTAAGTGTCTTAAAATCAATTATAGCAGGCAGCAACTCATCTCATTATGTTACATAGGATGCTAAGAGCGTTCCATCTGGTTCTGCTGTAGGAAGCAGATAGGCGAACATATGGACAGTTCTAGAAAGATGGAAGTCAATGTAATCTGTCTGCTATATAACAAACCCCACTGCATTTTTATAGGAGGAAGAGGAGTTTAATTTATGTCCACTTTTGTAAGCCATATGTAATAACCCACCTCTGGACAGTAGGACAAAGGCAGAGAGAGGAAGGTACCAAGCAGGAGAGTTCAGGATTCTCGCACTTTGAGTTAGACAACTCTTCTTCTGGGTGAGTAAAAATAAATTAAATACATAAATAAGACATATAGACTTTGATGTTTAATTTTTATATCTTGAGAATAAAACATGTATTTTCTGTTTTAATGTGAAAAGGGAATCTAAAATGATCTTTGAAGAAAAAAAACAGTGTAGCTAAAATTTAAAGTACAGCCATGGAAAAAGTTCATGATTTCTGCAGGGAATCTTGTAATTTTATTTAACAAGTTGTAAATAATTAGTTACTTTAAAGATTTCAAAGGGTTTCAAAAAATTCACAAGTATAATATTTGAATAGTAGAATGAAAAAATAATGAAATAATAGCAGATTTGATATTACCACTAGAAATTGTGACATTTGGCCTGTTTAAAACAACATTTGTGAAGTTTGATTTATGATATATATTAGAGGCATGGCAAACTATGACTTAAATAAAAGAATATTTAACCATTTAATATTCTTTTCAACTTGGGACAAGAAAGAATTAGTAAAAGTAAGTATGAGAGTACTTATGCTTCCCAGAAACCAAAGTCCTATTATCTACCATGTACTCAGGTCTTCCTTAGTATTGATATCTCAGGCAAGGGGAAATATAAGCCTAGTTATTTAAGAGATGTCAAGCATATAAATAAAGTTACAGGCAATTCAATAAGTTCCTATTTTTCCCATTTTCAAATCATTTTAACATCCTAGAAAATCAGTTTCAAATTCAGAATTTTAAGAAAGCAAAAACACCTTGAAGGCTTACACATAATATGCTAGTTTGGGATAAGCTACCCTCTGGCCTTTGGAAAGTCCCTTTGCTCATTCTCCAGTTATTCCTAAAAAATAAGGGGGGGAGGCTCATAGAAGACATAAAACCTCACATTATACCTCTATAATCAAAGGCCACTGGGGTGGAGTATTTGGAGTCCCAGTGGTCTAGAATATGTTTGCAGTTCACGTTTAAGCTCTAGCTCCCTAGATGTTTCCTTGATTCTGATCACTTTTCATCACAGGAAGAAACACCAAGTCAAAGCAATGCCAGAGCTGAGAACAGTCATGCAGAAACAAAAGGCAAGCCCTATCTCCATTTCTCTTCCCATGGATCTAATGCTAGAATTACAAATTCTGAGCCAGAATTGACGCCAGTGCTGAAAGTAAGCACATATAAATTCTTAAACAAACTAGAATATTATGGTTAGCCTGAATTTATGGAATATGTGTTAATTACAGAACACAAATTGCAATCTACCAAACTGCCCTGGGCATATGGACATGGATCATTAAACACTGCATTTTGTAATAAAAATAAAATAATAATAACAACAACAATAGTAGTAATGATAACAGCAAAATGCATAATGGAAAAATATGAAGGAAAGCAAAGAAAAAGAAAGTGGACTCTCTGGGTTCTTGAGCTGCAATGAATCCTTTGTTCACTGGGTATATTTTCCTTTTGTAGCCTGGATGTGCAGCCAGACACACACAGCTCATGCAGTTCTTGGAGCTCATCAGATGGAGGCTCAGGGCCACGCATGCACACGCGGTGCCCATGTGCCACATGGGACAAAAGGAGACAAAAGGGACTATGCCTTCACTGCTGGTTCTGTTTTCATCCTCTGCCTCTCTAAGTTGTAAGCTGAGGTAAATGTTTACAAGACTTTTGGACACTAGCATGTTAATTTTGATCCAAGGGAGGGGTTGTTTCTGGGTCAACTGAGGGATTTTGAAATGGTCTCCAGTTGGAACATAGACTGTTTCATTTTGTAATTAAGAGAGATGAAACCGGATTTAATTCCACAGCTTTTTAAATAGCTGCATCTGCTTCTATAAACCATGTTGTAAATTTACTCCTGGAGTTTGAATTGTATCTTTCATAAATTCAAAACAAAGCAGCATTGTGCAAAGACACTAGCACTCACAAGAAACTCGTATTTGCTGCCATGGGAATGCACTGTCATAGCACAAAACTGTGGAAATAAGTATGAAGTATTCCCAAAATAAATAAATATAGAATGTCTGTGTGATCCAGCTATACCACTCTGGATAAACAGCCAAAATGCCCTATACCTTATCAGAAGCACTTTTATATTCATGTTTCTGATGGCATGATTTATAATAGCAAGAAAAGAGAACCAGCCTAGTTGCCCTCTGGTAAGTAAATAGAAAAAGAAAATGCAGTGTATATGCACAGCTGAACTTTATTCTGCTATAGAGAAAAGTGAAATAATGAAGGAGAATGACAAACCTGGAAAACTTGAAAGGAGGTTGATAGCTCTGAAAAGCAGTACTCTGTGTAGGTAACCAAAATTCAGAGAGCAAAATCATATATTCTCCTTTATGCACAAATCTTAGTTTATGATCTCTACATCTTGTATATACACAGGGGTGAGTGTGGATATAGACTAAGAAATTAGTAAGATCAGGGAAGGAAAAAAATGAAGTGTTCAGAAAGGAACAATAACACATTTGCCACATGAGAGCGAAAAGGAGGTTATGAAGGATGGAAGGGCACAGCAGATGGATGGGGAAGAAGCAGCAGGTAGGCAGGAAGGCACAGAGGGTGGATGGGAGGGTACAACAGGAGAGATGGAGGGCAGAGAGGATGAGGTGGGCAAAGCAGATGGGTGGGAGGGCACAGCAGGTAGATAGGAGGGCACAGAAGGTGGGGTGGGCAGGAGTGTACATAAGACTATGGGAAGTAACACAGCCAGGATCTAGGGATCACTGGTGAGTGCAACGCAACATCTGTTCCAAAACAACCCAAAGGTGCTTGGGCCAGCAGGATCAGGGACACAGAAACCTGCCTGACCAGCTGTTAGGATTCCTTCCAGTATGCCAGCCCCTTACCACCTTGGATGCGAACTCAGCAGACGGTCCCATGGTCCCCAGAGGAGTCTCCATGCCACAGGCACCCTAGCACACCCAGGATCTTAGGATCAATGAGGAGAGTTAGCCTCCTGAGAGGGATCTGACCCTGGGACTCAGGTGAGAGTGCCATCTTGTATCCCCAGTCTCTCAGAGACTAGTCCACTAGGAGAGCTCGTGGGCCACAGAAGAAACAGAGCTTCTTGGACAGGATCCCTCCTGGCCTTCATCTTCAGCCAAGAGAGCTGAGACTCATCTGAGCTCCAGACTTCTGTGCACCTTCCTTGCAAGAGGAGAGCTTGCCTGCAGAGAGTGCTCTGAACACTAGGACTCAGGAGAGAGTTGGATTCCCAGGAGTGCTGAAAGAGGCTAACAGAATCACAAGAGGAACAAGCTCCAGCCAGAGACAGCTAGAACATCTAATACCAGAGATTACCAGATGGCAAAAGCAAACATAAGAATCTTACTAACAGAAACCAAGACCATTTGGCATCATCAGAACCCAGTATGCCCACCACAGCGAGTCCTGGATACCCCAACACACCTGAAAAGCAAGACTCAGATTTAAAATCATATCTCATGATGCTAAAGAAGATTTTTAAGAAGAGCATTAATAATTCACCTAAAGAAATAGAGAACACTGCTAAACAGGTAGAAGAGGAAACACAAAAATCCCTTAAACAATTACAGGAAAACACAACCAAACAAGTGATGGAACTGAACAAAACAAGTCAAGATCTAAAAATTAAAGTAGAAACAATGAAGAAAACCCAAAGGGAGACAACTCTGGAGATAGAAACCCTAGGAAAGCAATCAGGAATCATAGATGCGAGCATCAGCAACAGAATACAAGAGATGGAAGAGAGAAACTCAGATGCAGAAGATTCCATAGAGAACATGGGCACAACAATCAAAGAAAATGCAAAATGCAAAAAGATCCTAACCCAAAACATCCAGGAAATCCAGGACACAATAAGAAGACCAGACCTAAGGATAATACGTATAGATGAGAATGAAAATTTTCAACTTAAAGGGCCAGTAATTAGCTTCAACAAAATTATAGAAGAAAACTTCCCTAACCTAAAGAAAGAGATGCCCATGAACATACAAGAAACCAACAGAAATCCAAATAGACTGGACCAGAAAAGAAATTTCTCCCAAAGCATAATAATCAGAACAACAAATGCACTAAAGATAGAATATTAAAAGCAGTAAGGGGAAAAGGTCAAGTAACATATAAAGGCAGACCTATTAGAATAACACCAGACTTCTCACTAGAGACTATGAAATTCAGAAGATCCTGGACAGAGGTTATACAGACCCTAAGAGAACACAAATGCCAGCCCAGGCTACTATGCCCAGTAAAACTCTCAATTACCATAGATGGAGAAACCAAAGTATTCCATGACAAAACCAAATTCACACAATATCTTTCCACGAATCCAGCTCTTCAAAGGATAATAAAGGAAAAACTCCAACACATGGAGGGAAATTATGCCCTAGAAAAAATGAGAAAGTAATCCATCAACAAACCTAAAAGAAGACAGCTTCAAGAACAGAATCCAAACAACAACAAAAAATAACGGGGAGCAACAATTATTTTTCCTTAATATCTCTTAATATAAATGGACTTAATTCCCCAATAAAAAGACATAGAATAACAGACAGGCTACATAAACAGAACCCAACATTTTGCTGCATAAAGGAAACCCACCGGACAAAGACAGACACTACCTCAGAGTAAAAGGCTGGAAAACAATTTTCCAAGCAGTCGGAAGAAACAAGCTGGAGTAGCCATTCTAATATTGAATAAAATTGACTTCCAACTCAAAGTTATCAAAATAGACATGGAGGGGCACTTCATCTCATCAAAGGTAAAATCTTCCTTTTTTAAGAATAAGAGAGGTAAGATGAACTCTCAATTCTGAATATCTATGCTTCAAATGCAAGGGCATCAACATTATTTAAAGAAACTTTAATAAAGATCAAAGCACACATTGCACAGCACACAATAATGGTGGGAGACTTTAACACCCCACTCACATCAATCGACAAATCCTGGAAACAGAAAATGAACAAAGACACAGTGAAACTAACAGAAGTTATGAAACACAAGGATTTAAGAGATAACTACAAAACATTTTACCCTAAGACAAAAGGATATACATTCTTTTCAGCACCTCATGGTACCTCCTCCAAAATTGACCATATAATTTGTCACAAAAAGAGAACTCAGCAAAAGCAAAAATATTCAAATTGTCCCATGCATCCTATCAGATCACCATGGACTAAGACTGATTTCCAATAACAACATAAACAATAGAAAGCCAATGTTGAGATGGAAGCAGAACAACAATCTACTCAATGGTTCCTTGGTCAAGGAAGAAATAAAGAAAGAAATTAAAAACTTTTTAGAGTTTAATGACAATGAAGTCACAACATACCCAAACTTATGGAACACAATAAAGGCAGTCCAGAGGAAAACTCATGGCTCTGAGTGCCTCCAAAAAGAAACTAGAGAGAGAGTACACTAGCAATCTGGCAGCACACCTAGAAGCTCTAGAAAGAAAGGAAACAAATTCACCCAAGAGAAGTAGATAGCAGGAAATAACCAAACTTAGGGCTGAAATCAACCAAGTAGAAACAAAAAGAACTATTCAAATAATCAACCAAACCAGGAGCTGGTTCTTTGAGAAAATCAACAAAATAGATAAACCCTTAGCCAGATTCACTAGAGGGCACAGGGACAGTATCCTAATTAACAAAATCAGAAATGAAAACAGAGACATACCAACAGAACCTGAAGAAATCCAAACATCATCAGATCCTACTACAAAAGGCTATACTGAACAAAACTGGAAAACCTGGATGAAATAGACAATTTCCTAGACAGATATTAGATACCAAAGTTAAATCAGGATCAGATTAATGATCTTAATAGTGCCATTTCCCCTAAAGAAATAGAAGGAGTCATTAATAGTCTCCTAACCAAAAAAAAAAAAAAAAAAAAAAAGTCCAGGACCAGATGGGTTTAGTGCAGAGTTCTATCAGACCTTCAAAGAAGACGTAATTCCAACTCTCCTCAAACTATTCCACAAAATGGAATCAGAAGGTACTCTACCCAATTCATTCTATGAAGCCACAATTACTCTACTACCTAAACCACATAAAGACCCAACAAAGAAAGTAAACTTCAGACCAATTTCCCTTATGAATATCGATGCAAAAATACTCAATAAAATTCTCACTAACTGAATCCAAGAATACATGAAAATGATTATCCATCATGATCAAGTAGGCTTCATTCCAGAGATGCAGGGATGGTTTAATATACGGAAATCCATCAACATAATCCACTATATAAACAAACTTAAAAACAAAAAACCCATGATCATCTCTTGAGATGCTAAGAAAACATTTGACAAAATTCAACAACCATTCATGATAAAAAGTCTTGGAAAGATCAGGAATTCAAGGCCCAAACCTAAACATAATAAAAGCAATCAAGAGCAAACCAGTAGCCAACATCAAAGTGAATGGAGAGAAACTCAAAGCAATCCCACTAAAATCAGGGACTAGACAAGGCTGCCCACTTTCTCCCTACCTATTCAATATAGTACATGAAGTCCTAGGCAGAGCAATTCGACAACAAAAGGAGATCAAGGGGATACAAATTGGAAAGGAAGAAGTCAAAATATCACTATTTGCAGAAGATATGATCGTATATATAAGTGACCCTAAAAATTCCACCACAAAACACTTAAACCTGATAAACAGCTTCAGTGCAGTAGCTAGATATAAAATTAACTCAAACAAATCAGTGACCTTTCTCTACACAAAGGATAAACAGAATGAGAAAGAAATTAGGGAAACAACACCCTTCACAATAGTCACAAATAATATAAAATACCTTGATGTGACTTTAATTAAAGAAGTGAAGTAAAAGATCTGTATGATAAGAACTTCAAGTCTCTGAAGAAAGAAATTGAAGATCTCAGAAGATGGAAAGATCTCCCATGATCATGGATTGGCAGGATCAAATACAAAAAATGGGTATCTTGCCAAAAGCAATCTACAGATTCAATGCAATCCCCATCACAATTCCAACCCAATTCTTTAAGGAGTTAGAACAGAAATTTGCAAATTCAATTAGAATAACAAAAAAACCTAGCAAAAACTATTCTCAACAATAAAAGAACCTCTGGTGGAACCATGCCTGACCTCAAGCTGTACTACAGAGCAATTTTGATTAAAAACTGCATAGTACTGGTAGAGCAAGAAACAGATAGATCAGTGGAACAGAACTGAAGACCCAGAAATGAATACACACACCAATGGTCACATGATCTTTGAAAAGGGAGCTAAAACCAACCAGTGGAAAAACGGCAGCAATTTCAACAAATGGTGCTGGCTCACCTGGCAGTTATCATGTAGAAGAATGTGAATTGATCCATTCTTATCTCCTTGTACAAAGCTCAAGTCTAAGTTGATCAAGGAACTCCACATAAAATCAGAGACACTAAAACTTATAGAGAGGAATGTGGGGAAAAGCCTCGAAGTTATGAGCACAGGGGAAATTTTCCTGAATAGAACAGCAATGGCTTGTCGTGTAAGATCAAGAATTGACAAATGGAACCTCATAAAATTGCAAAGCTTCTCTAAGGCAAAAGATACTCTACCAACAGATTGGGAAACAATCTTTACCAATCCTCAATCCAATAGGGGACTAATATCCAATATATACAAATAGCTCAAGAAACTGGACTCCAGAAAATCAAATAACCCCATTAAAAAATAAGGTACAGAGCTAAGCAAAGAATTCCCAACTGAGGAATACTGAATGACTGTGAAGTACCTGAAAAAATGTTTAACATTCTTAATCATCAGGGAAATGCAAATCAAAACAACCCTGAAATTCCACCTCACACCAGTCAGATAGCTAAGATCATAAATTCAGGTGACAGCAGATGCTGGCGAGGATGTGGAGAAAGAGGAACACTCCTCCATTGCTGGTGGGATTGCAAGCTGGTACAACCACTCTGGAGATCAGTCTGCTGGTTTCTCAGAAAATTGGACATAGTATGACCGGAAGATCCAGCAATACCTCTCCTGGGCATATACCCAGAATATGTTCCAACTGGTAATATGCACACATGCTCCACCATGTTCATAGCAGCCTTATTTATAATAGCCAGAAGCTGGAAAGAACCCAGATGTCCCTCAACAGAGGAATGGATACAGAAAGTGTGGTACATTTACACAATGGAGTACTACTCAGCTATTAAAAACAATAAATTTATGAAATTCTTAGGCAAATGGATGGATCTAGAGGATATCATCCTGAGTGAGGTAACCCAATCACAAAAGAACTCACATGATATGCACTCACTGATAAGTGGATATTAGCCCAGAAACTTAGAATACCCAAGATACAATTTGCAAAACACATGAAACTCAAGAAGAATGAAGACCAAAGTGTGGATACTTGGTTCCTCCTTAAAATGTGGAACAAAATACCCATGGAGGGAGTTACAGAGACAAAGTTTGGAGCTGAGATGGAAGGAAGGATCATCCAGAGACTGCACCACCTGTGGATCCATCCCAAAAACAGCCACCAAATGCAAACACTATTGCATATGCCAGCAAGATTTTGCCAACAGGACACTGATATAGCTGTGTCTTGTGAGACTATGCCAATACCTGGCAAATACAGAAGTGGATGCTCACAGTCATCTAATGGATGGAACGCAGGAGGAGCTGGAGAAAGTACCCAAAGAGCTGAAGGGGTTTGCAACCCTATAGGATGAACCTCAATATGAACTAACCAGTACCCTTAGAGCTCATGTCTCTAGCTGCATATATAGCAGAAGATGGCATAGATGGCCATCATTGGGAGGAGAGGCCCTTGGTCTTGTGAAAATTATATGCAAGGGAATGCAAGGGCCAGGAAGCAGGAGTGGGTGGGTGCTATGCCCACTCCAGTGAAGTCTGCCTGTCAGGTGGAAAGGCCTGGAGGCACTCATGAGGCAAAGAGTTTCAAGGAAACTCAGCCTCCTGGAACCTTGGAATTCTCATAACTCATATACTCATACCCTATCCCCACATTAGTATGCTGTATGCTCTCTTTCAGTATTGTTTTATTATAAGTGCCTTTAAAGATTGAATTTTAACATAGGTGAGCCTCCACCGGTGTTCCAACGTCCTATAAAATCCTTTTTTTTTATATATATTTTCTTTCTTTACATTTCAAATGCTATCCCGAAAGTTCCATCTACCCTCCCCCCTCCCTCCCTGCTCCCCTGCCGGCCCACTCCCACTTCCTGGCCCTGGCATTCCACTGTACTGGGGCATATAAAGTTTGTAAGACCAAGGGGCCTCTCTTCCCAGTGATGGCTGACTAGGCCATCTTCTGCTACATATGCATCTAGAGACACGAGCTCTGGGGGTACTGTTTAGTTCATATTGTTGTTCCCCCTAAAGGGTTGTAGACCCCTTCAACTCCTTGGTTAATTTCTCTAGCTCCTCCATTGTCCCTCAACAGAGGAATGGATACAGAAAATGTGGTACATTTACACAATGGAGTACTACTCAGCTATTAAAAACAATGAATTTATGAAATTATTGGGCAAAAGGATGTATCTGGAGGAAATCATCCTTAGTGAGGTAACCCAATCACAAAAGAAGTCACTTGATATGCACTCACTGATAAGTGGATATTAGCCTAAAAAATCCTTGAAGCTTGGAATTCAGTAGGAATTCAGTGAGAAGGATACCTATTCAGCAACATTCAAATTTACTTTCTGTAGAGATGGTGAAACTAATTAGGCATTACAAAGAACGGAGCTAGAAAAGCTCGGGGGCTAGTCTGCAGAGTGATTACTTAGGACAATAGCCAAGTCTCACCCAAACAAGGGAATACACAATGGCCTAGCGAATAGGTGGGTTTACCATGAAAGAGTTAGGGAATCCCCCTGAGACAGGTTTCTTCACTAGGCCCAAAGGAACAGCACAATCAGGCATTTACTAAGAACCCCTGGTGGTGGGCCTAACAATAGACTAGCATTACACCTGGCTTAGTGGCATCGGACTGTGGCCTGGTCCCCGCCATCTTTTGATGTATACATTCATTTTGTTTTGTGTCACTGTAACTTGGCGGATGTGTCTGCCTGGCTTTTCTTGTTTCTTTTTTTTTCTTCTGTATAAAAAAGTCTCGTGTCGTTTGAACGATACACTCAGAATCAATACATTCTCTCATGTCATGTTTGTTTGTCAATTGCTGACTCCTTCGCCCACCTGCAACCAGAGACCCGTTCAGTGCAGATAGGAGACCTAAAAAAGGGGTTGGTCTGCAGCAGGTTGGTAAGGGAGCAGGGCGAGGAGAGGGTATAGGGGACTTTCAGGATAGCATTTGAAATGTAAATGAGGAAAATATCTAATAAAAAAAGACTATGGGGGAGGAGAATCAACAAAACAAGTTTTTATTTGAAAATTAAGCTTAGCACTGTGTATGACAGTTAAATTTTTTATTTAAAAGTTGAAAGACATTAGATTTTCTTGGGGGGGGGGGGTTGAGACAGGGTTTCTCTGTGTAGCCCTGGCTGTCCTGGAACTCACTTTGTAGACCAGGCTGGCCTCGAACTCAGAAATCTGCCTGCCTCTGCCTCCCAAGTGCTGGAATTAAAGGCGTGCGCCACCACACCTGGCCCAAGACATTAGATTTTCAAATACCATGTAACTGATAAAATATGTCTGGAGAAAATATTTCATTCTATAATATACTCAGTGTGTTTTTCAGGAACAGTAAGTATATGCTTAAATTTATTCTATTATGTAATAATAGAATTTCAACTGCAACCATAACTTCAATTCGTGTTTCTATTAGCACTTGTTATTAGGCACTCACTACACTACGTGTTTCTTTTGTTTTGTTTGATTGTTGTTTTTGTTTTATAAATGTTTAACTTTAGAGGTAGTAGTTTTTAAAATGCATTCAGCAGTATGTGGCCTGCCTAGTTGGCTCTATTATATTAAACCTTTACCTCTAAATAGCTCAAAATACTATAAGGAAATTTTTTGGTTTTGTATTTTTCCTAAATGTAAGCATTTTTCTCTTATATAAGCATTATGCTATTTTTAATTGTATATTATATTAACATTATTTTAATGTCATCCTATCTCTTCTGAGTGTATAGTCTAATTGTATTTATATTTACTGTTTTGCTTAATTATTATCAGTAATCATATTTGATTGCTTTTTGTTCATTTGGTTGCTTGGTTGGTTTGGTTTTTTCGGTTTTTCAAGATGGGTTTTCTCTGTGTAACAACCTTGGCTATCCTGGAGCTCTCTCTGTAGACCAGGCTGGCCTTGAACTCACAGAGGTCCACTTGCCTCTGCTTCCTGAGTGCTGGGGTTACAGGTGTGTGCCATCACACCTGGATTTTCATTACCATTTTGTATATTCACTTCAGTATTTGTATATTCTGAGTCATATGTGGTATTTTAAGTTTTCTTTTGAATAACTATGACATATCACTGGTTCCATAATTTGTTAAATAAAGTCTTTGACACATTTAAGTTTTTATTTGTGTGAGGTTTTGACCATTTTTTTTTAATCTTTATGTAGACATTTTCATTCCTTTTATTTCTGGTATTTAACACAAAGCCACTCCTTGGAATATAGTGCATAGAGGAGGAAAATTCCCTAAAAATGTTCCTGTTTGAGGGGATCTTTCATTTTCATGCCATATAAGACTTTATACATATTATCATTTTAGCACAGAAAACAAAGTCATGTCTTTTAAAATCAATTTATTAAATCCACTTACTAGTTTATTGAAGTCTTTAAAGGAATAAAGACATCATCATTTATTTTGCAAAGTATTTCTTTAATTGCTGCAAGAATTTTGTGAGGAATTCAATTACTCTGTACTCCAGAGAGGATGAGTGAAAGTGAGTGATAACTTACAACTTTAATATTCTCATAAAACCTAAGTAGAGATTTTATGTCGATACAACATGAGTTCTTTTAAGTGAACTTGAGTATGTTTTATAGATAATGTTTCTATGAGCAAATTAAAACACAAAAAAATTAAAATAGATTCACATTAAAATATCTAAACAGTAAGTATAACACTGTGACTACTCCTAAACTCTACACAGTTTGTTATATTTGAACAAACACTAAACTCCAGGATGGCTGATTTATCAACAAAAAAATACAAAGTCACTTCTAAAAGTGTCAGCCATGACTCTAACAAAGTATTAGAGAAATATGATAGATGTAACTTTTAAAAGCTAAAAGTTCCCCAAGTTAATTTTTAAGCATCAAAGAAGTTTTCTTTCAAATTTTTTGGATTTTTTTCTACAAGCATTATAGAAATATTTTAATTGGCACTTCAGCTTTAGAAAAATCTAGCTTCAAAAATATTATTACAAAACTAATACTGACTAATCTTAGACTGCTATGGCTGAGAATGACACCACAGTAGATATTGGCAATAAAGAAATCTCAGCTATGCTCAATATGATAAAAGAATAATAAAACTTAAAATTACAATACCTTTTAAATATGTTCTCTGGTAATTCGACATTCTGTACTATCATTTATTGTTAATACTTGACAGTTTGTTTGAAAGAATGCAGAATTACATGAACACTGTCAGTGAAGATATGAATCTATGCCTTTGAATAATAAATACCTAAAGTCTGAACATATTAAAAGGAAGGTTTGTACAATTTAGGCAGTTGAAAGTTCAGAAAATTACAAATATGTCTGTCAGAACATCTAATACATCAGGGCTTGATAATTTGAATTGTTTTTCTTGACAGTTTCAAGCAACTTCTGAATTTACTATCTACTATAGCTTAAGACACAATAAGTGAGGACTGAGTCACTCTTTTCATCCACTGTAAACTGACGGACACACTTCAAAAAACATGGATTCATGCGACTGTCCCCAAAGTGACTTTTACTAACTGGAGTTAATCCTTTTCTTCTGAAACTCCAGACCAAGCAATATTAGAAAAACTAAATCCATTTAAAATGTCACTTTAACTCAGAAGCAAAACTTTCTTCTGTCTTAATTTAATTATTACCAAAATATCAGACACTTCATCCTCAATGAATGGTAAGTTCAAGTCTTCCCGTGGCTTATATTATCACCCACAGTAGTCTGCTGAAATACTGAAACAGTGTATATTATATAGAAAAAATTCCTCTGTGGTTCATAAAAAATAATAATAATAATATCGGGCCTTTTCAAAAGCATATATCTTCATTTAGTAAAAATCAGTAAAGCTATAATTTAGTGAATTAAAATCCACAAATGTAGCAGACTAGCATTTCTTACAGTAGTTGTTCATAATTTCTGAATTTGAATGAGTTGTCATCAAATTGGAATATGTCGTATTGGAAGCAGAATGTCAGCACACCAAATATATCGTGCTTGTAAAATTATGGCTTTACATTTTAAAATAAATATTTCATATCTTATCATTGATATTTCTGGGGTTTGTTTTTAGTTCTCAAACGTCTGATGCTGGTATCTGTTTGTCCTTAAAATATTTACTAAGTATAGAATTCGTGGTTCTATTTTACTATAAAATAAGTCAGCCCAGACACAGTATCAGATACTAGATTGCATATAATGTTGCATCATCTATCTGCTTTAAAAGTTACCTAGGTTGTGTTTTGAATTAAAACAATAAAATAAAATTACAGAGTACTTACAGTTTCATTTGTACAACAATCTCTCTCTCTCTCTCTCTCTCTCTCTCTCTCTCTCTCTCTCTCTCTCAGATTCCCAAGATAAAAAGAAATCCTTCATTGATTCCCTTCATGTAAAATGGTTGATCACTTATCTACACAGTAGAAATGGAAAGGCCAAAGTTTCTATTTACAGATTCAGGAAAACTGATTTCCTCCTATTCCTGCAGAGAGAGAGAGAGAAAACTGACAAAATGTTTGTAGCTTCTACTAATATGTCTCCCTAGTGATTGAGAGTGGATATACCACAGGATACAACAATATGTAGCAGCAACTAAGAAGCCCATGGGAATTCTGCTCAGTTGCTTTTCTTAAAGAAAGAAACACGAGAAGACCGAGATAATGAACTCTTTGTCTAGTCTACAAAAGAAGTTATAAAGAGGGTTAAAGTGTTTCTGGACAAACTATTCACTATCACCAAATGACAAAAGGATGAGGAGTTTTATAACAAAAACCAAACTTTCCTTTCATGTCTGTAAGACCTAGTGACGAGTCCTCAGATGAAAAGAGCAGAGTTCTGGTCAGTGTGGGCGAGAGTGTGCACAGACTTCCATCTCTGAGGGCATGCAATGCTGTGCAGATTCCAGAGCATGTCAGCTCCCGAGAGTTGATTGTGCTTATTTTCTTTCCAATTCCACATTCAGTGATGTCAGGTTGGTAACTTGAAATCAGCTATGGTAGGAGTAGTTACTGACCAACAATATAAATTGAGGCTTTTCTCCCCCATAGAGAGAGGGTTGTTAAACATTTATCCATACAATTCCCATTTCATTTGAGGGCTTTCTTCATGGTATTCAAGAAATCCATTTGCTGGCTATCCAATCTTCTGGCTATAAAATCATAGGTTCAAGTGTGTGATTTTATGTATTTTCACATCACTAGATCATACATTTTTTCTGGTTTTAAGGCAACATTTTCAATATCCTGGATGCTTTTTCCATTTAAGTGTTCAGTGGGGTAGTCATGGCTATACCCTTGCACGTCACTGATTGTTGACACTGTGTAGGATGCGCTGCGGAGAGCATCAGAGTGGGAAAAGCCATTTCCAAATTGGATTTTATACTGGTTCCAGTTTCTTCTCAGAATTGCTTGAACCTATTGATCAACAATAAACAGAAACAGCAAGAACAACCCATTAGTTGAGCTGAAAATATTCTATTTGAGGCATAGCAAATGTTTGGCAGAAAAGCTTTTGTTCTTTAAAGGAAGAAGACCAAACTGGTCCTGGTCTATAATTTTAGTTACACATGAAACTGAAGGAGGAATACTTCAAGGTCAACACCTGCCTGCATGCTAGTATTGAGTAATCTCAGACCTGCCTAAGTATCTTACTGATATCTTGTGTAAAAATAAAAGGTAAAGGAGAGAGAAAGAGACAGAGAGAGGAGAGAAAGAGAGAAAAAGAGAGAGAGAGAGAGAGAGAGAGAGAGAGAGAGAGAGAGAGAGAATTAGCTCCTTGGTAGGTTATTCACTTAGTATTATGATGCCCTAAATTCTCTTCCCTATGTTGTCCTCATGAGAGTTGGGCATATCCTATCTTTGAATCAGTCTTTTAAATCTTTCTCTGGTTCATCACTTTGTCTACCCCCTCAATTAGATGTTACTTTCAAACATGACTGCTTCCTCTGTGAACTAATCTTACCTGTATTGTTTGGTATTAAAGGCATTTACTAAAGGCTTGTCTGCATTCCAGCCAGATCACAGAGACCCAGAAGGTCTTTGGATGTGTGGTTTCTTGCCAGAACAGTCATTTTGCTGGATTACAATTCCTCTAGTCCGTACCTTTCTTTCTTAAAACAAATGTGAAGTTTAATGCCTTTTTTCCTGACTGAAATTAGAGATTATCATTAATTGTGTCAGATACACTGACTTTTATTTTGATTGAATTAGGACTTTAGAAAGACTTCCTTCATGCTGGGTCCTTAAACATGAATGAAAATAGTCAGCTCAGTCTTAGATGCCATCATATTTATACTAACAGGTCTGATAACTGTGTACAGCCTAAGTAGAGGCTGGCCAGTTTTAGGTCATAATATATTTGCCCCATCCCTGTGGTGTAATATATGTTTGCCTAAATGTTTGTTGTTTGAATAGATGTTCCCAATCTGCCATCTAATATTTTGTGTCTGCCCCCAAAAGGAATCTAAGAATAAAAAAAAAAATTCTAGTAATTCATATACTCTTTTTTTTCAACTTTTATTAGATATTTTCTTCATTTACATTTCAAGTGTTATCCAGAAAGTTCCCTATACCCTCCCCCCTCCCGGCCCTTCTCCCCTACCCACCCGCTCCCACTTCTTGGCCCCGGCGTTCCCCTGTATTGGGGCATATAAAGTCTGCATAACCAAGGGGCCTCTCTTCCCACTGTTGGCCAACTAGGCCATCCTCTTCTATATATGCAGCTAGAGACACGAGCCCAGGGGGTACTAGTTAGTTCATGGTTATTCTTCCACCTATAGGGTTGAAGACCCCTTCAGCTCCTTGGGTACTTTCTCTAGCTTCTTCTTCCTTGGGAACCCTGTGTTCCATCTAATACCTGACCATGAGCTTCTACCTCCATGTTTGCCAGGCATTGGTATATTCCCCCCCCTCCCCAGACAGCTATATCCGGGCCCTTTCAGCACCATCTTGCTGGCATATGCTATAGTGTCTATGTTTGGTGACTGATTGTGGGATGGATCCCTGGCAGCCGCAGTCGTTGGGTCCATCCTTTGGATTCAGCTTCACACATGATCTCTTTAACTCTTTCAATGTGTGCTTTGTTCTTAATTCTAGGAAGGGGTGACATGTCCACATTTTGATCTTCCTTCTTCTTGAGTATCATGTGTTTAGTAACTTGTATCTTGGGTAGTCTAGGTTTCTGGGCTAATATCCACATATCAGTGAGAACATTAACATCCTCAGATATTAAGAGTATATAATTAATTTTCAAAATATTTGTGTAAAGTCCATATTAAATATTTTATAATATCTGTCTTGTTTCTTTTCTTGTGCCTTCTCCAAACATTCTGCAACCAAGAATGATTTATAGGAGACTACAGTTGTTGTTTTTTTTTTTAAAGACTTTATTTTTATTATATGTGAGTACACTGTAGCTGTCTTCAGACACTCCAGAAGAGGGAGCCAGATCTCGTTACGGATGGATGTGAGCCACCATGTGGTTGCTGGGATTTGAACTTATCACCTTCGGAAGAGCAGTCGGGTGCTCTTACCAGCTGAGCCATCTCACCAGTCCCCCGAGACTACAGTTTTAAGTGTACTTTTAAGTCTCTTACATACTACCACTTAAGATAAAAACAGTTTTCCTATCTTATTTCATGTTTTAGTATTAATGGAAAAAGAATGGTCAAAAATGGAGCTTTCCATTTCTTAAATATAATTCAAAATTAATTAATAAAATGCCTACTTAATTTTTCAATAATTCAAACACTATATAAGCAAAATACTAGAAACTCAGTTATATAATATGTTATTAAGAAGTTCAGCAACTTTTGGACCATCTCTTTGTATTTGGTAACAAGAGCTAATGTATATTCATAAAAGTACTGGGGAAATAAAAGATTTTTTTTTTTTTTTGGTTTTTTTGAGACAGAGTTTCTCTGTGTAGTCCTGGCTGTCCTGGAACTCATTTTGTAGACCAGGCTGGCCTCGAACTTAGAAATCCGCCTGCCTCTGCCTCCCGAGTGCTGGGATTAAAGGCATGCGCCACCACGCCCGGCCGAAATAAAAGATTTTTAGTATAATATATGTATTTATTTTGCACAAAATTACTATTTGATTCTCTTATGGTTTGATTAATTCTAAACCAAAAATAAGGTATTTAAATTAAATTAATATACTAATATTTATGTATATAATATTAATATATAATATACATGTAAGCAAATGATAACTGCATTAGCTCTGTGAGGTCCCAGCAGGCCAATGGATTTACATGGTATGTTTAAGTAAATATTTGGAGATCTTAACAAGAAATACTTTTGAACAATTATGTAACTCTTTTTGGTGGGAAGTATTTTATTCTGATGTTCGTACATATTGTTCTCATTTATTATAAATGCTAGACTAGTCAGAAGCTGGAGCTATATTACTTCAAGTTGAATGGGAGTGGAATGTATCTTCCCATAACATATTCCACACTCATGTTGAAAGATATCCATCTTGAGGCCCTTGGACTGATAGATAGTTCTAAAAGAAAAACTAACCAAATCCCAGAAATCAAAATAAGGATGAATTGTTAGATGTTTGTCCTTGAAGAATCTACAATTATGATCACCAGCTTATTTCTTCTTAGTGAATAAATCATCATAAAAATGATGAAAAGGAAATGTATGTCCTATAGTATGGGCTATTATTAACTAAAGTTTTTAAAAAATGAACCTAATTCAAGACCCATGGTCTTTGCAAACTTGCATGATAAGAATACTTCATTTTTAACTTCTTTCTCTAATACAAGATCATGCTTATTTAACAGAGTTAATTAGACATTCAAAACATTTCAATGGGGAAAATAAAAAATATAGGTATTATTAAGATATGAATATGGTCTCATTGGTTTATGTAAGAGCTTTATGCAGGCAGCTAAGTCCAATGCTTAGCATTGCATATGCTCATTAGCACATGATAGGCTCAATAATAATACTCCTTAATCTAAATCAATTTTAAGAGTATAACTATAAACTAAATATAAAGAAAAATAGTTTTCTTTACAGAATATGAGTTAAAGCTTCTCAGCATTAATTGCTTAGTTGATTAAAAACATACTTACAATTCATTGTTGATACATATGTCCTTCTTATAACCATAGCCCCTTCTTTAGGTTACCATTGCATATTTTTATTTGAGTGAAATGGGGCTGAGAGGAACGTGGTCTGACCACTTGTGAACCTATAGTTAACTAGCAAGAAATGCTAAGAGAAAGATAGACATTTCGTAAAATTCATCAGAGGCTCAAACATAAGCACAGCTATCAGGCAAAAGCAAGCCACTTGACCTAACATGAAGGGCAAGAAGGAAACCAAAACCAAGCAAATGACTTTAACACAAATATGACATAGTTGGAACCACACAAATTTAATCTGGCAGCTATTTCTTTGTGTTACAACAGTGGGAAAAACCAAGAGGCAAAGAGACAGAGAAGGAGGGATTACACCATTTCTTAAGTTTTGGGCTGAGTCATACTCAAACAGACGGTCTCCCAAGCAGAAGGAAAAGGGAGCGATATTAAAGATGTTGTGATGAACTAAGGATTTGGCAACAACTGAGTTCAAAGGTTTTCTTCTTATTAAAATTTTCCAATGCCAAAAATTTTCTCAATTTAAGGCATGGCAGAAGAACAAGGTACTTTGTCTCTTCTGTTTATACAGATAAAGGACAACAGAAGTGGACAGCATGGACTTCAGTACTCCCTGGATAGTGTTTCTGAAAAGCGCCAATTTAAAATTTAGCTTGCAGTGTGATTAATGTTCCCATTTCTACATGGCTTTTTCATTAACACAATGAGCTATTTGATCAACCCAGAAATGAAGCTGTGCTAGAGTGAAGATGGGGTGAGGTTGGGGCATGGTATGAAAACTTCGCTTTCACCTTTTCAATAAAAGTATAAATAACTTGCTTTTATTTCCCTTTTATAAGGCAAATACACTTTCTTTGGTTCCAAGTCTTTCCTAAAATCTAAACGCTAGGAAGAAAGAAGCGTCTCCGGAGTTTTGAAGGTCCTACCATGTCCGTTCTACCATGTCCGTTCCCCACCCCTCCTATCCTAACTCACCTACTGTAACACCTACTTTACTAGTGACTATGACTCAAATATTAAAAAAAAGACTGATGTTATGTTTCTATAGATAAGGAGACATCTTCCATATCCCATGCATGCTCTTTGACACGTGTTCATGTCACTCATCAATACTTATTATAGCCAACATTAGCAACATATAGGATTGCCTAAGTCAGTGCATCTGTATGCATACGTAATAAAGGTTGTATGAGTTTGCCTGTCAATACAAATGATTTATCTGTACCCTCTCATTTCATTCTCTGTCTACAAGTGCCATCAACTTGAGGAAAATAGTCACTCTCATGTACAATGTAGACTCATGGAGATACCAATTAAGTTACAACTCAATAGTTTCATTTGACAGTACACTCTTCTATACCACTGTTACACGGTGGTATAGATAAATGTAATGTAATAGCTATAGGTTCAATTACATATACTTTAATTTTTATGGTAAACAGTTTGTTTGCTTATATCCAAAGAGAAAAAAAAGTAGAATTTACTTAGACCAAGTAAAAGTAATTTGTAGTTTCTTATGAGACCTATGTAATTTCCAGTAATTTATCTTATAGGAAATATCCGCATAAATCATGCCAGCTGGCCCATGTGTCCTCTATCTAAGGTTTCCTGATGAGTTTCTCAGTTACACAGGGTCCATTTCTCACTGAGTTGCTGTCTAGATGTCTATGCTGTGCTCAATTGTGCTAGCACCCTCTAGATGAAAACTGGCCAAGTAGATCAGGAACAAATAAAAAGCAAAGTCAATGATACTCAAACAACTGGGCAGCAACAATATCCATATGAATAGACAGATCCACCCAGTTAGATGACTGAAGCCTCTCAAGTAGAAAGTCCTCAGACAGAAATGTAGAAATCTCCAATAACACATTCCCATGCTGCTTGTTACAGCATCCTTCTGTATCTATCATAAAACCTCTCAAAAGCGTATATAGTTGAGCCTATTGAAAAAGAGAACAGAGGAAACAAACAGATTCTGTTTCTTATGACAGTACAAGTTCTATGAAGTTAAAGTTTGCTCAGTAGTGTTCCTAAACAACATCAAGACTTCGTACCTTCTAATAGTAGGCCAAAGGGCTAGCTGAATGGATGCCACTCATTGGAATACATTGAAGTAAAACTAACTTTTCCCTACCACTCAACTCTAATATACCCACATTTTTGAGATGATATTTGTGCCTAAAATAATTTTATGTAATTTTTTTCTATGATAAAATTAGTTGTTTGGGGGGAAGTATATGACCTCATCTTGTTTTAAAAGGAAATTCTATAAGAAAAAAAAAGTAGTAAAATCAATAAACATACCTCTCCATTAAAGAAGCAGAAAATAGTAGACACCAAAAGACCCTGTTAAAAAAAAATAAATTATCTGAGTCTATTTCATTATATTCCTTATTATTTAAAATTATTCCTTAATTTAATATTTTGATCATATTCTTCCCCTCTCCCAAGTCCTTCCGAATCAACTCTCCCTCCTTACCCATTCAACTTTAAGTCCTTTCTCAAAAAAAAAAACAAAAACCCAATACAACAACAACCCCCCCAAAAAACAAGAAAACACAATAAACCCATGCCCAAGACGAAAAACAAAACTCACCAAACTGTAACTAAATAAAACCACACATGCACATGAGCACACACACTGTAGAGTCCATTATATATTGGTCCACTACTTCTGAACATGATGCCTGTCCTGGAGTGGTTGGTATACTGTCACGCCACTGGAGAAAACTCATTTTCCTTCTCCCAGCAAAGATCAGTTAACAGTTCAGTTGTTAACCTTTACCCTAGTGGCTAGATTTTTATTCATTCATTCATTCATTCATTCATTTAAAATAAAATAAGATAAAATAAAAATGATCACATCAAAGTTGGACAAGACAAACCAACAGAAGGAGAAGAGCCCAAGAAATGGCATGAAAATCAAAAAGGCTTCATGTTTTGACACTCTTCAAGTAGTCAAGAGTGAACCCAAACCTACATGTAAACTCAATATGAAACCTGTCAAGTTGCCCTCTTGAAGGCAGGCATGCCTTACCTGATAGTGCATCAGAATGTGCATGACGTAGTCATACACCTCCTCTGCAACCTTTCCTTCAGGCCGCCATGGAAAAAGCACAAATTCAATGCCAAGTAGTGGTACCAAGATGAGAGTAGCTCTTACAGCTTTCATGTATAGATTGGATTCTGCTTGGTGTGTAACTTTCAACTTGGTGATGAGAACACGTACAATATTTAATAGGAAAAAGAGATTTACCTAAAAAGAAAATAAAATACCATCTAAAAGTCTGTTTGTATTTATTATTAAGAAGCCTATGAGAGCCAAACAGTGATAGAACAAGCCGTTAATCCCAGCACTCAGAAGGCAGAGGCAGGTGGATCTCTATGAGGTTGAGGCCAGTCTGATCTATTGAGAGAGTTCCAAGACAGTCAAGGTGTCACAGAGAAACAGTGTCTCAAAAGCATGGATAGATAGATAGATAGATAGATAGATAGATAGATAGATAGATAGATAGATAGATAGATAGATAGATATGGGTGCATGGATGGATAGATGCATGTTTGGATGCATGGATGGATGCATGGATGGATTTAAAAAGAAAGAAGCCTATATGGGAACTCCAGTTTTATATACTAAGACTATTTCATATCCAAGAACTAAAGGTAGATTTTTGTAAGACATTAATTAGTGAGTATAAAGTAATGCTGTTCCATTTATAAGTACATAAAGTTTAGTGAAATTAACTTTTAGGAAAATAAAATTATGCTAAAATTATTGTAGAACATAGTCAGGAAATATTTTAGTCATTTTAAGCTCATTTTCTATGTAATATTTAAGATTTGTTTATTATTCTATTTCATGGTCATAAATACTTTGAGAAAAAAGGAATTATTCTTAAGAAGTGTTATTTTTTAAATATTAATTTTATGATTGAGTGTGTGTGTGTGTGTGTGTGTGTGTGTGTGTGTGTGTGTGTGTATGTGTGTGTACCAATGGAAGTCAGAGAAAGATGTCAGATACATGGATACACGGAGCTGGAATTATAGGCAGTCATGAGCTGTCTAACATGCAGGCTGGGAACTGAACTCTGGTCCTCTGGAAGAGTAGCAAGTGTTCTTAACTGCTAAGCTATTTCTTCAGCCTCAAAAAAATGTTAATTTTTAAAGAATCAGCTTTTCATCAGTGCCTATAGAATGTGCTCTCCAAGAGTGTATTTTGCCAAAATAACTATTTTTATATATTTGTTTTGTCTTCCTTTTTGTAATAATCTTAGTAAAATCTTTCTCTATGACCATTTCTCATAGCAAGTACCTGAAATACTTCTGTAATTTCTCTTTATGCTTATGGATAAAGAGCTTATGCAACTGAGCCAGCTCATATTCAAACTAAACTATACTAGAGAAAGGATCTTTAGCTTCCCACAACAACTTCTATAAATAACTCTCTGTAATTACAATTTACTATTTATTTGTTGTGCCATAGCAACTTTTCCCAAGAGATAACATTGTCTTTGAAGGGATTCACAGAACTCTGAAAATGGAATTTGACTCAGCAATTAAGAATGTGTCTTATGAATGCATTAATTTCAATTTGTCTACACCCTACATCCACTTTCCATCCACTTTCTCATTCTTGAAACTCTATTTCCTCTCCTTTTATATTGACTACTTTAAGATTTTTCCCTGTTCCTGTGATAATATACTCTGACAAAATAATGAAAGAGTTTATTTTAGCACATAGCTCAAGGGATAGTCTGTACAAAGAGGGCATCAAGGTAGCAGGAATCCGAAGCAGTTGGCCTCATTCTATATTCAGTCGGGAATCAGCAGCATGGAATGTATGCTAGTGCTCAGCTTACTTGCTCCATTTTAGACTGTCTAGAACAACCTGGCTATAAAATGGTCTTGTTCATGATGAAAGTATATCTTCCCACATAGATTAAGGTAATTAAGAAAAATCACCTACAAGCATGCCCAGAGGCCTTTTAGATGATTCTAGATCCTGGCAAAATAACAGCTAACACTGACCACTATCTTGACCTAAATGCAAACTAAATTTTGCCCACTTCCTATTGATAATTCTTCATTTTGTCCAGAAATGTCATATTGGGCAAACTGTTGATTTCTTTCCTTTTTCTGTGACCTTTGACTTCTATAATATCTGTTCTTTGTTGAATAACCTAATCTTGAAATTTTATACAACAAACCTCTATACACTTTAATTAATAAACTCAAATAATGAAAGTTCATCTCTCATCAAGGCAAAAAATGAATAAATCACATATATTTATTCATTTTTAACATGTGTCATGAAAACAAGTAAGCATAAAATTATTCCACTGCTAAGAGAATTCAATGCAACACAAGCTTTAAACACATATAGCTAACCAGACTCCTGATGAGAATACATTTGTGAGAAGAACACATTGATAGACACTGGAATGCAGTGCAGACAGACACAGAGAAAGCCATTTGACAGGTGGGACATGAACAATGACACAACCCAGCATGCCAGTTCTATTTCTGACCCTCTAAAGAGAGTTCCCTCTAACATATAGAAGAAGTTTTTTTAAAAAAATAAAATAAAAATTACTACCACTTCCTGAGCAAGTTGGATAATGACTTTTTACCCACTTATGAATGATTTTTTATTCATTTATAAGTTATAGATATAAATTATATTACAAAGTATTTAAACATTCCAACATACAAAATAACACTAATTAATAAATGGTAGAAATGTGGCAGCTTAGATCTATCTTCCATGGAAGAACAGTTAAATATAAAGCCATTCATTAAAGCTGTCATTCTGGCTTAAAACATGAAGCTAGAACTGAAGAGGAAGCTAATGTTTATGTAAGCTTCTCTCTATATATAGCTGGGGCAGGATAAACTGGAATCCATGCTCTATGCAATTTCCCACATCAATATTATTTTTAAGCAAAAGTAGAAGAACTTTAAATTTCAGATGAACCCCATCTGAATTTCCTCCAACTTAAAACAGACCTGATTAACAGATTCCTGTTTTTTGTTTTGTTTTGTTTTGTTTTTAACTTATGTGTTTGGCAATTCTGTGACATGACATGACATGACTACATGACTACATTCACATCATTGCCTAACTCTCCCCCTCCTCCCTGCAACTTCTCTCAGGTAAACCCCCATCCCGCACCTTCCCAAATTCATGGCCTCTCTTTATTTAATTATTGTTGTTACATGTACGCATATTTTTAGGCACACATATAAATATCTAAATGTGCCAACTTCGTCCATTTAGTGTTGCCTGTATGTGTGTATATAGACATATATGGGGCTGAGCACTTGGTTAGCCAATAATGGTTGGTGTCGATCCCTGGGAAAGATGAAAAGTTACAGATAATTAATGCCTGCTGAGAAACGTCTTTTTACTATGATAGCCATGATGTTCAATAGCTGGCAGATATCACAAGATATATTCAAATCACCATAGTGCCCAGGGTCACAGAAGGAAGCAGAATGAGCCAGTACAGATGCTACAGGGACACTATTGGAAGACTTTCACACAAGGATGGCCAGTAATTCCTTACCTAAGCCTTCAAGTGACCTTAACTCTCCTAACTCTCAAATGGATTTTGCTACTCTTAGAGAGTGTAATTGCCTTAGGGTCTCTCATGCTCTATGGAAAACATGCTCATTTGTATTAATTTATTGCTCATTGAAGTAACATGATGAAAGCACTAAATGTGACTTTTGTTGCCTTCTAACTGAAAAGGACAAGAGACAAGATTGGCCAGGAAGCTTAAGGGCAAGGACCCTCAATATTCACAATTCCAGTCTCATCCTTGGCCAGAAGCAGGGAGCGTTCTTAGATACCTGGTTAGGAATACCAGAAAGGAGCTCTAGTTTCTTAATTCTTTCTAAAAGACCATCCCTGACTCCAGACTATACATCATCCTGTGACCCTAAATCGAGTCCGGACACTAATTACTTCTGATGAACAGCTTTGGAACTGCATGTCTAGATTTTAATTGTGAAAATGGATTGTATTTATTCCTCAATTTCTGCCTATTTCTTAAATGATTTTAGGAGTATTTTAGGAGTATCTTAATTTAGGAGTACTGTAGTCTTGGAGGCCACTGAGGCTGGGGACTAGGGCTCTCTCAAGGCTTATTAAGGAGAGTTATTTCCTCTAAGACAGGAGATCTCTATATATATGTGTGTGTCTCTCTCTGTCTCTATCGCTCTATCTCTTTCTGTCTCTCTGTGTCTCTTTGTCTCTCTATCTCTCTGTCTCCCACTCTGTGTCTATCTCTCTCTCTCTCTGTCTCTCTATGTCTCTCTGTCTCCCTCTCTGTGTTTGTCTCTCTGTCTCTCTCTGTCTATGTCTGTCTCTCTGTCTGCCTCTTTCTGTCTGTCTCTCTGTGTCTCTTTCTGTCTGTCTCTCTGTGTCTCTCTCTGTGTTTCTCTGTCTCTCTCTATCTCTCTGTCTCTCTGTGTGTGTCTCTCTCTCTGTGTGTCTCTCTCTGTCTCTCTGTCTGTCTGTCTCCCTCTCTCTGCATGGAGACATGGCATACTTTAAGATCTAGTCTATCTGAATCTGTCAGTCACCTGGGCACACACCACCCCTTGAGGAAACTAATTCATCTTAACTTAAGGAAGTGGAAGGAATAATTATCCCGTTGATAAAATAATCTACTTACTCTTTCCAAACCCCTCCCCTCGTGCAGATGCTCGAGGAGCTTCCCTATGTAAGATGAAGAGAATGCCTGCTTTTCTGAGTTACTCAGAGGCGTGTACATTTTCCTATTTGTGCTTTCTGTTTCTTTTCCCAAAACAGCATGCTTTTCGTGATGCCCTAGGTTTTCTCATGCTTCCTCTGAAGCTCCCACCCCTCTTCTGCTCTGTGGCTGCTTACCAATGTCATGAACTGTCCTTCCTTCAGCCTCCTCTCTGTCCTCCAGCTGGGGAGATTTACAGCTTGCCTGCCCTACTGTTTTTCTCTTACACTGTAATAACATTGTCCTTGATTTTGCTTTTTGCTTTAGTGTCTTCTCCTAAATTTGAGTTAGGAGACTAAGAATCCAAAAGAGGAATTACAGATTTTCTGATAACACAACCACATTCAAAGATAGTTGAATACACTCATATTAAATGGCCTGTTGTAATTACATAATACATGAGCGTTATTTTTTCAAAACAAAGTTGTTTCTTCATTGACCTGTTACTCTTGCATAGGTGTGTTGTAGTTTCTTAATAGACCAATCCTGTGTTCTGCTCCTCCTGCTGAAGGCAGCACCCATGGTGTCACAACTCACACTCTGACACTCTGACATTTACTGTATTTGGCTAGCAAGCGGAACTAAGAAATCAGCACAGGAAGAGAGAAAAGTTTGAGTATTTGTTTCTGCTTCTTCTTCTTCCCTGCCTGGCTGTGGTTTGAGCACCAACTGTTTTCCATTTGCCAAAGCCAGAGGACTTGCTGCATTAGTCTTAGCATTTGTCTAATTCTGTTAGAACCGTTTTGACCACACTTCATGTTCAGCTGCAAAAGCAGCTTCCCACCCATGGTCCCTGATGCTTTGCTGCCACTTGCAAATTAGCAATTTTCCTTTCCTGTGCAAATATATCACCTTCACTGAACTTTATTCAATTAAGCAGTATATCAGTTCCGAGTAAGAAGGCTGGAGAGGAGATCCAGGAAATAGGAGCAACGGTGAGAAACTGAGAATTGTAGTTACATACCAACAGAGCAGCACAAATCGGACCGTGGATAATGTAGAGGAGATGAGTGTCTGAGCTGATCCAGCAACTGGGGGATAAAGTAAACATGTTTGAAAGATTTTCATTTCTCTTAGTTCTAAGATTAGTCACAAATGGAAGGGGTCTTACTTGTCATTGTAATACAAGCTTCTGGCAATGGCATGGATGCAGGCAGGAAGCAGGGGAAACCCTACAAATAAAGCAAAGCCAAATGAATGTATAATTCTCCTTATTGACGAGGATTTTCAAAAAAAGTCAGAACATGAACTTCAGAGACACCTCAGTAGCAAAAACTAACTATGCCTACGCTTACTGTGTAATTGTACATGTATAGTCAAGAGGAAAGTGTGACAAACTACCAAGTTTGAATATCACATATCATTTTAAATCAGCAAGATTCCATAGATTAACACATTCTATGTTATTTAAGTCACAATCCTTAGCAGGATTTTTGTATTCATATAATTTCCATGGGATGAAATTGGTTAATATTTAATGTCAAATGTTGGGAAATATTGAGACTTATACTTATTTCTATGGTAAAAGACAGATTCACGGTAAACCATTGTCTGAAGAAGAAAAAAAGAAAAAAAAAATATGCTTGCTATACCAAGATTTCTGCATGTGTTGAGTCTTCTAAATCAGATCTTAAAAAAAAAAAAAAAACACTCAACACCACCATGAATAGTCAATCAAACACAGCCACAGCCACAGCCACAGCCACAGCCACAGCCACAGCCACAGCCACAGCCACAGAACATGTGTTTGATTGTTCTTTCTTTCTTTCCTTTTGCTTTACAAGACAGGGTTTCTCTGTATGGCCCTAGCTGTCCTGGAACGCACTCTGTAGATTCACAGAGATCCCCATCTCTGCCTCCCGAGTGCTGAGATTAAAGGTGTGTACCGCCACTGCCTGGCTTTCTAAAAAGATAGTTTATTTAATTTTATGTGCAGTTCATGTTTTGCTGGCATTCATGTCTGTGTGAGAGTGTTGGATCCCTTGGAACTGGAGTTACAGACAGTTGGGAGCTGCCATTGTGAGTTGGCCACTAGGAATTGAACCCCGATCCTCTGGAGGAGTAGCTAGTGCTCTTAGCCTCTGAGCCTTTTTCTCTAGGCCCATATTCTTTCTTTATTTCAAGAAGAGGTCCTCTGTAGCTGAGAATGGCCTCACCCTCACAATGTAGCTGAGGATGACCTTGAACTCCTGATCATCCTGCCTCCATCTCCTAAGTGTTGGGACTACAGGCATGTACCACCAGGCCTGGTTTATGAGGTGCTGGGGATAGAAGCCAGGACCTTATGCACCTAAGTAAGCACTCTACCATCAGAGCTATATCACTATCCCAAATTTTGAAATCTTGAACAAGAGAATTCTTGGAAAGATGGTTCAGCAGTTAAGAGTACTGGCTGCTTTTCCAGTGGACCCAGGTTCAATTGCCAGCACCAGCATGTCAGTGCAAATCCTCTGTAACTATAGTTAGCGGGGATTTGATGCCCTCTTCTGGCCTGTGAGGACACTGTATGCATGTAGTACACTCTATATATAAATATAAATATTTATACATATACAATATACCTGTATACATAAAACAAAAATAAAGCAAACAAACAAAAAACAATAACAAGGGAATTCTATGGTCACAGGTCCAAGTGGAGATACAGGATCCAGTGCCACAAATTGGAAGGAGGTACCTTTCAAATCTCACAACACATTCAACATAAATATGTATTTATTTGAGAAAGAAAGAAAAAAAGAAAGAGAGAGAGAGAGAGAGAGAGAGAGAGAAAGAAAGAAAGAAAGAAAGAAAGAAAGAAAGAAAGAAAGAAAGAAAGAAAGAAAGCTGGGCAATATAAAAAGGCATTTTTAGAAAAATATATAATAAATTGAGTTAAAAGTTTTTCTCAGTAGTAAAAATAGAAATGAAAAATTTGTTCAGCTGAAATGATATATATGTTTTAATGTTCTAAACAATTTTGGGGCTCATGGGTTAAGAGCACTTGCTGTTCTTATAAGAAACATGAGTTTGGCTCTAAGCACCCACAGTTCCTCAGAGCTTCTGCTCCAGGCAATCCAACGCCCTCTTCTGGCCTCTACAAGCACTGCATTCACGTGTGTGTGCACATACACAAAAATAGAATAAAAATCTAAGAATACATATATTAAAAACAATAAAACTAACTTGTAGGAGGATCTGAACTTCTAAAAAAACTGAAGTTAAGAAATATTTTATAGAGATAATCAGAATGCACTGACAACTTGGTACATGTATATGCATAGGTCTTTAATCTATCTCAATATCTACAGCTTCATTTGGTAGATAATAAAGAAATAAAATTTCTGTTTTATCTCTGGAAGTTAGTTCTATTAAATTTATTTACCATGTGTCAAATTCACACACACACCATTTCAATGACCTTAAGAAACACAGAGTGTGTTTTATAGCTTGTTTTGTGCATTACACAATGCCAAGAGAATATGTGAAAGAAGTGGATCTTTTGCATAAGTTTACTCAATTATTGACACCTCGAATTATGACCATAAAATGACAGTTTAAGATCTCAACGGGGCTGGATATGACAACACACAGCTCCAATTCCAGTGCTCAGGAGGAAGATGTAGAAGAATCTCTGTGATTTCAAAGCTTTCTGATCTACCTACAGAGCAAGTTCTAAGCCAAAAGATCCTGTCTCAAAAGCAAAGAAGAAAAAGAAAGCAAGAGAGAAAGAGTGAAAAGGTGGAGGAAAGAGGGAGGGGGATCTCAAAGGTTTTCTTGGTGGAATTTCAAAGCTATTTAGCACCTTATCTTCATTTTACACATGAAAAGAGAGGATATTCAGAAGAGTGCAGAACTAGATCCTTAATTTGTAATTTTAATTCTATTGTTCTAGTCACTATGCATTCAGCTAGAATGAGCTTGTCATTGAAATATCAAAATATAAAAAAGCTATCACATTGGCTTTGTTGGACATCAATGGGAGGAGAGGCTCTTGGTCTCGAGAAGGCTCAATGCCCCAGTGTAGGGGAATGCCAAGACAGGGAGTGGGTGGGTTGGTGAGTAGGGAGAAGGGGGATAGAATGGAGGGTTTTCAGAGGGGAAACCAGGAAAGGGTATAATATGAAATGTAAATGAAGAAAATAAAAAAGCTATCATATTATTAATCAAAAAGAGACTAGAGAAACCATGAGCTTGTGACACTTCATATATTTCAATTTATAGCAACAAGGAAAGAATGATTAGTAATAAGTCACGTGGCCTAAAAGCTAAAAAGCCTTCTTCGTCAAATAAATAAGCAGGTAATGACAGTGGCACCTACCCCAGCCAAGAAAATAATACCACATCAAGTGCTGCTTCTCCGCAAACACAGCCACCACAATGAGTGTGTGCAGGTAAACACCTTCACAGAGCATCCAGAAGTAGTTACAGCCCATCAGGTAGAGATGGATGAACTGAGACACTTTGCAGCTCACCTGTGAAGACAGAAACAGTGTTTCCTTAGCTTAAGAGATCTCCATGTGGAGCAAGTTGTCCAGTTTATTTCAGAAACCATGGGATTTTTCTGTCTCACACACAAAAACGTGCACACTAGGGAGTCTGATTTATGCAGTGCTCTTCTGCACACCCATCCATGGTGGTTCTCAAGTAATTAACTATGCACTCTCTCAAGTCATAAGAATCATGTGATATTTCAAACAATTTCAAAGGAAAAAAATCTCCCTCGGCTTACTTGGTATCTATCTGTGTTTCTAATGAGTTCAGTTATTATTTATATTTATTTAGATTAAATATCAACAGTAGGCACATACACCAGGGAACATCTGTTGTGACTCTGGTTGTTTTCTGTCAGAAAAACTTTGATAGTCTTATCAGCACTTAATTAAACATGTATCAATCCTTAGTAAGTTTTGTATCTTTCATCTCACAAGCATAAATAAATAAAATTTACTAAGTAATCTCTAATAAATGACATACTGCCTAAATGTAAAATATAAAAATTTTCATATCAGAATAAAGAATGTTGCTTTCACCTCCTCTTTTTCTTGGATTCCTACTTTCTCCTCTTTTATATGTAGAAGAAGAAAGACATCCAAATATCAGATAAAGAAAATACAGAGAAGCTGAGAAATATTGATTCTTGCCTTATCAAAGTTAATAGATTGTAACAGAATGTTGCAATCTTTAGTTTCCAATCTGAAATTCAATATATATTTAGTGGTGATTATAATTTTTTTGAAATTAGTGTTATGTTAGAAACCAAGACCACTTGAAAATAAGTTGAGAGTTATGGATAGGATGAATAGCGTTTGCATAAATGTCATCCTAAAGTGCTTGAACTATCATCGTTTATACATATTTTATCAAATTCCTGAATATTTCTTGAGGCAAACATTGTAAATGGCTGCACATTGTATAAATATTTTTTAAAAACTCATAGTAGAAGCTGGACAGTGGTGGCTCACACCTTTAATTCCAGTACTCAGGAGGCAGAGGCAGGAGGATGTCTGTGAGTTCCAAGACAGACAAGGCTACACAGAAACCCTGCCTCACAAAAACAAAACAAAACAAAAAAACAAAAATACCTATATATGTAATAACACCTTCCCTAAGGATATTTGTAACATTATTTCTTCATTTAATATGTGTGAAGAATGCATTTGCTGAATTTTAAATAATTTGGTATCATGTGTTTTACAAGATACTCAAGCCTCTCAAAAATAAAATAGTTTTAACTACATATATTTGACTATATTTATGATGAATTTAACCCTCAATATTTATGTAGATATTACATTTTTATCTAACTCAACTTGTTTCTGATGTTACTTTAAAATTAATATAAACTATTATAAGGAAAAGCATTTAGTACATACTTCAGAAAAATATTTCTGTGGAGGGCATTGTTAATATAATTGGAAATACTTTTTTCCAAATAATAAATTCACTATATTTCAATTGTATACTTTGTCTATTAGATACATATCCTTCTGCTTCTCTTACATAAGAGTTAGAAACTCTTGCTGTGTTACAAAACAGATTCTCCTAGAAAAAAATCATTCTTAAATGGTAGAATGTCAACCAATGTTTTTTACTGCTAATTATATTCTGGTCTGTTTCCTCCCCAAATGACTTTAGAGAGGAACACAAGCAAGATCAAACCACCAGAAAGCACATGTGCCAATAAAAGGAGAAACTTTAGAACTTTGTAAATTACCCTGAAAATACACATAAAGCACATACAAGCATGTTATTCATTGACCCATTTGGTGGAAATCCCTTTCCTTTTCTGATTTCAGTAATTAGATAACATAATCCATAAAACACAACTTGATGTGCTCAAGAGCACACACAGAGATACCACACACACACACACACACACACAGACAACACAGACACCGCACCACACAATACCACACAACACCACACCACACACACCACACACAAAGAGACAACACAGACACCACACCACACACACATACCACACACACATCCATGTCCAAAGCTGGAAGTTTTGCCACAACATCAAAGTAGGTGATTCGAAAAGTGTATTTCTGATATATATATATACACATATATTTGAATACAAGTATAGTTTACATACATGTTTATATCATGGATAATTTATATCATATAAATTTTAGCATGTATTATTTAACTGAGACTTACAGGAAGAAAATGTATCAGTGCTGATTGAAACAATGATTGGTAGATCACTCTAACAGTTTATGTTAATGGAGTTTAACATTATTGTAATACAAAGCATGTAAATCTTTGTCTTCTTGATTTTATTAATTTTTAATGGAAGCCTGATAGCAAACATTATTTAAATTTCTCATTACATATATTGGGTTTTTTTTTTCATTTAAGTACTCAGATGCACAGATTGCTTTGGATTGAACATTGTGTAGTCACAGTCTTATGGGCCACCAACATCAGGAGTCCATAGACATGACATGAACTGAAGCTTTGGAAGTATTGAAGGAAGTTTACCTTCCTAGGCTGCAATGTTTCCTGTATGTAAAACCCCAAGGTTCACATATACATTTATCTAATGATTCACACATTCTATATCAGAAACCACCTCCCACCCCATGTCTCTTCCTACTCAAAGGTACAACCACGTTTTACTTACAGGATTTGTGGCCACTAAGGCCTGGTTATTGGCCACTGCCGTGAGGTGAATGATTGTTACAATCGAATTACAAACAAATGAAAAGAACAGGTTTTTATGCAATGTAATCCGTTGGCAACTTAGGCTCCTACAAAGCAAAAGAAAGACAATGTGTTGATATTACAAAAGTGCTTCTACATTTTAATTAAACGTAATTTCAAATAAAGTACACTTTCAATTCATAAAGGTTGCTCTAACTTTGGAAAAATTATTTTGTTTATCCATAATTTTCACTTGATAAAATTTTAATTGGGGAAAAGCCCAGATGGAAATGAGTTGCTTTCATAGAGATGGGGGGGGAGACTTGCCTGAGCAAATTCTGCATTAATTTCTCTTTAATTCTGAACACAGTTAATATTTAATCTATTCTGCAAAAGGTAGTTAAGATTCAGTGAAGTTACATAATCAAAAACATGCTGACGAACTTGAATGCTTTAATTTACCTGAGACTCCTACAGAGATAAAATGCCCCCAGCTAAACTACATAGTCTGCTTTGTTTAAATAGTCCAGACTATTTTGTTGAACTGATAATGACTATACTTGTAGCGACCAGTCATAGGAAATATATAATTGCATTTACACTAGCTACATAGATGAAAATTAGAAATCACTGAAGAGCATTGATTTGGTTTTGTAGATTGTTTTTCTGATTGGTTCAGATGTCCTCAAGATATAAAAAGAAGCTGACCATTTACCATTTATATAAAACAAAGAACTGTTCCATGGAGTTCATACATAGATTTCAGGAGGGTGCAGTGCCATTAAATGAATCAGCTTTTCAGACTTAACCCTCAGTCACTCTTAGATTTTTTTTTTTTAGTACATGACTTCCTTACCCACATTCAGGTGAACATCCCAGCACATTTTTGTCATGAAGCAATTGGATATAGTTTTATTTGGGATTCCAGAGAAAAATGATAAAAATGAAACCTACTTGAGGCCAACTGCTGACTGGCAATGTTAAACACGTGGGTAGAAATGCATAAAACATCATTGCATCACAGAAAATAAAACCTCATGTGCATCCTAGTAAAATTAAACTCAGATAGTTTTTCTAGAGAAACCATCCTACACAGTCCCAAGAGGGAACTTGTAGAGTCCACCTCCAACAGAAAGACAGGACATCAAGTGAGGGATGAGATTGCCATCCCATAGTCACAACTTTGACTCATAATTGTTCCTGTCTGAAAGAAGTGCAGGGATGGAAATGGAGAGGAGCCCAAGGAAAAGAAGGTCCAGCAACAGCCCCAAAGTGGGATCCAGCTCAAGGGGTGGTTCCAAGACCTGACATTATTATAGAGGCTATGGAGCACTCACAAAAAGGGACCTATCATGACTGCCCTCCAAAAGACTCAACAAGCATATGGAAGACTCAGAAGCAGGTATTTCCACCCAACCAATGGACAGAAGCTGCTGACCCCTGTGGTTGAATTAGGGGAAAGCTGGAAGAAGTTGAGGAGGAGGGCAACCCTGTAGAAGGACCAGTAGTCTCAATCTGTACCCCCGAGATCTCTCAGACACTGGACCACCAACCAAGCAGCATATACCAACTGATATGAGGCCCCCAACACATATACAGCAGAGGACTGCAGGGTCTGGGATTAGTCAGAGATGATACCCCTAACCCTCAAAAGACTGGAGGCCCCAGGGAGTTTTAGAGGGCAGGTGGGATGGAGTACAGGGTGGGAGTGGGAGGGGGTAGGTGGGGGGCATTCTTCTGGAGACAGGGGACAGGGAGGAGGTATGGGATGTGAAACAGTCAGAGGGTTGACCAGGAGGGAAATAAAATCTGGAGTTGAAAAATAAATAAATAAATAAATAAATAAATAAATAAATAAATAAATAATAAAAAGAAAAAATTTAAAGTACAATTTTTCACTTTCCTTTAACTTAAAAAAACAGAGTGTGTTGGAATTTAGAATTAGAATGGAGAAATCAATGTTTTTCATGTTTAAAAACAGTTCAGACTATTTTCCTTCTGAAATGTCTATAGCTCTGTGATTCTATATATAGCTCCACTTTTATAAAGAATAAGGAAGTTGATGTAACCCAAACTAATGATTACAGGTTGCCACTGTGTGCTCAGCGCTATTAGTGAAGACTTAGAAAAATTTAATGGATGTGATAGTTCTCAAAATAACCATTGGATGTAGTGGAGACAGTCATTTAACAGCAGGTTTTTGCAACCATCTGTAATCCATCAAAATAAAGAGAATTACAACTCCTGGTTTCATGCTACAGACAGTGAACTTGATTTCACAGAGCATGAGAGGAATGAGAGGAAGGCCTGGGCAAAGTCTGACCTTCAGAGTATTGATGATATTTCACAGAAAACAGAAAATTTAGAAAAATTTTTAAAAGTAGCATGATTCTTGTAATTTAAAGCAATCCAACACTGAGAGACAGGCCTACTTTCAATAAAATGACATAGCAGTGACATGGTTTTGATTATTAACAATGAAGATTCTTAACAATAATTATTAACAATAGAGGAGACCTACTTAAGGATATTCCTCCTTATAGTAACTAATATTATTGTAGTCGTGAATACCAACCTACACAACTAAAGCCAAGGCTCTCTGTTTTAACAATCCTGCTATCCAGCTGAGCTGTCAAAACTGTTACAATAAAGTAGATCGCTGTCAAACCAGTTCACTGTGTGTTGTGAAAATATGCCCGACTGTCTAGCACTTTGGCCTATCGCTTTAGTTTCTCTCATTTCTGCCTCTAAGCACTACACAGATTACACAAGTGCAAACAGATGCTATCTGAGATACAGCTTCTATCAGTCTGGTGAGGAAAAAAAAAAAAGGACACAGATTTATACAGTGATTCATATTGTTTCTTTCTAAATATAGTCATTAAAAAACACATGTACTTACATGTGTTAAGTAATGATTGGTGCAGATAAAAATCAACTTGTAAGTGACATTTCTAAGTATAATTATTAAGCAAACGAAACTATTTTCTTAAAGAAGCATGATAAAATTTGAGAGATATACATATAAAATTTGTCCTGGGGACTGCAACATAACCACATAATAGAAAATGTGGTTGGGGAGTCTGGATTGTTTCCATTTCACGTTCTTTTATGATAACTGTTTCAGACAATCATTTCAAGATGCAGGTTTGGCAAGCAGTTTTATAGGCAGTTGGTGCAAGTAGGCCAATAATACCATTCTGACACGTGTGATTTCAGCTGCCTATTGGGACAACCTTAGCAGGTAGCATCAAGTCAGCACACATGGTTCTGGTGGGTTTCTGAAGCCTGAGCTCTTCCTTACATCATGCATTTGAGCATGTTTCTAGCATCTAATCCTCATATCCCTCTTCTATAAGAGAGGGGTCATCATATCAAGCCTTGAAGGTTACATGTGACCAACCATGGCACATTTAGTACAACCTCTAACCTCTGGAGAACACTTAATTGATGCTATTTACTGTTTTCAGCATCACTAGCAGGTGATTAATTTCAACTACACAGCCAATAGTTTCTTGTACACAAATAAATGGCATCAAATTTTATTTCAACAATAAAGGAGCTAGAGAAAGGACTGAAGGAGCTAAAGGGGTTTGCAACCCCATAGGAGGAACAACAATATGAACCAACCAGATCCCCCAGAACTCCTAGGGATTAAACCACCAACGAAAGAATATACATGGAGGGACCCATGGCTCCAGCTGCATATGTAGCAAAGGATGGCCTTGTCCGGCATCACTGAGAGGGGAGACCCTTGGTCCTGTGATGGCTCAATGCCCCAGTGTAAGAGAATGCCAGGGTGGGGATATAGGAGTGTGTGAGTGGATGGGAAACACCCTCATAGAAGCAGGGAGAGGAGAGATGGGAGAGGGGGTTTCCAGAGAGGAAACCAAGAAAGGGGATAACATTTGAAATGTAAATAAAGAAAATATCTAATAAAAGAAAAAAGAAAAAAGAAAAAAAATTGATTCAATAATACAATAGTTTGTGTTTTGTTAGTTTCTATTGATTTAGTGAAACTTTATGACCAAAAAGCAAGCTGGGGAGTAAAGGGATTGTTTTTTTCAGTTCACACTTCCACATTGCTGTTTATCACCAAAGTCAGGACAGGAACTCAAGCAGGGAAGGAACCTGAAGGCAAGAGCTTATGCAGAGGTTGTGGAAGGGTGCTGCTTAATGGCTTCCTTCCCATGTCTTGCTCAGCCTGCACTCTTATAAAGCCCCGGACAACCAGCCCATGGACAGCACCAACCACAATGGGTTGGGTCCTCCCCCAAATTTGAAAATACCTTGCAGCTGGATCTTATGGAGGCATTCCCTCAATTGAGGCTCCCTCCTCTCTGATGACTCTAGCTTGTGTCAACTTACATGTAATTCAATTAAAGAATTAAAAACATATCATGCTTTTGCTAAAACAACAGGAATTTACCATTCAGAAGATAATTTCAATATGGTGAAATGTCAATTGACCAAACACCCTAAATTACTTTCCCAGGGAATTCCATTCTGTCTACACAAATCTCCAAACCAGTATGTTCACTACCATGGAAACCCAATTCTGTTGTTGCACCTTCAAAATTTGGCAGATAATGTTGTCAAATATCTTGCCTTAACTTTCCATTTGGGTTTGCTGTGTGAAAGAAAAATTTAACCTACTTTTCTCAGTATTGATAATAATCAGCATTGAATAAAGAGGATGGGGCACAGTATTGCAACTGTAGCCTTGCCTGCAGAGCATTGTTTTCTTTTTTGTTGTTGTTGTTTTGTTTTTGTTTTTGTTTTTGTTTTTTTTGAGACAGGGTTTCTCTGTGTAGCCCTGGCTGTCCTGGAACTCACTCTGTAGACCGGGCTGGCCTTGAACTCAGAAATCCGCCTGCCTCTGCCTCCCAAGTGCTGGGATTAAAAGCATTCACTACCATCCAGTTTATCTCATTACTGGGAGCTCACATCACTTCCCTTTAAGTCACTGGTCATGAAGTTGAAAGGACAACTCATGCCAGTCTGAACACTAGCAGAGATAATAGAAAACAAGGAGTACACTAAAAAGATAGACTGTATTTTGATCATTTGTCTATTGAATTGATTTTTGCTGATCAGAACAACTGTTTCATCTGTTTTTTTGTTTTTTGGGGTGTGTGTGTGTGTGTGTGTGTGTGTGTGTGTGTGTGTGTCAGGAGTAGACAGTCTCTAGTGGGGCTATTTGTGATCACCTAGATACGTTAAAAGATGTGTGTTTATTTTCATAGAGTGCTTAAAAATCCCTGCCTGGAGTCGGCCCTCTTCCATCATCATCCTTCCTTTCCCATCCTTGCCTATCAGGGCTGCCTCTTCAGTGCCACTGATGAGTTTTGGGCTACCCAGAGAGCAGTGTTTTCATGTGGCTAGCTGAGATCTTCTTATCTATGAACTGTTATACAAATGCTTTCCCTTGTCAGCTAATGGGCAAGAAACTATCGGGAGAGAAAACAGTCTTTTGAATGTTTGTATTTTTTGCATTATGGGAATAAACAAAAGCATTTTAGAGGCAAAATCAGTAACGATACAGTCACAATTTATTGGGTTTTTAATATGTCCCGGGCATGCATGCAAGCAAACTAGAGTCATTATCTTAACCTCTTAAAATATCATTATCTTTTAATAAAATTGAAGAAAGTCATTCAAGGCCATCCATGGAGTAGATGACCTATTGAACCAGAAAGTTTGGAGGAAGCAATGAGTTTTATTTACTTTATATCCAATTAGTAACTATTTGTTGTTTATCTGCTGGCTACTCTTTCTAGATTCTGGGGAAACAGTTGAGAACTGCTCAGAGCAAGACCATAATAAATTATTTTTATCACAGTGGGAAGCAAACAGACACATGAACTGATGTCATTCTTAATATTTGTGCTCTTCTTTAAAAAACTAAGACTGTGGTCAAAGTTAAATGGCATACTCAGGACTGACCCAACCAGGAAAAAACAGCAGGGACACGGATTTTAGGTAGAGAAGATGTCCTTAGTTAAGTAATGAATTTGATGTTCTAAAGAGGATGAGAAGGAAGAGGAGGAGGAGGAAGAGGAGGAGGAAGAGGAGGAGGAGGAATATATATATACATACATGTATGTATATATATGTGTATATATATATATATATATATATATATATATATATATATATATATATTATATCCACTTTTCTAATTATCCTCACCTTCTTTAAGATCTGTGTTTTAATATCTGCGTATCTCACCGCTCAAAAGCTTAGTGTTTCCTAACTTCTAAAATGATGATACAATTCTGAGTAGGGTGCCGTGTGCAAGGATTAAGAAAATAAATTAATTATGTCTGCAAGACTACAAGACCAGACTGCAACATATATTCACTTCTGGAATAATATTACTTTTATTATATGTTCTCTTTGAACTACAAAATTTTAATGCATTTAAATAACTGTATAGTTCTATGACAAGCAATGGTTTGCCAACTTAATTAAAATAATTTTGTATCATTCTATATATCATTCTAATTTAGATACAATTAAATAACCCTTTTGGTTTACTTTTTCAAAAAACTACATAAACTAAAGCTATAAAGAAATTATTTTTATAAAACATCAATAAGCATTTATCTTTAACATATATATGTAGTTTCAAATCTTACAACTATTTCCTAAAAGAATCCCAATTTTCTAATAAGTTATTTACTTATATTTCCATACATGAGACTCTCCTTATTTAGCCATTAGCAACAGTTATTTTAGAATTGAAATGGTTTTTATTGAGTAAAATCCATTACTTTTTGCCCTGCTTTGCCCTTATCCAAATCTGTTATTCTAATGTGGAAATGCAATTTTATTACATAACTCAGTATATATTTTGAAGAATTTTTTGCAACTCTGACTCATATTATATAACGTAATTGGTTTGACGTCGCACAATATTGAATATGAGGAACACAGTTTTCAAAACCCTGATTAAGCCGGGTGTGGTGGCGCACGTCTTTAATCCCAGCACTTGGGAGGCAGAGGCAGGCAGATTTCTGAGTTCAAGGCCAGCCTGGTCTACAAAGTGAGTTCCAGGACAGCCAGGGCTATACAGAGAAACCCTGTCTCGAAAAACAAAAAAAAACAAAAAAAACAACAAAAAAAGCCCTGATTAAACTACAACTTGTAGATAGACTGATCGTGAGTTGATAAACAATACTAAGAGAAACACTTAGGTAAACAATATGAAATGCTAAGCTAGAGGAAGCAGAGGGTGCATATATATGACATGTCAGTTAACCTAAGTACATAAAATTTGCAAAATAACAAATAAAACACAACAGTTTGGAAAGCAAGGCTGTGGTGGGTGGGCTTTGACAAGCATGCAATCAAACAACTCTAGATGACTACGAACTCAGCCCTTGTCAAACTCTTGAACAGATCAAAGGCAAGGTCAAAAGTCATCAAATGAGTCGAGTTTAAGTGATGGTTCTGGATTCCCAGTCAAGTTTACCAGACAAATGTGTATGTGGGAAAAGACTCAACATAGGGTCCCTTTGATTTTTCAGCTATCTTAAAGGCCGAATTATATATGATTTCTGTAGGAAAAGTATGGCTATAAAGAAAAACGAGCCAGGCGTGGTGGTGCACGCCTTTAATCTCAGCACTCAGGAGGCAGAGGCAGGCGGATTTCTGAGTTCGAGGCCAGCCTGGTCTACAAAGTGAGTTCCAGGACAGCCAGGGCTATACAGAGAAACCTTGTCTCAAAAACAAAAAACAAAAAACAAAAAACAAAAAACAAAAAACAAAAAACAAAAAACAAAAAACAAAAAACAAAAAACAAAAAACAAAAAACAAAAAACAAAAAACAAAAAACAAAAAGAAAAGAAAAAGAAAAACGATAGCTGCTTTAAATCAAGAGAAATGTGCAGACAAATAAAACAGAAGTTCATGACACTGATTGAAAGTATTTAGATGAATCTGGGAATAAAGGTAAGAGCTTGGGTCATTCGCCTTGAAATGTATACGCACAAAGCATACAACCATATGCCTGAGCACTGTAAGGCTATCTCACTAAGTTGAGAAGGCTTGACTCACCAAGGGGATCTCTTCTTTCCTGCTGTCTTTTATTTGGAACTCATGTCAAGAACCTAGAAAGATCATGTCTACATGCTTGAAGAATATGCAACTTGCTTTAAAAGAAGTTAAAATTGCATGTAAAATTTCAGCAGAGATGTTCTTTCAAGAAATCAAAGCAAATTTAAGAAAATAGAAGAAAAAAAAAAAAAGAACCATGTTTTCCCTGACAAGTCAGATAGATGCTGCATGTTCCCTTTTATGTGCAAGCTTTTATCTGAGTTGAAAGTAAAAGGCAGGTTTGCTATGCTTTCAGCTTTTTGCACAGTAATTAAAACATAATTTGTAACTAATTCCAGTAAAGTTTATTTATTTTTTTATCTAGAGGATTCTGCTTTGTTTTTCCAAAGATTGTTATGAGTAAGTGATTGCCTCTAAGGGCTTGGAAAACCCCAAAGTTATGGCTCTGTCTCTCCCCCTCCCTTTCTGTTCTCTTTCTTTTATTCTCCTGCTCTGACTTTTTACTTTAATTGGCTCTAATATAAAACAAATCTATCTGGTGAAGAGCATTTTGTGTTCTCTGTTTCTAATTTAAAGCAAAGATGAGTAGAGAACTGTTGCCTCCCCTTTCTAAACAAAAAATAACCAACAGTACCCTACATCAACATTGTGTATAGTTCTGGGTTTTTTATGAGGGTGTGTCAGTGACCCTTGGTTTCCAAAGTGGAGAAGAGTTTCTTCTACCAAAGACTAACTGAAGAAGGCTGCAATATAAGGAACTGGGCTAAGAGGCAGAAGGAAGATGTTGGTGGATTTTTCTCACACACAGTGATTTTATCTGAAACATCAGCTCCTCTAGAAATTGTTTCCAGGTTATTTGGCATGAAACCAATAACTTCTATCATCCTCGATAGTTGATGAACATGCATCATGCAACATGTAAATCTAGGAATTCCTGAGATGCACAGACTTTTTTTTTTTAATCTATAGTCTACAGGTCAGAATTCAGAGTCCTGCTCTAATTTCTTTCTTTCTTGATGGAAAAAATAAAGACTAGAAAACCTCAAGGAATTTGTCAGAAGTTAAAGATAAGGTATGGACGAGTCAGTCCTTGATGGAAACTACCAAGCATTTATGTCTTTATCCGTCAAATGTTTATTGAGTGCCAATTTTGTGCAAGATACTATTCCGAGGCTTAAGGTGTGTGAAGAACCAAAAGAAAAAAAAATGGCTTCTGCTCTCCTTACTTGAGCATTTGTCATATTTTCCGTAAAGCCTATTTAATAGCAAAGGAAAATTATTTTTGTTTTGTTTCATTTTGTTTCTTTCTGTTCAAACTATAGTTCAAGAATGTTCAAGTCAAAGGAAATAGCTAAGTCAGACAGAAAGATCATAGATTGAGAAGGAAAGTTAATTCTTTACTAGAAAATAAGTAAAGATAAGAATTAGCTTAGACAATATCTTTTTTTTCTTTTTCGTTTTTTTTGAGACAGGGTTTCTCTTTATAGCCCTGGCTGTCCTGGAACTCACTTTGTAGACCAGGCTTCGAACTCATAAATCTGCCTGCCTCTGCCTCCCTAGTACGGGGATTAAAGGAGTGCACTACCACGCCCAGCTTTCCTAGACAATATTTTATGCCTCCGAGTTTAAAATTTCTACCTTTTGAAATTCTGCTCATCAAAGAAACATACTTTTCAATGGCAATATCGTATCACAAATCCCTGACTTGTGAGTCAAATGTGTCCTTTCTTCCTTCATGTTCCTACAGGTCTTTGTAGCTCTCTATTAATACTTTTAAAAATAAGGGTGGACCAGGATGGGAATAAAATCTGGAGTGTAAATAAATAAATAAATAAAAATTAAAAATCAGAAAAAAAATTGCTTGGTTATAACATGTGGATAATTCTGGGTAATTACACAAATATAGTTAGTCTGTGTTCCCAAGTGAATTAGTAACTCATTGTTTTCTGAACAGTTCATAAATACCAGGTACTGTGTGAGTCTATGATGTCTAACAGTTTCCTACAAGATAGAAACATTTCGCCTTGCAGGGAAGCTCCTTTGGCAGTAAGGTAGTCAACTCAAGAAGCCTCAGGAAGTCCCTGAAACTCACCATGTTCACTAGGCCCCCTCTATGACAGATTAAGCAACAAAAAGAGTTCCTCTCAGACCAGTTGAAATCAAACCTTCAGAGAAGATAAGCTGCAAAGAAGACTCTGAGATCAGACCAACTACCTGGAAAAATCAGAAACCAGACCAACTAACTATGTGGAAGAGGTTTAGACAAAGTGAGGCACCTAGAAGGGAAACTCTCCAACCTGCTGAGCTGCCAGCAGACTGTGCAATGCTCTCCAGGCTCCCAGCTTTGTGGCCTGTCTCATGTGTTGGTGTGGTCCTTGGTTATGCAGTCATCTGTCAGTCATTTCTGCTCCTGACAGTAACTCCTCATCCATATTTCTCTAAGTAACTCCAATAAAACTCATTGGTTCACCAAGTTGGACTTCAGTAGTATTCATACTTTGCTGTATCTGGGGTGAGTAGATGTATATGTAGTGTTTCCCCAGAGAAAGTTCTTTTACATAACAGTCTACTTAAAACATAATGGCTCACTTAAAAAAAAAAAAAAGAAAGAAAGCGAGAGAGAGAGAGAGAGAGAAAGAAAGAAAGAAAGAAAGAAAGAAAGAAAGAAAGAAAGAAAGAAAACGTTGAGCTTACTTAAAACCAGAACTAGACGAAAAGCACACTATTAGTAAGCATTGATATAAAGATTAAAATATAGCCCATGCTTTTAAACAGTCTTGTTCCATGTTGTTATCCATGTTGTTAAATTATGTTCAGATTCAAATGTGTGCCTGTCATACTAACTCACAATTAAAAGATGTTTGATAATTTTTAATAAAGTCCAGTAAATAAACAGTTCATTATAATTTTAGTATAAAGATTAGGTATATGCAAAGTAATTATTTGCAGTCTTTTAATATTTTTTGTAGAGGCCAAGAACCAAATTTTTATGTGATTTTTTTATTAGATATTTTCTTCATTTACATTTCAAATGCTATCCCAAAAGTCCCCTATACCCTCCCTCTGCCATGTTCCCCTACCCACCCACTCCCACTTCTTGGCCCTGGCATTCCCCTGTACTGGGGCAATAAAGTTTGCTAGATCAAGGGGCCACTCTTCGCAATGATGGCCGACTAGGCCATCTTCTGCTACATATGCAGCTAGAGACATAAGCTTTGGGAGTACTGGTTAGTTCATATTGTTGTTCCACCTATAGGGTTGTAGACTCCTTCAGTTCTTGGGTACTTTCTCAAGCTCCTATACTGGGGGCCCTGTGTTCCATCCAATAGATGACTGTTAGCATCCACTTCTGTATTTGCCATGCACTGGCAAAGCCTCACAGGAGACAGCTATATCAGGGTCCTTTCAGCAAAATCTTGCTGGCATATGCAATAGTGTCTGTGTTTGGTGGCTGATTATGGGATGGATCCCTGGGTGGGGTAGTCTCTGGATGGTTCATCCTTTCGTCTTAGCTCCAAACTTTGTCTCTGCAACTCCTTCCATGGATATTTTATTCCCTATTCTAGGGAGGAATGAAGTATCTACAAGTTGGTCTTCCTTCTTGATTTTCATGTGTTTGGGGAGTTGTATCTTGGGTATTCTAGGTTTCTGGTCTAATATCCACTTATTAGTGAGTGCATATCAAGTGACTTCTTTTGTGATTGGGTTACCTCACTCAGGATGATATCCTCCAGATACATTCATTTGCCCGAGAATTTCATAAATTCATTGTTTTTCATAGCTGAATAGTATTCCATTGTGTAAATGTACCACATTTTCTGTATCCATTCCTCTCTTGAGGGACATCTGGGTTCTTTCCAGCTTCTGGCTATTATAAATAGGGCTGCTATGAACATAGTGGAGCATGGTTCTTATTACCAGTTGGAACATCTTCTGGGTATATGCCAAGGAGAGGTATTTCTGGATCTAGCGGTAGTACTATGTCCAATTTTCTGAGGAACCGCCAGACTGATTTCCAGAGTAGAACCAAATTTCTTAAATTGTTAAATGATTCATTTGATTTAATAAGATTTTAATTATGTGCATTATATAATTTTTAAATATTTTTATTGATTCTTTGTGAGATTCACATTATGTATCCCAATCTCATTCATCTCCCAATTCCTTCGTATCCATCTTACAACCTTACAACCTCCCTACCCAAAAGAAAAAAAAAAAGCATAAAAACTATCTCACAGTGGAAGCTGAAGTGTATCACAGTGTGTCCCACTGTATACCCTTCTGTCCACACATCTTTGTTTGTGAATGTTCATTGCAATGAGTCATTGGTCTGGTTCGAGACCTCTGGCTTCTGCTACATACTATCAGTCCTTGATCCACATTGGAACTCCTCTCAGATATCCTGTTGAGCTCTGTGTCATGGAGATCCTTCAGCTTTGGATCTGCAGGATTGGCCCTTTGATGCACTCCAGCTCTTCATACCTGAGTAGATGTGGGGATAGACCAGCTCAAAGCCCTGGATGTGAGCCCGGGTGGTAGCTGAGTTGGTCAACCTACCAGCTCTCCCACAGTCACACCACCAGGGTGAGACCTCCAGCACTGCCCTGGCTAACTCAACCAATGCTGCAGCTGGAGAGGGAGGGGTGAGCCAGCTCCTCACTCTCACATGCTCAGCGCACCTTGTCTGAGCCTTTGTCACCAGGTCCAGCTCTATTGTGCTTCCCAGGCAAGGTGCAGGGCCTGCTCCTCTGAGTGCTATAGCCAGTGAGGTGCAGGGACAGTTCTCCCACCCTCATTTCCTCGGACCAACTCTCCTGCCTGCCACAGGTGACAAGAGTCAAGGTGGGGATAGGGCATCTCTCTTTCTCTCTCTCTCACAGCAGAGGAATGACAGGGGCCAGCTCTCTTGTGCTCTTGCCCTTCAGGCTAGGTCACACCCAATCCCATCACCAGCTTCATCTCTACCACGCTGCCTAACCAAGGTTCAGGATCCTCTCCCAAAGTGCTAGTGCAAACAAGAGATTGGGCCAGCCGTCCAGAATGCCTTAGCCAGTGAGAGGCCAGGCTATCTCTATACAGCCCTTGGGCATCAGCATGGTCCAAGAAGCAGCCCAGTCAAAGATGTCCACATGGTCTTTAGTAGTAATGTGAGCCATGGAAATTAACACAGACCCTTGCTGGTCACAGACTCAGACATGGCCCTCAGTGTCAGCCCAAGCCATAACTTCACCATGGTCTCAGGTGACAGGGCTGACTACTCCCATCCGGCCATTCCTCTCCACGCTCGAGTCTCTAGTTCCACCTCTCTGCACAATGATTAAACCTGTCTGCTTCTCTTTCACTCCCATCTCTCCAACACATACTTGCACATTGCAGTGGGTGGGCCACATGACTGGAAGGCTTCTGGGTGTCTTCTCCGGCCCACACCACATTTATCATTATTTTTAGAAGCAAAATTTTTAGCAAATATCAAGTATTTGTATTTATTACATATGATCTTTAATTTTTCAATTGTTCTTTTTCCTAGAATCTTTTTAATCAGCCACATAATTTCTTCTTGAACTCAAAGATCTGAGAGGTGTGCATTACCAACACCTGAATTCTTCTCTTCTTTTATTATACAAACTCTATTCCTAATTATCTAGACTCAAGGGGTTATATTTATAACACTATATATAATCTTAATCTTTTATGACTTAGCATAATGAGCTACCTATTTACAAAGCATGAGAAGAGAATTAGGGACAATATGAAATTTCTGGTCTTTTGGGGAATGAGGTTTGTATCTGCCTATTGTATCTTTGAAACTAATGTATTTAAAATAAATATATGAGTTCAGCTTTGAAAAAGTGATTTCCATAGATAGTTTGGAGGTTTTAAGTCTTAATCGTTAAATGTTGGTTGAATGGTGTTTGCTTTTAGGATAAAACAGATGTAAGTAAAGACATCAAACACTAAGCCAGAAATTCTTTCAAATTCATATCAATGACAGTACCTAATACATTTCTTTTGCACGAAAATATTTTCACAAGTACCAGCTTCTGTTACATATTTTAACTTAAACATAACTCACTCTAATTTCCATTACAATATTCCTTTTCTGTTCACAGATTCTCAGGCTTTGAAAGAACATTGTAAGTCCTCAGTTCCAGCTATCAACCCAAAATAAGAGCAACTGACTATAATGTTCTTTTACGTGTATGAATGTGCTCAGCATGTTGTACATGTGTGGGAACAAGCACAAGTACATGTGTTTATGCATGTGGAGGCCACCGGTTGACACTAGACATTTTCCTCAAACATTCTCTAATTTACTTTTTAAAGCAGTACATATTCCTTTGAACCTGGAGCTTGCCATTTCAGCTAGATTGGCTGGCCAGCAGGACCATAGAGTTCTTTATTTCCCCAGCACTGGTATTAGAGGCATCAATTTCCTTCTCCCACCTCTTTACATGAATGCTGAAGATCCAAACTCAAGTCCCCATACTTATGTAGAGAGCACTTTACTGACTGAGTCATTTCTCTGATCTGCCATGTGAATATTCTTGATGGATTAATATATAATTTCTGTCTGAGTGACAATTAGGTCTATTGATAATTACATGTTCATTACATTTTTTTAGCTGTTAAGAGGTTTTTAAATTAAACCACCTATTTCTCTTTGTTACTGTACTCTCTCTATTCCTAATTATAATTATTTATACTTAAGATGTAAGCTCCTATTACTGTATACCCTAACCCCTTATGTCAACATTCTTTGTACTGTTATGATTTGGTCAACATAGCTATTGTTTCCCTTAATTTCCCAATCTCCTTGATAAGTCATTTATTATTACAGTGTTTCTCCATTGAGAACTGAATGAATGAGCCGTCTGATTAGAGATTTAGACTGATACTGTACTTTTCCTGGTCCAGTTTGGCTTCAGTATTGTTTGCCTTGGCGGCCCCACTTGCCTCATAAGCCCAGTGAACATTTATTTTATGAACTCTTGGACTTTTTTTCACACGAGGAAGTAGTATTAATTTTGCTTTTCACTTGTTGGGTACTTTACTGACATCTTTCCTAAATCAAAATTGCATGAGAGCATATGGTCTAGAATTCCAGGAGACCACTGTTTTCTTTCTTACTACTGGTTTTGGAATGCAATGTAATTGCTATTAACTTTATCGCCTTCAGAAACTAATGCCCTTGGATGTTTTTGGCTTATTACATTAAAAAATAGAGGCAGTTTAATCTGAAGAGTCTCAGCTGGAATGGTTTTTAATTTAAAGAGATTATTATCTCTCAAATGCTTTTAAGTTTTTACACCATGTCCACTGTAATTAATTACAACTTCAGTAAAGAATTCAGGAAGAGTCTACCGAGAAAATGATCCAGTATAATTCCCAGATATGAAGCATTTAACCAGGCTAGGGAGGCAGAGAAAATAATAGGCAAGATTCATTAATACTTTCATGTTCATGTAAGGTACAGAAAGAAAGCACTCTAATGTTTTGAAACAGAATAACAAATAAACTCTGCATTTGATGCAGTTTTTTAAAGATTGTCTACAGTTGAATAAAGTAAACTGATGTTTAAAAGCCATTAGAATAGCAGCTGGGTGTGGTGGAACACACCTTCAATCCCAACATTTGGAAGACAGATCTCTGTGAATCTGAAACTAGCCAAGTCTACATAGAGTTTTGGGCCAGCAATGGCTACATAGTGAGTCCCTGATGAGAAATAATAATTTTTAAAGTTACATAGGACATACTTAGTAGTAATGGTGTCAGAGATGATTAAAACTGGATTTGGTACGGATATTAAAAGGACTATAAGGAGAAATGAAAGGGAGAATGAACTCTCAAATTATTGCTAAATTTCTGATGAATAAAACTGAGCTTCTGGTGACATCACCGGTGAAGATGGATTAGTTCGTAAGAGATCTATCTTAGGTTTGGAAGAGCTGGATGTTATGAATTCATTCTGAGAATATTGCTTTTGGGAGACTTCTGAATTGCTATAGTTCAAGAAGCACAAAATCACATATATTTGACCAAGAAATTGCAAGGCTTTGAAAAATATAAAAGGTTTGCATAATAAAACTAAAATATATTGTAAAAACTGGGGCTAGAGAGATGCATCAGTGGCTAAGAGAACTGGCTACTCTTGTAGAGAATCCAGGTTAAATTCCCAGACCTATGTAAAGGCTCACAAATATCTGTAACTCAGGGGATCTAATGCCTCTTCTGGCCCCTATGCATATAAGATGTGCCCATGGAACACAGTACACACACACACACATATGAGAAGTTCAGCCATTGTGAAGATGAGACTCAACCTACATCAAGATCCAGCCATATCACTCTTGGACATAAGCCCAAAGGATGTTTCTTTCTACCCAGAGGCATTTAGTACTCAGACATGTTCACTGCTGCTGAATTGATAAGAGTCAGAAATTGGAAACAAACGAGATGTCTCTTAACAGAAGAATGAATTAAAAAAAATGTGGTACATTTACACAAAGGATTAAAAAAATTTTTAATGAAATTTGCAGGTAAATGGATGGAACTAGGAAAACATCATCTTGAGTGAGGTCTCCTAGACTAAGAAAGACAAAATGTGATATTTATTCACTTATATGTGGATATTAGCTGTTTAAGTCAATGATAACCAAACAATAGTCCATAGAACCACAAAGATTAGTTATAGAGTAAGGGACATGAAGGGATGGGATAAATCTCACTAGGAAAGAGAAATAAAATAGAGAGCTATAGACAAATGGGGGTGCTGGGGTGGGAGGATCTATGTACATGGGGAGGGAAAGGGGAAGATAAAGGGAATATGAGGAGAGACAATTAAGGAAACCTGACACAGTAGGAACTTCCTAAAACATATACATATATCAAGGAAATCTAAATCAAATTGCCGAAGATCAGAGAAGGCAGCCCCATCTAGCCATCTTTTGTCTCCAAATGAAGCTTCCAGTGCTGGGATTGATTACATCTAATTGAGTTGTTGGCCCAAAGGTTCTCATGGGAGCCCCCAAACAATCCAGGCTGTTGTCAAGACTACAGATTGCTCTCCACAAACTGACAGCAAGGCCCCATTGCTGGATACAACATCTGCACAACTCATTGAACATAGACAAGTCAATATACTGCCTACATAGAACCTTCATCCCTATGTCCTAGCATCTTTGGCATAGGAAAGCGTTCAGCATGTTACCAAAAGAGAAAATTAAACACTTGACTGACAAGGGTATCCCTGCCTGCACAGTGTGCTAGTGCAGAGGTGGCATGAAGACTGTGGGCATAACCAACCAATATCTGATTTGACCTAAGGCCCACTCCATGAGATGCAGCCCGTACCTGACATTGTGCAAGTGACCAAGAACCTGAGAGTAGATAGCCCAGGGACCGAAGGCAAAACCAAATGTTCTTAAACTGTTCTTTAAATAAAAAGTAGCAATAATATGACTCCTAATGACATTCTGTAATACACATAGATCAATGCCTTGTTCTGCCATCATCATAGAAGCTTCCTCCTGCAGCACATGGGAACAAATATAAGACCCACGGCCAGACACTATGCAGAGAATGAAAACTTGGAGCATTAAACCATAAATGGAATGTCTCCATCAAATCCCTCCCTTCAGGGCTCAGGAAACCCTAGGTAAGAGGTAGCTAAAAGAAAGAGCCAGAGGTGATGGGGGATACCAAGAAAACAAGGTCCTCTAAATCAACATGATCAAAGCACATACTTTAACTTTATATACCTAATAATTTTATAGAATTAGGATTAAGATAGTCCATTCATATCCTGCCTATTTCATAAAGCTAAAATAAAATAAAAGATACTCGAGTTTATTTTAAGCATTAAACTTAATATTGTTACTTATATTTTGTATATTTTGTCCTCACATGAGCTCAGTATGCACATAATCTGAATTCACCACAGTTGTCAAATTAAAAAAGATTTAAATGTACTTACTTGAAGTAAAAAAATATGATGAGAGAGATGATCAGAGATGCAATAGATAATCCATGTCCAATTATAGTTAGGTAGAACAGATTCAGGGCTGTCTATAATCGTGTGATAAGAAAAAAATAGAATGAACCCTGTATCTAAAAAATCTATCTATAGATAGATAGATAGATAGATAGATAGATAGATAGATAGATAGATAGATAGATAGATAAAATTCATGTATATATTAGATAAAATTCAAATGAGTAGATTCTACTTTAAAAACACATGTAGATAGATTTACAAACACTTGCTTGAAAACCAATAAATATTTGAAAAAATGTAAATGAAAAATATCTATACAAATTTGGCAAATGTTATTAAAAACTTATAAACCACGTATTCTTTTATTTAAGGAATCAGAAGTCACACTGAATCTTTAAGGTAATGCATTTATTGATCTAGTTTATATTGTATAGCATTACATATTTAAAATCCAATAATACTCAATGGTTTAGTTTACTCAAAATTAAATACCTGATAAGGCTTTCTTTATCTATTGAGGTTTTCTATTTCTTTTCACAAATCTGAGGCTCAGAGACAGATCTTAATATGGAAACTTAAAGGGTCCTTTGATCTATATAATGTATTTTAACATTCTCTTAGTTTTTCCTTTCTTTCTTTTTCTATTTTCCTTTAACATATCGTTTATAGAGATTTTGTTTATTTGGTTGCTTGCTTGCTTGCTTGCTTGCTTGCTTGCTTGCTTGCTTGCTTGCTTGCTTCTTTGCTTGCCTGCGTGGTTGGTTAGTTTGGGTTTGGGTTTGGGTTTGGGCTTGGGTTTAGGTTTGGGTTGGTAACTTAAACACATCTAAATAGGCAGAGCACACATGATATATAACACAGTGATAGCTTGGGGTTTGAGTGATTGCACTATCCTGACCGCTGGAAGAAAGTGTAGTTATCTTGTTTAGCACAAGAGGGTTTTCTTATCCATGGCCATGGGGCAGATAAAGTGCCAAACAGGAAGCACTTGTCACTGTTCACACTTTCAATCATGCACACACACAACTGAAGATACATAAAACTATCGCAATCAAGCTTTCCTCTGTGACTTTGTCCTTAACCTTGGCTTTAAAGTTTCAACCCAGGAACAAGAGTGATAGTGTCCTGCACAGCCAGTTAGACTGAGGAGCAGGCGGAGGTTTAAATCCCTCTGACCATATCCTGTTTGCCTAAGAACAATTTTTGAGGTAATTCTACAATTTCACTAAAAATAAAAGTTTTCCCTTATATTACACTTTTAAGTTATATTTTCTTTGGAAAATCAGAATCCACCCTGATTCCGAGGCACTGACTTGTAAATACACAGTTATCTAACAGGGTTACTTCCCTAGTGTAATGACAGAATTAATAGCAGCTTTTCCACAGATTCTTTTTCATTGTTCTTCTCGAATGATATTAGGAAACAGTTTTACTGTGGAATGGAACACTGACTTCTTTCTAGTACTGTATTGCTCTAATTTTAAAATGTAAGTCCAATTTCAACTGGTTACATACCTTCACTTTCTCATGTGTGCTGTTATTACACAGGGTGTAGTTGGTCCATGTTCTATTACTATCCGGATGCCGAAACCAGTGTCCATCTTGGTCACAGATCTTTGTAACCTTCTCTTTAATAATAAAAAGAAAAAAAGAAAAAGAATCAAATAAACTTATAGTTTCTGTTCAATTTTTCCCCCCTTTGGTTAAATGAATTCGGAAATAGAGAGTTAAAACTAAGATAGTTATATACTGCAAATCTTTCGAGGCTACTTTTGTGACAAGTTCCAAATGCATTTAATGACATGTCTTTAATATTTAATAACTTATAAATATTAAATAACAATGTTCTACTCTACAGATTTCAGTAAGTTCTGTAATTAAATTCCGCTCTCTACCTGAAGGATCGAAATCCTGAAAGTAGTCGGGACAGTACTGCATTGATTCCGTCCCTGCTGCAACGTCATTCCAGCATAGCCACCCGTCCCAGGTCCTATTGCAGTAAAGGCCTGAGAGGGGAAATAAAAGGGAAGGGTCAGCAAGTCTCTGTGGCTACTCATGAGTCAACTCTAAAGGAAGGCTTCTCAGTGCCTTGGTGGAAAGAAGTCTCCTGGAAATGAAGGTGTGTAAAAGCCACAGCTGCTTGACTTTTGTCACTAAGTAATCACTACAACTATTAAGAATTGTTACCGATGATATTCAAACCAAACTTAGAGATGACTCTGCATAAATATTAGATCAGTTTAATTTCTTCAAGGCAATTGTTCAATAAATCAGGCTACCCTTGATGATTGTATTTAACCATGAAGCAGTGGTTAATTAGTGTCCCTGTATTAATTTTTTAAAGCAAAAAGTAAAGCATATTTTATTTAGAAACTATATTCTCTCTCTCTCTCTCTCTCTCTCTCTCTCTCTCTCTCTCTCTCTCTCTCTTTCTCAATACATGGTTTCTTTGTGTAGTCCTGGGCTGTCTTGGAATTTGCTCTATAGAGCAGGCTAGCCTTAAACTCACAGAGGTCAACCTGCCTTTGCCTCCCAAGTTCTCGGACTAAAAGTGTTCACCACCACAGCAGGCCAGAAACTATATTTTTAAGGGAAATATTTGAGCATTTTCTGAAACAAATACCTTCTAGTCAATATTTCTATTTTAACATTTGAACATAATCACTCTTTGTTCTCATCAATGTAAGGATAAAGAAGCTTTTGTAATATTATATATATATATTACATATTATAATATATGCATAACAAAATATATGTATATTAAAATAACATCAATGTTCTAAAAATATCTAATCAAAAATTATAACAATCTCTAAGTCATCAAAATTAAGTAGAACATTGACTGCTGCATGAAATATTTGTTAATAATCATGTATCTGTGCAACAATCTTGTGACCATTTTAGCCCCAATAGAGCCATAATAATTCTGGTATCCGAAAACTCTAAATAATTACAAACCTTTAAAAAGCAACTAAGACAACCACAGCTTTCTTTCCTGTCATCTTAAATAAATTTAAAATGTTTCCCATCATACATGGCTGGTAAAATAATTGTGATCTATAGAACATTTGTATTGCTTTAGAAATCATATTATTCATGTCCAAGTTGCCATTAGAAAAGTCTGTGTGTGGAACACTTGAACATGGGTAGCGTGATGCGTCACAATGTCTATTTTTTAATTGGGTTCTGTGGTTTCAGAGTGAGATAGCTATCTTTAAGATGGATTTCAGACACACAAAGTATTTTTGAAAGGTAATTTAGTCTCAAGTATTTTTTTAAAAATTGCAAAATGCGTTGTAAAGTTCTGAGATAAAATAAACAGTGATCCTGAATTTTTACCACAGAATTGTTTTATTGTGAAAATATTTTCCTATTGCTCCACATTATTTTTTAGAACTTAAGCCTTTATCTAGATCATTTGCAAAAAGTTAGTTCACTAGTTTTAAAACAATAATATCAAATAAAATGATGCCAGTTAACATAGAATTGGTATGCAGTCACTTTCAAGTTTTATTAAGCAAAGTATTTTATAAAAGATAAATTTATAAGTTACATGAATTGATGGTCAATAGTTATTGACTTGTCTTATTTTAATATTAATATCTGTTAGTATTTTGAATATTTTTACCCCTTCTAAAGGATCATTCTGAAAACTTCAGTGGATGAAGTATTTTGTTAGATTTTACTAAAAAGAATAAGTTGGGCTGGGCAGTGGTGGCGCACGCCTTTAATCCCAGCACTTGGGAGGCAGAGGCAGGTGGATTTCTGAGTTTGAGGCCAGCCTGTTCTACAGAGTGAGTTCCAAGACAGCCAGGGATACGCAGAGAAACCCTGTCTCGAAAAACCAAAACCAAAACAAACAAAAACAAAAAAAAGAATAAGTTGGATCATGTCGTAAAACACTTCACAAATGCATAATAAAATCTGTACCCAAACCAGAAAACAAGCAACTAATTAATTTTTATTAGTAGATGTAAGAACCTGCATAGATAGTTTTCTTTTAATTACATGTTAGGTACATCTAGTGTTAGTTGCAGCTACCTTCTGCTTGTTGAATGGGATCCTGCATAATCTTCTGGTAACATTCATATTGAGCCGTCATGATCTTGTTTCTAGTGACCCCCAAGTCTGTTTGGTTCACGCCTTCTTCCGACTCTGCTGAGACGAGAGCCTGAGGAAATAAAACAACAATGGCTTTAGAACGGTGGAAAGGTTAGATTTCTTGCTGGTGGAAAACAGCAAGAGCAGTGGTGCGTGGATACAAAATGACTCTCATAAGGAAACCCCCCAATGCGTAGTGTCTGCCAGTTTTCATAGTCTAAACTCTTTATTGTGTCCGGTTTCAAACAGCCTTCAGGGTGCCGCAGATGTCAGCACTGAGAGGCTCGGTTGGCTTTCAAAGCCTGTGGTACTTGGCTGACAAGAACACAGCCTAAACATTGTTCGAAAATGCAAACAGTTATATCTATATCCCTTGGTGGTTTACCTGCTCTTTCAATGTCAATAAACTATGCACCACTACTTCCAGCAGAAAATGACATCCAGATACCAGGGAGTACTGGCCTGGAAAATAATCAAACTTTGTACATTTGTAATATCAAAATCATAATTTTGCCACCTCACTGGGTGGCATCACATTGCCTGATTAGCAATAATGCAGACTTATTTCCTGGCAGGCTTGAATTTCCTGAGAGACTTAGAAAGCAGTCACCCTGTGAAGTAATAAATGAAATTCTAGAACATCAAAATTATTTTTAAGTCATTTGAATTTATTCTTTAATGTTGTGGGTTGAACCTAGTGCCTCATGTAGGCTAAGCAAACATTTTGCCTATCCCAGAACAATATTAGAAAAAATAAATACACATAAAACCATTTTTTCTGAGAAAGTTTTGATAGAAACTAAGCAAAGTAATAAAATTCCAAATATATTTACACACTGTCCATGAATGGATTCAAGGGAAGGGGTCACGGCTCCTTATATTACACTGCGCTATATTAACTGGTAAACTGCTACAGTATTGTCTGCAGAGAACTCATGGTGACCCATGTATCTTGCTGGCACACTTGACAGGGGCTGTTAGCTGAGGAAACAGTTCTGTCTTTTGAAGCCTAGTCAGTTACCCAAGATAACATCTTCTCTGTGCAGACATTGGACCAGCTTCTAGACTCAAAGGTGTGTTCCAGTGTGTATACTCATAGAAATATGATGTTGGGTTTTTTTTTCCTCATTTAAGTTTTCAGTACTTTTAAAATTTCCTTTGTTTGAATCCTTCTGAGGGTTTTGCTTGGAAACACCATAGGAAAGTTAGTTGCTGGCACAGAATTAGATGATACTATGTCTCTGGGTTTCTTGTATGTATAAAGAGAAGAGTAACATTGATTGCTTTAATTCAATGCAGAGAAAAAGATGAAGAGAAACAAAACTACAAATTAGAAGTAACTATGAAGAATGTAGCTCTTTGGGCTTTGTTAATCCTCTGGCTTCACCTCTGGCTTCACATCTCTGGCACATGCATGTAGAGATGCACATGGATGCATGCACACATATGGAGACATATTTGCCCCAAGTTTAGCATCAAGATCTATTTGAACAAGTGGTTTATTAATGAATGAGTAAACTTATATAAAACGCAGTATGTCTCCTAGTTATTTTCAATCAATAAATGCCAATCAATCGGTAGACCAAAATAAAAATTTTAAAGACTAGAATATGATTTTTTTCAAAGATAATTCTGAATCTATGTGTCTCTGTAAACATATTTTATGTGCTCTGTATATTTGTACTACTATAAAGTGTCATTCCAGTATTTTTCCATCTTTATCACTTTTGAGTTTTTCATGTTTGAATCCACTGATATCCCAATCTCCTTCCAAGGACCCAACAAACCATATTGGTTAAAAAATTCAAAGTATAAAAAAAATACTAAAAGGAAGTGGATTATTGCCGTGTTAATTAGATATAAAAATGAAATCAACTTACTCATCTAACAACTACTTTAGCTTGTCCTTATAAACTTTTACCAATAAGATGCATGTTGTAAGTAAATCATAGTCATAACTAATGAATAAATATGCAGAGTGAGTACTTACCATATTAAGAGGCAAGAGAAACAGAAAACATAGAATATGCTTTCTATCCATTATTAGAGTCCAAATGAAATGTGCTGTATGTTCAAGCTATAATAAAAAAATGAAAGAAATAAAGTTCAATACTCATGAAACTAACATATGCTTCAAAAAATATCTGTTATAATTCTACACTAATTCTAAAACAGATTTTGAATCACCTAGGAGACACATCTGTGAGGAATTATGCATAGTAAGTTAGTCTCTGGGCATGACCACGAGGGATCTTCTTACTGGGTTAGTTGATATGGGAAGACCTTCACTACTGTGGACAGCAGCGTTCTGTGGCCTGGGATCATGAACTCATTAAAGAAGGAAAAGTGAACAGAATGGGAGCAGCTATTGCAGCCTGCTTCCTGTAGACCCAGAGTGACCACGTGGTCCAAGTCTGTACTGTGCTTGCTTGCTTTGACGACCTGGCCTAAACCTTTAAACTGGGAGCAAAGGTAGATCCTCTTTACGGTTGTTTCCTCATAGGTATTTTGTTAAAACGATGAGAAAAGCAATTAATACAGAAATTAATCAGAAAATAATAAGATTCTCAAAGTCTTCTACATTGTTGAAATAGGGCTCTGGGGTTGAACAGTAACATGCATATGTTAATCTAATATTATCACATTCTAAGCTGGTAAACAACAACAACAAAAAAATGGCCTCTCAAACACCATCTGCAGCTGAAAACTGCAGTGAAACTGACATCCCTAAACCTTATTTCCTAACACACTAGTTTTCTTGTGGTTGTCATGATATAGCCACTGAACATAATACACATTTAAATTGATATGTAGCAATGACTTTTTAAAGGAAACCAAAAATACTCTTCAGTAGATATTTACCACTGAACAATGAACTTGGATTGACTTCTGTCAGAAAACGAAGCATAGCTATTTTCAGAATAAAATTAGGAAGCCCCTTTCCACACGACCCCAGGCCTTCTGCTTTTTTGTGAAGTGTATTGAGAGCACACCATCACTCTTACGATTGAAATATGCTCCACTGGTTGCCAGCTGTGACTCACCCGGGTAGCTGCTGCAGTTGTTCTTGTCAATCATAAGCAATCTTCTGATTTCTCCTCTATCAATATTGTTTCTCTTCTATCAATAAGCAACCTGTGACCTTGGATTTGTTTGTTAAGATCTTAAGAAAAGTATACCTGAAAATCAGGAAGGATGCTATTAATCTTACATCTTAAAACATAGTGCTAGATTGAAAAATGTGAAGCAAATTTTCTGCAGTTTAGTAATTAACAAATTGATTATTTTCCCTGGGACTAAACCACCAACCAAAGAAAAGATATGATGGGACTCATGGCTCCAGCTGCATATGTAGAAGAGGATGATCTAGTCGGTCATCAATGGGAGGAGAGACCCTTGGTCCTGTGAAGGTTCTATGCCCCAGTCTAGGAGAATGTCAGGGCCAGGAAGCAGAAATGGGTAGATTGTTAAGCAGGGGGAGGGGAGAAGGGGTAGGGGTATGGGCTTTTTGGAGGAAAAATCAGGAAAGGGGATAACATTTGAAATGTAAATAAAGAAAATATCTAATAATAAAAATTAAAATGAATAAAAAACATTTTAATGATATTTTAGTTGTTAGTTAGATTTCACCCATGGAAAATCTAATTTCCAAATACTTACATGCACAATTGTCTCCAGACTCAAATCACATTTTCTCCTGAATATTGTCTTCAAGAATTTCTTAATTACAAGGGTCATGACCTAAAATATGGATAGATTTTAAATAATTTAATATGATGTTAACAAGACATAATTATTTCCATAGGAAACTGAAATTTTCTAAGCAATACCTCTACTAAAATTAGACATTCTTGACTTATTCTAATTTTTAATGAACTACAGAAATGATACTGAGAAACATAATCTTTAACCTGTCTTTTAGACTCCCCCCCGCCCGAAACCAGGAAGGATACACATGCTTATTTTATCTATCCCTGTATTTTATTTTTTAAAATATTGATATTTGTAAAATAATTTAGTATACATGACACTTAAATATACAGTAGATTTTTGTAGTCCTGTTCAATTAGTCGCCTCAGTATGCCAAGTAGCAGTTACTTTATTTCTTTTTGTAAGAAAAAAAAATTTATCAAGTATCATTGATTTTCATAATAATGGAACCACCTGCATAAATCAAATAGTACTTGGTTATGTGATAAATCTATCCAGAAGTCAGAACTATTCAAGGAAGAAGAAACACAACTCACAGATTTATGACTTAGCGTTGGACTAAAAAGTCTGGTTACTGATGGGATATTTTCTTCAGTCAATACATTGCTTATTCGTTGAGTAGATGCTATTTTTCTTTTATTTTTCCATTAATTAATTAATTAATTAATTAACTTTATGTCCTGATGAGAACTTCAGTTTCCTCCTCTCCTTGCAGTCCCGCACTCTCACCCCCACCTTCTATACCCTGCTCCCTTTCTCCACAGAGAGGAGACCTCCCATGGATATCAACCTGCCTTGGTATATCAAATCTACCTGACTTTTCCCTTCTTAGTGAGAGTGAAGCGTCTTCCCTTGGGCCCTACCTGCGACTGAGCTTCTTTGGCTCTGTGGATTGGAGCATGGCTATCCTGAACTTTATGACTAATATCTACTTTTAAATGAGTATATACCTTGTTTGTCTTTCTGGGTCTGAGTTCCACACTCAGGATGATCTTTTCTAGTTCCATCCATTTGCCTGTGGATTTCATGATGTCAATGTTTTTAATAACTGAGTAGTATTCCATTGTGCAATTGGACCATTTCTTTGTTTATAATGTTTGAATATGTCAGTCACTACATGAAACTTTTCAATATAAATTATAGATTATAGATTATAGAAAAACACAGTTGGCCTAGAATTTTCATATTTCCTATGAGTAAGTAATTTTCAAAGTAGTTATGTTTTCAAGGAAAATATTTCAAGGCCTAGTGATGTATGCCTTTAATCCCAGGATTCTGGAGCAGAGGCAGGCAGATTTCTCTGAGCTCAAGGCCAAACGTGGTAACACTGGGAGTTTGAAGCCAAACAGGGCAGTACAGTGAGACCCTGTCTCAAAAGAACATAATCAAAACATCTGCCTTGAACATGAATTTATGTGTATTTAAGGTTTATTAATATATTTTCTTTAGGTATTTATGACTTGAGTAGATTTTTTTCTGTATTTCTTAATATCTTTGTGTGGTTTTTATAAGTGCTTTCAATCATTCTGCTGCAAAGTAATGGGTGTGGGTTTCTAATCTTGTCAATGAAGCTTCAAATATAATTCAGAATTAATAAAAAACTAAAATAACAGAAGAAAGCAGTTTTCTGGGGTGAGAGAGATACATACATACATACATACATTGCATTAAAGGAAGACAAAGGTGCATGTAGGCTTTTCAAAGCTCTTCTTATTATGGCAATGATAACTTATTAGGATGTTGGTTAAGGAAGGTCAATTACAGCAGTGTACTATCCATCACAAGGTAACATGTTTCATCTGGAGCTAGGGACAGTACAGAGAACTCCAGGTTTCCTGGAATTGTTCGTGAGTTAATGATTCACTGGAGCCCTGGCAGTTTGACCTATGACCCACTTCCAGTCTTACTGTATTGCAGTTATTACCTGACATAAAAGCAAGATGTCAATATTTATGTGTTAGTTTAATAGGAACTGAATTTTATAGATACTGTAGCTCTATACTTGGATGAATATATCTTACTTTTATCTCATTAGTTCAACCCATGTCACATTACTAATAATGATTAATTTTGCATCATTTTCTCACTCAAACTATGGAAAGACAATTCATTGTTCTGATTGATGTTTAAATTGTAAGTAAAATTACAAGTAAATAAATTATAAGTAAAAATTATATTTTTTGCAAGCCTCTATTTTTGGTGGTTACATAGTAGCATCTGAAGTAATTAAGTATTAAAGAATCTTTTTTCTAGAAAAAAAATAATAAAAGGCCAAAAACATGGCTGAGAAGGTAAATGTGCTTCCCACCAAGCCAAATGACCTGATGACCCACAGAGAAAATACAAGAATAAACCACTGCTAATCATCCTCCATTGTCCATCCATACGCCATACACATGCCTCCCCCACCACAGAAACACACATACAAATTAATAAGTGAATATGAAACACTAAATAAAAGCTAAATGCATGAGCTATTTTCTATGACTGACTACTCTTCATGAAAATATTAGCTCACAATTTTTACTATTAATTCTATTTTGCCTTTTAGTATTGAGTCCAGATGTAGCAAATTTCTTTGGAACCATAAACGTGTTTGTTCTCAGACTACTTTTTATTCATCTAGGAAATTGGAACATTGAATAATATAACTGAATTATTTTATTTATATAAATTTAAAATACTAGACTTGCAAAAAATCCACTGAGATAAAAGTTTAATCTTTTTTTTCAGCAATCTGTTGTAGTGTAAGTCTTACTGTAAGTCTTCTATTTTCCTTTTTTGCTGATATAGATCTTCAAAGACAGAAACCACATCTGACTCACTGGTGCACTTTCCTGACTGGAAGCTCATAAATGTTTTCTGAATAAATAAATAAATTAATTAATTAACTAACTAACCAACAAAATATTTTAGAAAAGCAAAGTTATTCTCAAGAATTTTTACCTTAAATAGCAGTTATATTTCTTATTTTAGAAAGCTTTTTATTGAGAGGCTATTCCAATGGTCCTCAACCTGTACATATCTGATATGTGGCCTGATCACATATCTTGCATATCACGTGTTTATATTATGATTCACAACAGTAGCACAATTACAATTATGAAGTAATTTTATAGTAAATTACTATAAAAGTAATGAAATAATTTTATGGTAAAGGTTGGGGGGTCACCAAAACATGAGGAACTGTATTAAAGGGTTGGAGCATTAGGAAGGTTGAGAACCACTCATCTATATTGACAATGAAATTCTGATGTTAAAATGCAATGCTCATATGTGCACCTCTACTTTTCTACAAAATAAGATCATCAAAGTGATTTAGTCTTCAAAACTGCAGGTGCCAGGGGGTCGAACAAGCAATAGTTTGGACTGTATCTAGATTAAGCAAATTTAAAACACTGGGAGCTATGTTTAAAAGATCACCAGTTCCAGCACTCGGGAGGCAGAGGCAGGTAGATTTCTGAGTTCAAGGCCAGCCTGGTCTACAGAGTGATTTCCAGGACAGGACAGCCAGGGCTACACAGAAAAAAAACCTGTCTCGAAAAGCCAAAAAAAAAAAAAAAAAGTCACAAGTTCATAGTCATCTACCTGTATATAAAAATATATATGAATCGGAATATAAATAAACATTATTCTGTTTGGAAAAGAGACTAGTTTAACAAAACAGTGCTTTGATGGTTTCCACACATGGTGAGATTAAATTTCCTTCATTATGTCCTGGGGCTAAACCCTTCAAGGCAAAGTGCTTCAAAATCATGTTTGGAGATTCCCCAAATACAACATTCTACCCGACACTGCTCTTATTTTTGTTGTTATCTCCTAGATTTCAGACTCGGAGCTCTAAAAAGGCATCTTAGTGAGATTTATCTGAGCAGTTGCCAAGTCATCTTTGGCCACAATAACCAAAGAAATAGTCTCACTGCGAATAGCTCCACTTTGTAGCTTTCCCTCATCACGCCGTCCCTCGGTGATCTGGAAAGCATGCCCCTACAGATAAGGCTGTGCTTTCCACTTGAGTGCCTCATTCGGTAGAGCAGCCAGATCACCCCATCTCTGTACAGATTACAGCAGCGAGTTTGTGTGATAATCATCCATCACTTTGTGGACACTTGTTCTCTCCACAAGACAACCATATCCAGTCTATGGCGTGATTCAATTCATGGCTGTCACCGGCTCTTACAAGCGCTTATCTAAGTTTCCCTGACAATGGTCACAAGAAATGACTGGAGCAATGAAGGAATCGCCTCTTTTGCCCTGGATCTTTTAGGTTAGTCATAGATGGACCATGGGCCGGTACCTAGATAGCACCATGGCAAACATAACTGAAAGTCAACCTAGATTGTGTCTCATATTGGTAGATGCAGTTGTTAAGATGATTCCAGGGGAAGTACATCTACTTATATCCCCTCCCCTTTTTTTTGATAGCTCATAGCCTTGATGTTTTATTTTTTTTCCAACTTTTATTAGATATTTTCTTCATTTACATTTCAAGTGTTATCCAGAAAGTTCCCTATACCCTCCCCCCTCCCGGCCCTGATCCCCTACCCACCCACTCCCACATCTTGGCCCTGGCGTTCCCCTATACTGGGGCATATAAAGTCTGCATGACCAAGGGGCCTCTTTTCCCAATGATGGCCAACTAGGCCATCCTCTTCTATATATGCAGCTAGAGACATGAGCTCAGGGGGTACTAGTTTCTTCGCACTCTTCTTCTGACTAACTCATCCTGCATGTGTTTGTTTACCTCTAACCTATTTAAATGCATGTTTTTATTAAAATGCATTCCATATTAATCAACTAGCACTCTTAAGCAAGTGACCTCTCAGATCTTAATTTACTGACAACTGAATGAGCCATTGTGAAACACAGTAAGTAGTTTTCTTTCAAATTTGGGGACAAAGGAAGTCAATGAAGGGGGTTCAACGTAAGCAGTGAAGTCACTACTTGAGTAGAGTCCCCAAGTGCCCTGTGGTTTGTTTGAAAGACATTTGGCAGGTTTGAAGACGCTACCATTTTCTCTCAACTGAGTCTGTAATCACATGGCACTGGGAGGACTCCCGTGAGTCTGCAATCACATGGCTCTGGGAGGACTCCCGTGAGTCTGTAATCACATGGCACTGGGAGGACTCTCGTGAGTCTGTAATCACATGGCACTGGGAGGACTCCCGTGAGTCTGTAATCACATGGCACTGGGAGGACTCCCGTGAGTCTGTAATCACATGGCACTGGGAGGACTCCCGTGAGTCTGTAATCACATGGCACTGGGAGGATTCCCGTGAGTCTGTAATCACATGGCACTGGGAGGACTCCCGCACATCTTCCGCTTTGGGCTTACAGTCTCAAGGATTGTTTATGAACGATTCCTTTTCCCTTCTCAAAGTAAAAGAGGCTGGAAAATTTGGTTCTTTCAAAGCAGTTTTCCTTAAGTACAAGTAGAACAATACAATCCTGTTTCTAAATACTCTCCTCACGTGCGTCGCCAACCATCAGATTTTCAATTTATTTCACCACAGAAAGGACTTTGAGAAACAAAAAGTGTCTTCAAATGCAAATATATTTTAAAACCCAGATGTCTAGGGTTGGAGAGATTAGGTAAGTAATAGAGAACGTGCAAGACAAGCTTGTGCAAGACACTAGATTTGACTCTCAGTGCTAAATAAAAAAATAAATAAATAAAAACAGAAGTTACTTAAAGCACAGCTGGCTAGCAAGTCACTACATTCTATAATGTACCTTTCTGATTTTAATTTTCAAACATGCCATGTGTTCACTTATGAAGTAACCTTTTCTGTCTCTATAAAGTTCATGAATTTTGAAAAGGATCCTGCCCTTAGCCATATATATATATATATATATATATATATATATATATATATATATATATATATATACACATACATATATATACACATATACATATATACATATTAATCAATATGATTTTTCAGAACACTAAAATGCAAATGTTTGCATGCTACCTAAAAGCTTGCTTATTTTTTCACATATATTGCTTACTCTTATTCACATATATTGCCTAATCCTAATATTGAAAGAGTATGTTCACTCTAAGAAAAAGAAATAGCCTCCAACTTCTATTCCTCTGCTTCTTAAATATCCTGAGTTATTTTAGGCACAAAGCCATATTCTTTTTTCTTTGTTTATTTATCCAGTCACTACAGAGCTGGCCAACAGAAGCTTCATTTCCCACACATATCTTGATGCTCTAATATCCTAAACTGAGGCTTTGCAAAGATCATTTATGCCTTAACTAGCACGTGCATTCCCTTCTTGTCGTACATCAGACAAGCCATTTCTACTCTGTCAACACAAAAGATAAACTTTCTCCTCCATCCTTCCTACAGGTTAGAATTCCTTTCTCACAGTCTTAAAAAAAATCCATTATAGGGGGGAAATGTTAACGTACATGTCTCAAAATACGGATTTTTTTCTTTTACCATCATTACTTTTTTGACAAAACTTAAATCTTTACAGTAAAATTATTATTACAATTTACCAATTTGATTCACATACAATGTAGTCATTGATAGAGATCTGATAGTCTCAGGTTTTAATGCACAGCTGAACCTGGCCCAAGATAGCCTATGCGGTGTAAAGACAAATCCAATAGAAAAGTTAGTGGGATCTCAAAGGATTGCACCAAAGACTTTAACAGCCTATTGTCATTCCTCGTGATTACCCTCCAGATACGATGGTAAGACCCTGCTGATGACGATCACACATGCCTGAGTGACAGAACACAGAGAAATAAACCTGATGCTGACTTCATGCCAACACTCTAGCTTTCTTAGCTCTGGGAATCACAGCAGCATAAGAGAAAGGAAATTATCAACCTTACCAGCTGTGAATCCTGTGAGCTACAAGAATGACTGTCCTGGCAAAGAATGCCCACTGGTACAGTAGTGGCAAACTCATGCCTGGTACTAAACTGGGTCAAAATGTCATGACTATCTAGAAAATAATATTATTATTAGGCTAAATGGACACAGTAATAAACTGTAACCCTCCCCCAAGTTCTTATCTTTATAACCATATATTAATGTATCTCTCAGTCCTCAGCAGGAGAACTCTTTTTGCAATGAATGACAATTATTTATGCAGACTCACAATTAGTTAACAAGCAGAGAATGAGAGACTGGAAAACTCAACTTTGAATGGAGTATTTATATCTCAACCCTACCATTAAAAGGGCTTTGCAAGAGATAGCAGGCAGGAAAACTGTAAGAGCCAGAAAAGATGAATGACTATCAGCAAACAAGACAGATCACCATATGAACTGATTGTGACAGCATGGAGAAGACCTGCACACACTGAAGCTAACAGAATCCCAGAAAGGAATGGGGGGAGTCGACCAAGAAGTGTCACCACTGTCTCAGGAGCTCTTGGCAACTGACAGCATCTGGAAGAAGAAAGAGTTTCTTTATAGGTGTGACCCCCCTGTGTGGTTGACCTCACTCTGAGGGTTGACCCCATACTGAAGAGTGTTTGAGAAACACCAAGTGGACTCAATAGAGAGACAGAGAAGGTGGGAGAAAGGGGAAGGAAAGGGAGAGGTTACAAATACAGGGAGAGAAACAAGGAGAAAGAAATTGAATGGGCAAGGAGATGGGGTGGATCTGAAAGGAGATTGAAGAAGAAAGATGAATGTGATCCAAATGTATTGTATTGATGAAATAATTCATAATACTATTTTCAAAAGGAACACTTGCTGTTCTTGCAGAGCTCCTAGGTTTGCTTTCTTCACCCATATCAGACAGCTCACAAATACCTGTTACTCCAGTTCCAGGATATCTAATGCCCTCTAGCTTCCTTAGGTACCTGTATGCATGTGAGAATCATAAACTCACACAGACCGACAGACAGACAGACAGACAGACAGACAGACAGACAGACAGACAGACAAAGTTAAACAAATAAATCATTTTAAAAAGATTGTATATCCCTAAAATCTTAAAACAAATCTCCTGACAATGATTTTCTGTCTGTTTTTAATTCTTAGAAATATTCTCCTTGGGTCTCCAATCGCTAATAGTTCAAGACTCTTAAGTTTGAATCTGACAATCAAAATGGAACATTGGGCTGGATAAGAGTAAGCCTATATAAACAGAAGTTCTAGCAATTTTTTTATATCCAGTATATGGAAATTATATATATATATATATATATATATATATATACTTTAGTAGCAATATATACAATATATATTACTATAGTAATTTATGTAGTATAATATATATAAATATGCTATATTACTATAGTAATTTATGTAGTATAATATATATAAATATGCATATGTGATTCTACTGAGTTTAGAGTGATATATACATGACTTTAAAAAGAAGGTGGATATGGAGCCTCCTAATTTAACTCTAAGGTGCACTGGGATAGCCTTGAATGACACTGTGTTCGAACACAAGCCAAAGAACCTCAGTGGCTGACTTGCTTATCTAATGAGCATTCCAGGCTGAACAGCTGAATAGCTGTTAGAGAGATTCATTTGTGATTGGGTTTGGGATTTCATTTTACACTCTGGAGTATTTACTCATGGGAATAATCTTTCCATTGTGGGCATAATTAGCCATTTTCCGGTAATTTTAGCCACACTCTTTTTATTTGAAAAGGCAGGTGGCCAATATCAACCTGATTAGTAAAAGGTGGGAGGGAGCTTTTTAAAAAAATTGTAGCTTTGTGCTTGATGGAACGCTCTCCACATCTGATGTGGAAAGAATTAATTGAAGTAAGATGTGACTGAACTCTGGTCAGGCAAGCAAAACCTCTGATTTTAGGCTGTGCGAGGCATAGTTATATAGTCAGAGCTACACAGTCAGAATCCTTCCGTCTAGTGATTCTCGGAATAGCACATCTTTCAACTGGAGCTACACAACAAGCAGGGCATGGTTTCAGAATATTCTCATGCACTCCTTTACCACATGTAAAGTACAGAGCAGAGGAAAGACAGTCAGATAAGCACTACGCACTGTAGAGAAGTCTACGACATTATCAGAAACCTTGAATCTGGCACATTTAATGTCAGTTACAATTCTAAAATTCCTCATCAATATAAATACAAAATTGAATTTTAAGTTTTGTTATTTTGTTTTCTAAACAGTTTTGAGGAATGCTATTAAAGTAGAAAGTTCACAGATTTTAGAACAAGAAAGCTCACTTTTCACTCTGGTTGACTAGTACGAAATTTTTTTAAGATGAGGTGACTATATTTCTTTCCACTGTACAATCTAGATATAAAAGGATTTTTTAAGCACAGTAAAAGATTATCATTCCTTGCCTAGTATATTCTGTACCCTGGTAATAATTCTTAGCTAACACCTTTAAATCCTATGGATCTATCAAGTGATTGTTAAGGGGTAGTATATGTTCTCAGATGATCAATACTTAAAGTGTGTCTGTGGAATATGTTAATATCCAACACAAAGAGTAAACCTTACTCTCTGAAGAAAGTATTTAAGGCCATTTTGTCATTATGATTTAGGAAATACTTTTTTAGACATGACATCAATAGGGCAGGTCACAATGACAAAAAATAGATTGACTACCTCAAAATTATAGATGCTTGTGTACAAATGGCGCCGTTGTGGAAGCAAGGTTCTAAGGGCATCTCAGTGGTAGAAGAGTGAGCCAGAATGTGCAAGCTCCTAGATTAAATGTACACACACACTCACTCACTCTCACACACATACACACTCATATACTCACACATTTACATCTATACACACTCATACACACATGCATACACACTCATACACACACATGCATACACACTCGTACACACACACACTCATACACTCATACACACACACTCACAAAGGAAATGAAAACGAAAAGGCAACCCAACACAGAGGGACAAATGTGCAAATCATGTGTGTGATAAGGGATATTTATCTTTAATACAAAAGAATTTTTACTACAGAATAATAATAATAATACCTCAATTTTTAAAGGCTAAGTGATCTGACAGATGACCAATAAGCGCTATGGTTGGAGGTCACCGCAACAGAAGGAACTGTATTAAAGGGTCACAGCGTTAGGAAGGTTGAGGAGCACTGGTAATGAATTCAAAGTCAGCAAGGATATATATGAGCAGAGGGTAAAAAGTCCAGCTCTCTAGGGATAAAGACCTAGAAACACAAGGGCAAGGATACAGGAGCGAGCCAGGCAATGTGACTGGAGATACAGAGCACTGTGAGGAACTTGGGATGCTCAGGGAACTCGCCAGCGGACACCTGGGTGTGAAGCTTTCTGTATCTGCTGCACTGCCTCTCACGACACCCTGGGAGCTGCTGTAATTTTGCACATCCCAAACACTACTTAATTTAATGATCAACTCCTGGGATTATGTCTGGGTTGTGATTTAAAAATAGACTTTCCAGTGTAAAAGAAGTCGGCAGGAAGGGGCTCCTTGCTGAATTAAGCTGTGCTTAAGTGAGAACCGCCACTGCGGAACAACACGTTCCCTGTGAAGATGGCAAACCCGTTTCAGTGGCTCTAACCTTTACGAGCTGCTATTATCAACCCAATTGTATGTTTTTTCCTGTTGCACAAACATGTTCCCAAAAGACTTTTAAAATAGCTTTCTTTCCTGCTAAAATGTTGGGCCAAGCACTTTTTCTGACTCGCAGCTCTAAGTGGACCAGGATGTGTTAAAGGAAAAAAAAAAAAAAAAAAAAAAAAAAAAAAAAACCTGCCCTGTCACGCTTGACAGGGTTTAATAGGCCTTAACATCATTGAAATGTTTCCTAACTTCACAGCCTCCCGCCCTTTCTGGGAATCTTCCCATAGTGTGTGTTCTACCCAAAACAAAAACTATCCGGAAGAAACAAACGCTGCACCTTCCCAACGCCCCCCCACAAGCCTCCTTTCAACCAAAGCATCTAGGGAAAAGTCTGCACACCCAAGCACGGTTTGCTCCAAGTGAAAAAAAAAATCAAAACAGAAAATACAACTTGTTTGTAAACACTTAAACATCCTAAGAAAGGAAGAAAAATGAGGTGCTATTTTTAGACCCCGCACCTTGAGGCCAAATGAGGATGCGCTCTTAAACCCAGGAAGTGAAGACCAGCCTGGAAAATACATCTTCAATAAAGAAATGGATGCAATTCTCCAGAACTGGTTTTAAGGTACTTGGTACTTCTGAATATATTTACTAAGTCTCTTTTTCACTTTATCTCCTTTTAAATATCTTTTGTTGTTTCTGAAAAGCAAGTAAACATAGCCACGAACAGAGTGAATCTGTCTCGGCTGTTTCGAAAGACTGCCGCGTAGATACATCTCTAACTACAATGCAGTGTTTTATCACCAGCTACGTGTCTGTCTTCCTTCCACACAGTTTCCTTGACAAAGGCCTTTCTAAACTACAAAACAATAGTAATCTCAAAAGGAAATAGATGAAAATAAGCAAAAGATAAACACTATCTAACCCATATTTTCGTGGTGGCCATGCCTGGGAAATTCTATGAGGCATTTTGGGGCAGGAGTCAAAATGATTATGTAGACAGTATGGCAATTTGGCATTTAAAAACCAATTAGAAGTAACAGTACAAGTGTTATGTTTGATGGGAGGGCTATCAGGCAAACACTAGAAGTGAACAAGAGGGCAGAGAGTACAGATTCCATGTAGAAGGCTTCTGGATACCTACAGGGACATTTGCTAGCGGGAGACTAAGGCGGTGTGATCTGTAGCATCTCTCAAGGCTTCTGCAGTTGTCAGACAGGAGGAGCAAGCACGTGCATCATGAGTACCTAGAGGAATCACAGGGGGCAACCTCCGTAGTCACCAGCTGAACACAGTCCCTGGGAACTGTTGCCTGGACAGCAACTGGTGGTCTCTCCCCAGAGCAGAACGGTATGTTCTGGCTCATTTGTAACTGGTCACAGTTACAAGACTTGCAATGTCGAGTCGAATTATGTATGAATATTTAACCGTACAAACTCTCTCGGCCTTTCGTAAAGTAAACGTTGTGGTTGTGGGCCCCTGAAGATAGTGGGATGTAAAGACATTCAAGAATAAATGGAGAGGAGAATTGTGTCGGAGTCATTTGTTTCTAATCAAATGACTTGGCTGGGTGTGCATGACGCAGCTGCTTTTCCTTTTTCTTTGTCTTTTTTTTTTTAATTAGATATTTTCTTTATTTACATTTCAAGTGTTATCCCCTTTCCTGGTTTCTCCTCTGAGAACCCCCTCCCCCTATCCTCTCCCCCCTCCCCCTGCTCACCAACCCACCCACTCCTGCTTCCTGACCCTGGCATTCCCCTATACTGGGGCGTAGAACCTTCACAGGACCAAGGGCCTCTCCTCCCATTGATGACATTGATGGCCATCCTCTGCTACATATGCAGCAGCTGCCCTTCACTTTGTCTGTGCCTTTAAAAAATGCATATTAGCCCTGTCCTTTAAGAGCAGTAATAAATAGTAATGACCAATTGTCTCTGTCACTTTCTCTCTCTCTCTCTCTCTCTCTCTCTCTCTGTCTCTCTCTCTCTCTCCCTCCCTCTCTCTCTCTCCCTCTCTCCCTCTCTCCCTCTCTTTCTCTGTCCTAGGAGGACAGTATTATTAAGGATGGGAAGCCTTTCACACTTTGTCACAACAGACTGAAAGTGGCCTTCTGAGTCTGCACTGTCAAGGCTTGTTTTTGTTAGCTTCATCCATTCCTGGATAAAGAGGAAAGACAGAAACAATGGAGGTGACAGATAATGTGGTCTGTAAATAATGGGAGGTTTTTAGCTCAAGAAATATCAGTGCAAAGAGATGCAAGGTAACTGGTTCAAAGGGAAGAAAAACCTGTACCACTTATGTTTAAAAGAATGTCTGTTGGGTTCCTTTGCAGCTGAGAACTAGGGAATAACTTAGACAGGCTGTTTTTATATTCTTTCCTGTACTATTTAAGACGTGCATGTGTCTGTACACAGGTGTATATGAGTGTGTGTGTGTGTGTGTGTGTGTGTGTGTGTGTGTGTGATTGTGTGCTTTCATCATTATAGGCATTCTAATGCTGCCTCTGTTCCTATTAAATGGTGCCAGGGGGTGGCTGTAAAGCAGATAAGACTTATCACCACTGTTTGTGGACTGTACTGTGAAAGCTTCATGTTAGACCCCATTAACATCCCATTTGGGGCAGAAGACCCTGATGAGAATAAAAGTATCATTTAATGTATCATCTGAGATGGCTTTTTAAGTTCTGGAATATCCCCAATAATTTCAAGGTGTATGTTGAATTAACTTGTGAAAATCATTTGTAGGAAAACACAATACGACAGAAAATAATCAGTTTATGCTTTAAACATGTTTTCTGTGGAATAGACTTCTTAAAAAAATAGTACCTCCTAAGACCAAAACGTTCTACTTTCCCTTAAAGGTCATTCCTTTACTTACTCAGTTCTCAAAACTTTGTCGTTCCCTATAACCCTTTGATTGGTAATAAGTAACAATTAAATAATTAAAAATGGATAACAAAAGTTTCATTTATAGTAGTACATAAGTAACCATAACTTTTCTATTGACAAACTAAAAGGATATAGCTTTCTGACTTTTGTGTATGTTTTCTGTGTGCATATTTGTGTTTATACATATACGTGACTTGCTAAGATGTTTCACCTTGTTAATTTGTAATTAAGAAAAAGCAATATACTTGCTAAAGAAAGTATTTTCTCATACCTTTGAAGAACATTAAAAACTTAGACAAAGTAAATCCTGGTAACCTGCTTGTTTTCTATTGAGAAACAGAAAGGGCTGGATCCAAATGGAGAGGGAGGGAGGGAGGGAGGAACTGGGAAGAGTAATCAGGATATATTATGTGAGAAAAAATTCTATTTTCAGTAAGAGAAATAAATAAATCACAACAATCAAGTGAGAAAAGTATGAGAAATTTCAATTGCCTATTTCTATTAACTCATCTGTAGCATACACTCAAAATCTTAAGCCTGTGCTTATTCTGACTTTCACATCATAGTAGAAGAACCTCAATTTTAAGATAAAAGAATGAGAAAAATAATTATTTGGCATAAAGTAAGTACTGAGATAAGGCTTGGTATAAACATGTGGAACTCTGGCATTACAGCTGTCTTTAGCAAAGACACACATCTAAGTAACAAGTTATGTGTAAAAAAAAAAAAATCAAAAACCATTAGAGTATGAAGAAACCCAGGTGCTAATTTTAACCAAACCCAGGGATTGCAGTGGAGACAGATGGCTTCTAGAACAGATGACAGATGTGGTCTGAAGGCACTTTGAGCATGGTACAAAAGATTTCCTGATTATCCTACCTTCATGTGCTCTCTTAATTCTGCTATTGGACATTTATGTATTTAGTCTATGAGCAGTACCATCTCTCATTTGATGGGCTCCATTTTTCTTCCTCTTTAATTCAGGATATGGTACCTGATTCTTAATGTTCACTGACTCTTTTTCAAGTCTATTGTCCCAAGTAAAATCTATTGATAATCACATTATTATAAACAAAGTATGTATATATGCAAATAAATTAAATATAAAAGTTTAAGCTAAAAACAGGGAGCCTACAGGAGACAAAAGATACAATTTAATACTTAACACAATTTTCTTGTTGGCAGATGTAAAAAAGTGATTTTTAGCTTTTGTTTTATAGGTAGCATGAGTTTTATCTTCCCGGGGCCTTAATAAATGTTCTGAAAGAGATTTGTTTTATATTTTAAAGATTACTTGGAGCATTATTGAAAAATAGAGACCAGCTATAAAACTCAAAGATGTTCAATGCAAGAATGATGCCAGTTTTACTGTTGTTACATTTTAGTGTTTGGGATTAAGTTCAGGGGTTCTTATGTGCTGGGGGAGTCCTCTACCGCTGAGCTACAGCCTCAGACCCAAACTGGATTTTCTACTATGTGTGCAGATTTTTTTTTCCTTATAAAAACTAAAGACAATCATGGCCACTCCTACTTGCTCTTCAGAGGTCTACAGGAGGCCTGCCTCAATTGAGGTAAGCCTGGGTGACACATTCACACACACACACACACACACACACACACTCACACACACACAAAATCCCCACTGAGCCCAGTTCTTACACTGAAGAACATGGGAAGTGAATATATCTTGAATTACATTCACCTTCTGTGTAGAGGGGAGGAAAAAACATTCCTGCTGCAACTGTTTTTTTGTTTGTTTGTTTTTGTTTTTTGTTTTTTGTTTTTTTGACTCTTGGGATAATCCAGATTTTTATTATTCTATTGATAGGCACATATAAATATGCATGGTGTAGAAAGCAACCCATAACCTTTTAGTAAAAGAAATGAAGTAATTTAATCACCATACAGTTGGAGGTAATTATATTCCTCTGATAACTAAAGACACCAAGATGAAGGAAAATAAGACAGTTTTTTTTCCTCTCATTGTTTTTGTCGAATTTCCTCTTCTCTGTAGTCTAGATAGTAATAAAAGCAGTTTTGTGGAAGTATTACATTTATTTGTTATAAAAAAAAAGTAGCAATCGTGTTTATGGGATTTATAAGTAAATGATTTCAGAGCACAGAAATGCCAGCAAGTGTTCTTGCTCAAAGGTCTGGAGTTGTTTCTGTCCCTGGCATCACCATCTTTCTCCCAAGGCTGTCATGGGACTGAGTGGTTTTGTGAAGGGATGTTTTACATGTGAATGCCTTAAATTGACCCTGTTTGCCAAATAATGATGGATAATTGCCTTGATCTCCCTGGGAAAGTGTTTACAACTTTTTCCTCAGTCCTCTGAGTCAGCTTCTAGGGCTTGTTTGTTGTGACTTGGGCATAACCTTCGTGGAGAGTAAGGATGTCTCTCTGGGCCAACAAAGGAGATGCTGGGATCTAGCATCTGTATGGAAATGCGTATTTTCTGACAGTTTCCTTCCTCAAGTATTAAGAAAGTTTAGTAACTTTAAGCAGAAGAGATTCAGCAGCAAATGTTTGACTTTAAAGTCAAGCAATTTGAGTGATGGCCTACCCACGGAGGACAGCGACACAATAGTGCTCCAAAGCAGGATCCTCACACTATGACATGATGTATTGAGACACCAGTAGGCACCTGACAGAGGACGAGGTATGAGTAATGCAACTAGAATTGAAAGGAGATAAGATAAAAGTCCTTGACAAGTTGTCTTGCAGAGACAGTATAAATTTGAAGCACAAATTTAAAGTTACAAATGAAGATAAGCCCTATGAAGGGAACAGATGACCTCATACGGTGGCTCAAGGGATGATTTCCCAGAGGAAGTGGTATTTCACTAGACATCTGCAGTTGGAGGATGGTTGTTGAGAAACAGAAAAGCAAATGGCTCCTATCAGAAGTAGGTGGGGACAGAGGGCAAAGGAATAGGCGCTATGAGACAGGTTGTGAAGGCAGGTAGAGACCTGAAGACTACACTAAACTTAGAATTAGATAACGTGCCTAAGACTCTGGTCTGTGCCTGGTACCACCTGCAAACATCTGGTTCCAGCAGAGACAAATATTTGGTTTATGATTGTTCATTAAATGTTAGTTGCAGCCGGGCTGAGTGTGAGGGAAGAAAATGATTAGAATGAAGAAGCCTTCTGAAGAGTTTGGCTTTCGAAAAGGAGAAGAAAGAGGTTTAGTGGTAGGTGTGGGAGGACCCGTGGAGTAGAGTTTTATTTTTAGATAAGACTGTCATCAACGTTTTACAATAATAATGGGGATGTATGTGAATGAGGGCGTTGACTATACAAGAGACATTTAGATTTCTCCAAAGACTAGAAAAAACTAGGATCCCAAGCAGCCTTAAGAAAGACTATCTTGGCCAGCTTTAAAAACTGGTGCAGAGGAAAGCAAGGTAGCAGCTCTGGTGAACTTAGACTTATGGAAACAAAGCAATAATACTCTGTCTACTCCCTCCTTTTGTAACACTGGTTGTGGAAAGCACAGAGATATTGCAAACCTTGGAGTCCGTGGAATACAGGATTGATTAAGCCAAGTAGGACCCTTGAAGAAGCAAATACCAAGTTTAAGCTAAGAATAGTTTGCTGATTTGGGAAAGAACACCTTTCCCCACACCTCACAGGAAAAGAACTTTATAGGCAGAGAGTAGAAGGTGGAGCCAGGAGCCTTCAGGGGGACAGGTTAGGGACCCATGGCCCCTGTGGACATCTGTAGCCTAAGTATTTTTGCTTTGGGAATAGCAGCACTGTAGATGTGGGATTTAAGCCTTTGTGATTAGATGACTTCTGTGTGGTAAAGTTAAATATTATCTTCCTCTTTCCTTATGAAGCATCCTAGAGATTCTTAGAGGAAATAAAAACTAAATGAGTAATGTATATTTTTTGTTTGTTTGTTTTTAAATGAGCAATATATTGATTTTTATTCTGGTGTTTGTTTGATAAAAGAAGGGGTGTTTGAAATAATTATCAACTTTAATTACTGATAAAAATTTAAAAGCCGTGCAGTGATGGCACATGTCTTTAATCCCAGTACTTGAAGGCAGAGGCAGGCGGATTTCTGAGTTCGAGGCTGGCCTGGTCTACAGAGTGAGTTCCAGGACAGCCAGGGCTATACAGAGAAACCCTGTCTCAAAAAAAAAAAAATTAAAGAGCAGAAGCTCCTTTATAGTTCAAATTTGGCTATTCCCCAACCCCCCCCCCTTTTAGAAATCATGCCGGTTTCACTTCTTGGACTCAACAGCCCTAAAGTAGTGAGACTACTGCACAAAGTACGTTAAGAAAATGGTTTTCAAGGCAATGGGGATTTGTGTGTATGATGTGTGTGCATGTATATGCGCTGACATTTTTTGCCTTGCTCCTGTGAGGACAGAGCTTCCACTAACCTGGAAGCAGTAGGCCCCAATGTTCCTCCTGTCTCTACTCCTCATCATGCTGGGATTCCAAGGATGTGCAGCCATACCTGGCTTCTTAGAAATATACTGGGGATTAGAAGTCAGTCCTCTGCTTAACCACCAAGTGCTCTTGCCCAATGAGAGCATTCTCCCCTGACTCCAGTGTTGGAGATTGGTTCTAGGGCATTGATTCAGTTCCCAAAATCGGTGTCCAAAAGCTGAAGCTTCTTGACCCCAATTGGTTTTTGATCAGTCAATAAAGAGCCAACGACCAGAGCCAACGACCAATAGTTGGGCTGGTAGACTGAGGAGGGAGCAGGACATTTGGATTTGGGGGGGGGGGAGCAGAAGAAAGGAAGGAGGAGAGATTACCATGACAGGGAAAAAGAAAGATCAGACTGACATGTGAGAATCAGGAAAAGTGGCCACACAAGCCACCTCTGCAATTGTGTTTGGAATACCAGAGATGAAATATAGATTTTAAAAGATGTTAACTCAGGAGTACTGGAGGGAGTGTTTGCTAGCAGAGGGAAGGATTAGAACTGCCCAGCTTCTGTGTGTGTGTGTGTGTGTGTGTGTGTGTGTGTTTCATTCACGAATCCACAGGGCTCTGGCTGGTGGTTGGGAGTGCAACCTGCCAGAAGCACAAAGCAGTTTAATAAATTATTGCTAAACTCCAGCATAGATAATCATAAAACAATTGAGAGGAACTCGGCTATAATAGGTTAGGATTATGTAATGTTGATGCTATACTAAACACAGTAGATATGTTAGCATGCAAACAGGATTTCAGTCCTAATACTGTCTTGTGTATAACACACTGAAACAAACGAAAGAAGAAAAGGAAAGAAGAAAGAGAGAGGGGGAGGAAGGGAAGATAGAGAAGGAGGGAGGGACTGAGGGAGGGAGAGAAGGAGAAAGAAAAACATTCGTTAATGATAATTCAAGTTAGAGTGAGTACACACAATTCTATCGTTATTTCCAGATAATTCCTGTTTTGTTTCAGGATCACTTCTCTTGTCATAGATACCAAACTACTTTGGATTATAGGATGAACCCTTCCCAGTTAGTGACCAGTTCTCTGGTGGGAACCTTCCACGACAGGGATTCGGTACGATTCCTCTATGTAATTTTTCCTATAAGGGGAAACTGTACTTCTCGTCCTAGAGTCCTGACCCCTAGCATGGAAGATTATTGGGCTGTAGCGATGCAGCTTCATACACTGGCCCACTTCTCTAAACTATTTAGAATGTGTAACTTTTCTTCTCCTATCTGTTTTCTAAGCATGCTTTCTCTCAATAATTTAGGCACCCAAAGATAAGGACTCAAGCCTCGGTACCCTCAGGCTCAATGTAAAATAAAGTGGGTAAATTAAATATTGGTTCACAGTTGGTAACACCTCAAAGTATTTGTTGCTCGGTAAGTTTCAGGAAGTGCTTCTACATATAACTACTTTTATTGATTATTTTCTGTCAGTTAGCATGACTATGACTAGTATATGTGCTATGTGTACTTTGTTCTCTGAGAATTTGTAATCTGGTCCAGGCGGCAAATTAAACACAGTGAATATTTAATGGCAGTAGTTCTCCTATCTCCCTGGAGTGCACCCCAGTACCACCAGTAGTTTTTCTCATACCTATACACAACTTTGATAAAGTTTAATTCATGGTCAATGAAAATAAGATCAAAGTAGTTAATAACACAGAATATAAAAAAAATTATAACAAAATACTGCAATAAAGTTGATTGACAGCATTGCTACCCGTGTGCTTTGGGGGACTTATGTAGAATAACACACAACTCAAACACAAGCAGAGAATGCTCTGACTTCTGTCCTGATAAGCATGGCAGTTCCTACCAGATTAATGTGCCCCAAGGCCCAGTCACATATGTAGCATGATATGCTGGACAAAGGGTCTATTAAAATCCTGAGTTAGATGGCACAGAACCACTCAAGATTCCATCATGCTACCTAGAACAGCTGCACAAGTGTAAAATGTTAATCATTGCACTGTTCCGTTTCTCTTGTCTCTGGATAACTGAAACCATGAAAATGGAAAGCCATGGCAAGAAGGAACTCCTGCTTCCTAGTCTGTGCTAAAAAGACTGACCGTTCTAAGGTTTTATGTTTGTGGAGCTCTAAGATGACTAGAACAACTTAGCCCTGAAGCATAAGTAGAGGAGTGAGAAATTAGGAGAGAGAATAGATCCAAATAGAAGAAACAAAACGAGCAAAGGTATAAGACAGGAAGGAGCAAGGCATATTGTCATACTTCCCTGATTGCTGTGCAATTCATTCAGCCTGTAAGTGAGGTTCTGTGCTTATCTGACCACTGCTCTCCCTATGGATGGTGGGGGTTTTAACCAGTTACTTTGATTGTATTTACCCATCTTCTCATAGGAGGAAAGCAAGAGAATGTTGTTAGGCTCTAACAATATTCAAATCATTCTTTTTTTTTTTTTTTTTTTCCTCTCTTTATTAGATATTTTCTTCATTTACATTTCACATGTTATCCAGAAATTTTCCCTTACCCTCCCGCGTCCCCGCCCTGCTCCCCTACCCACCCCCTCCCACGTAATGGCCCTGGCATTCCCCTGTTCTGGGGCATATAGAGTCTGTATGACCAAGGGGCCTCTCCTCCCAAT